>CM056999.1:171437818-171899396 GCA_029891345.1 Dryococelus australis | reverse complement strand
CCATTAATGCCGGTGAGGTCCCTCACGTATTTCCTATTTATACCGGCGGGGTCCCTCACTTCTTTTATATTAATACCGGCAGGGTCCCTCACGTATTTCCTATTAATACCGGCGGGGTCCCTCACGTATTTCCTATTAATACCGGCGGGGTCCCACACGTATTTCCTATTATTACTGGCGGGGTTTCTCACGCATTTTTTATTAATACCGGCGGGGTTCCTCACGTATTTCCTATTAATACCGGCGGGGTTCCTCCCGTATTTCCCAATAATGCGGGTGAGGTCCCTCACGTATTTCCTATTTATACCGGCGGGGTCCCTCACTTATTTCCTATTAATACTGGCGCGATCCCTCACGTATTTCCTATTAATACCAGAGGGTCCCCCACGTATTTCCTATTAACACCGGAGTTGTCCCTCACGTATTTCCTATGTATACCGGCGGGGTCCCTCACGTATTTCATATTAATGCAGGTGGGGTCCCTCACGTATTTCCTATTAATACCGGCGGAATCCCTCACGTATTTCCTTTTAATACCGGCGGAATCCCTCACGTATTTCCTTTTAATACCGGCGGGGTACCCAACGTATTTCCTATTAATAACGACGGTGTCCCTCACGTATTTCCTAATAATACCGGGGGGTCCCTCACATATTTCCTATTAATACCGGCGGGGTCCCTCACGTATTTCCTATTAATACTGGCGGGATCAATCACGTATTTCCTATTAATACCGGAGGGTCCCCCACGTATTTTTTATTAACACCGGAGTTGTCCCTCACGTATTTCCTATATATACCGGGGGGTCCCTCACGTATTTCCTATTAATGCAGGTGGGGACCCTCACGTATTTCCTATTAATACCGGAGGGGTCCATCACGTATTTCAAATTTATACCGGCGGGGTTCCACACGTATTTCCTATTATTTCCGGCGGGTCCCTCACGTATTTTCTATTAATACCGGCGGTGTTCCACACGTATTTCCTATTAATACCGGAAGGGTCCCTCACGTATTTTATTTTAATACCGGCGGGGTCCCTCACGTATTTTCTATTAATACCGCCGCGGTCCCTCAATTATTTTCTATTAATTTCGGCGGGGTCGCTTACGAATTTTTTATTAATCCCGGTAAGGTCCCTCACGTATATCCTATTAATAAAGATGGGGTCATGCACGTATTTCCTATTAATACCGGCGGAATCCCTCACGTATTTCCTATTAAAACCGGCGGGGTCCCTCACGTATTTCCTATAAATACCGGCTGTGTCCCTCACGTATTTCTTATTAATCCCGGGCGGTCCCTCACGTATTTCCTATTAATACCGGCGGTGTTCCTCACGTATTTCCTATTAATACCGGAATGGTCCCTCACGTATTTCATATTAATATCGGCGGTGTCCCGCACTTATTTCCTATTAATACAGGAATTGTCCCACGTGTATTTCCTATTAATACCGGCGCGTTCCCTCACGTATTTCCTATTAATGCCGGCGGTGTCTCTCACGTATTTCCCATTAATACCCTCGGGGTCAATTACGTATTTCCTATTAATACCGGCGGGGTCCTTCACGTATTTACTAGTAATACTGGCGGGGTCCCTCACGTATTTTATATTAATACCGGCGGGATTCTTCACGTATTTCCTATTAATATCCGCTTCGTACCTCACGTATTTTATATTAATGCCAGTGGGTCACTGACGTATTTCCTATTAATACCGGCGGGGTACCTTACGTGCTTCCAATTAATACCGGCGGGGTCCCTCACGTATATCTATTAATACCGGCGGGGCCCCTCACGTATATCCTATTAATACCAGCGGTGTCCCTCACGTATTCCCGATTAATGGCGGCAGTGTCCCTCACGTATTTCCTATTATTACCAGCGGGGTTAATCACGTATTTCCTATTAATACCGGAGGGTCCCTCACGTATTTCATTATTAATACCGCGGGGTCCCTCACGTATTTCTATTAATACCGCCGGGTCCCTCCGTATTTTCATATTAATTCTCGGCGGGGTTGCCTACGAATTTCTATTAATGCGCGGGGTCCCTCACGTATTTCCTATTAATAAGGCGGGGTTCATCACGTATTTCCTATTAATACCGGGGGTCCCTCACGTATTTCTTTAATCCGGCGGGTCCCCACGTATTTCCATTAATACCGGGGGTCCCTCACGTATTTCTATTAATCCGGCGGGTCCTCACGTATTTCTATTAATACCGGCGGGGTCCCTCACGTATTTCTCTATTAATCCCGGGCCGTCCTCACGTATTTTCTATTAATACCGGCGGGGTTCCCTAAGTATTTCCTATTAATACCGGCGGTCCCTCAACGTATTTACTATTAATACCGGGGGTCATGCACGTATTTCCTATTAATACCGGCGGATCCCTCACGTATTTCCTATTAATACCGGGGGATCCTCACGTATTTCCTATTAATACCGGCGGGTCCCTCACGTATTTCATATTAATACCGGCGGGTCCTCACGTTTTCCATTAATCCGGTGGGTCCCTCACGTATTTCTATTTATACCGGCAGGGTCCCTCACGTATTTCAATTAATACCGGCGGGGTCCCTCACGTATTTCTATTAATACCGGCGGGTCCCTCACGTATTTTCTATTAATACCGGCGGGGTCCTACGTATTTCCTATTAATACCGGCGGAATCCCTCACGTATTTCTATTAATACCGGCGGGTCCTCACGTATTTTCTATTAATACCGGCGGGAATCCCTCACGTATTTTAACCTATTCAATTTATACCGGCGGGGTTCCTCACGTATTTCCTATAAATACCGGCGGGGTCCTCCTCACGTATATTCGTCTTATTCATTAATCCCGGGCGGTCCCTCACGTATTTTCTATTAATACCGGCGGGTTTCCTTACGTATTTCCTATTAATACCAGCGGAATCCCTCACGTATTTACTATTAATACCGGCGGTATCATGCACGTATTTTCTATTAATACCGGCGGTGTTATGCACGTATTTCCTATTAATAGCGGCGGGGTCCCTCGCGTATTTCCTTTTAATACCGGCGGGGTCCCTCACGTATTTTATATTAATACCGGGGGTCATGAACGTATTTCCTATTAATACCGGCTTTTTTTCCTCACGTATTTCCTATTTATGCCGGAGGGGTTCCTCACGTATATCCCATTAATGCCGGTGGGTCCCTCACGTATTTCCTATTTATACCGGCGGGGTCCCTCACTTCTTTCCTATTAAAACCGGCGGGGCCCCTCATGTATTTCCTATTAATACCGGCGTAGTCCCTCACGTATTTCCTATTAATACCGGCGGGGTCCCTCACGTATTTTCTATTAATACCGGCGGTGTGCCTCACGTATTTCCTATTAATACCGGATGGATCCCTCACGTATTTCCTATTAAAACCGGCGGGGGCCCTCACGTATTTCGTAATAATACCGGTTGGGTCATGCACGTATTTACTATTAATACAGGCGGGTTCCCTCACGTAATTAACCATTAATAAAGGCGGGGTCTATCACGTATTTCCTATTAATACCGGCGTAGTCCCTCACGTATTTCCTATTAATACCGGCGGGGTCCCTCACGTATTTCCTATTAATAACGGCGGGGTCCCTCACGTATTTCCTATTAATACACGCGGGGTCCCTCACGTATTTCATATTAATACCGGCGGGGAACCTCACGTATTACCTTTTAATAACGGCGTGGTCCCTCACGAATTTCGTTTTAATACCGGCGGGGCCCCTCAGGTATTTCCTATTACAACCGGCGGGGTCAATTACGTATTTCCTATTAATACCGGCCGGGTTCCTCACGTATTTCCTATTTATACAGGCGGGGTCCCCCACGTATTTCCTATTAATTCCGGAGGTGTCCCTCACGCATTTCCTATTAATACCGGCGGTGTTCCTCACGTATTTCCTATTAATACCGGAATGGTCCCTCACGTATTTCATATTAATATCGGCGGTGTCCCTCACGTATTTCCTATTAATACCGGCGGGGTTCCTCACGTATTTCCTATTAATACCGGAAGGTTCCCACGTGTATTTCCTATTAATACCGGCGCGTTCCCTCACGTATTTCCTATTAATGCCGGCGGTGTCTCTCACGTATTTCAAATTAATACTCTCGGGGTCCCTTACGTATTTCCTATTAATACCGGCGGGGTCCTTCACGTATTTCCTAGTAATACTGGCGGGGTCCCTCACGTATTTCCTATTAATACCGGCGGGATCCCTCACGTATTTTCTATTAATATCCGCTGGGTACCTCACGTATTTCCTATTAATGCCGGTGGGGTCCCTCACGTATTTCCTATTAATACCGGAGGGGTCCCTTACGTATTTACTATTAATACCGACGGAGTCCCTCACGTAATTGCTATTAATACCGACGGTGTCTATCACGTATTTCATATTAATACCGGCGGTGTTCCTCACGTATTTCCTATTAATACCGGAATGGTCCCTCACGTATTTCATATTAATATCGGCGGTGTCCCTCACGTATTTCCTATTAATACCGGCGGGGTTCCTCACGTATTTCCTATTAATACTGGATGGGTCCCACGTGTATTTCCTATTAATACCGGCGCGTTCCCTCGCGTATTTCCTATTAATGCCGGCGGTGTCTTTCACGTATTTCCCATTAATACCCTCGGGGTCCCTCACGTATTTCCTATTAATATCCGCTGGGTACCTCACGTATTTCCTATTAATGCCGGTGGGGTCCCTCAAGTATTTCCTATTAATACCGACGGGGTACCTTACGTACTTCCAATTAATACCGGCGGGGTCCCTCACGTATATCTATTAATACCGGCGGGGCCCCTCACGTATTTCCTATTAATACCGGAAGGGTCCCTCACGTATTTCATTTTAATAACGGCGGGGTCCCTCACGTATTTTCTATTAATACCGCCGGTGTCCCTCACTTATTTTCTATTAATTTCGGCGGGGTTGTTTACGAATTTTCTATTAATGCCGGTGGGGGCCCCCCCTAATTTCCTATTAATACCGGCGGGGTACCTTACGTGCTTTAAATTAATACCGGCAGGGTCCCTCACGTATTTCATATTAATACCGGCGGGGTCCCTAACGTATTTCTTATTAATCCCGGGCGGTCCCTCACGTATTTTCTATTAATATCCGCTGGGTACCTCACGTATTTCCTATTAATGCCGGTGGGGTCCCTCACGTATTTCCTATTAATACCGGAGGGGTCCCTTACGTATTTACTATTAATACCGACGGAGTCCCTCACGTAATTGCTATTAATACCGACGGTGTCTATCACGTATTTCATATTAATACCGGCGGTGTTCCTCACGTATTTCCTATTAATACCGGAATGGTCCCTCACGTATTTCATATTAATATCGGCGGTGTCCCTCACGTATTTCCTATTAATACCGACGGGGTTCCTCACGTATTTCCTATTAATACTGGATGGGTCCCACGTGTATTTCCTATTAATACCGGCGCGTTCCCTCACGTATTTCCTATTAATGCCGGCGGTGTCTCTCACGTATTTCCCATTAATACCCTCGGGGTCCCTCACGTATTTCCTATTAATATCCGCTGGGTACCTCACGTATTTCCTATTAATACCGGCGGAATCCCTCACGTATTTACTATTAATACCGGAGGGATCATGTACGTATTTTCTATTAATATCGGCAGTGTAATGCACGTATTTCCTATTAATAGCGGCGGGGTCCCTCACGTATTTCCTTTTAATACCGGCGGGGTTCCTCACGTATTTCCTATTAATACCGGCGGGGTTCCTAACGTATTTCCCATTAATGCCGGTGAGGTCCCTCACGTATTTCCTATTTATACCGGCGGGGTCCCTCACTTCTTTCCTATTAATACCGGCAGGGTCCCTCACGTATTTCCTATTAATACCGGCGGGGTCCCTCACGTATTTCCTATTAATACCGGCGGGGTCCCTCACGTATTACCTATTAATACCGGCGGGGTCCCACACGTATTTCCTATTATTACTGGCGGGGTTCCTCACGCATTTCCTATTAATTCCGGCGGGGTTCCTCACGTATTTCCTATTAATACCGGCGGGGTTCCTCCCGTATTTCCCATTAATGCCGGTGAGGTACCTCACGTATTTCCTAATTATACCGGCGGGGTCCCTCACTTCTTTCCTATTAATACCGGCAGGGTCCCTCAAGTATTTCCTATTAATACCGGCGGGGTCCCTCACGTATTTCCTATTAATACCGGCGGGTCCCACACGTATTTCCTTATTACTGGCGGGGTTCCTCACGCATTTCCTATTAATACCGGCGGGGTTCCTCACGTATTTCCTATTAATACCGGCGGGGTTCCTCCCGTATTTCCCATTAATGCCGGTGAGGTCCCTCACGTATTTCCTATTAATACCGGCGGGGTCACTCACGATTTCCTATTAATGCCGGCGGGGTCCCTCATGTATTTCCCATTAATACCCGCGGGGTCCCTTTCGTATTTCCTATTAATACCGGTGGGGGTCCCTCACGTATTTCCCATTAATACCCGCGGGGTCCGCTACGTATTTCCTATTAATACCGGCGGGGTTCCTCACGTATTTACTAGTAATACCGGCGGTGTTCCTCACGTATTTCCTATTAATCCGGCGGGATCCCTCAAGTATTTCCTATTATTACCGCGCGGGGTCCACCACGTATTTCCTATTAATACCGGGGGTGTCCCTCACGTATTTCCTATTAATTCCGGCGGGGTCGCTTACGAATTTTCTATTAATGCCGGTGGGTCCCTGTCGTATTTCCTATTAATACCGGCGGGGTCCCTCACGTATTTCCTATTAATACAGGCGGGGTCCACCACGTATTTCCTATTAATACCGGGGGTGTCCCTCACGTATTTCCTATTAATGCCGGCGGGGTCGCTTACGAATTTTCTATTAATGCCGGTGGGGTCCCTGTCGTATTTCCTATTAATACCGGCGGGGTCCCTAACGTATTTCCTATTAATACCGGCGGGGTCCCTCACGTATTTCCTATTAATGCCGGCGGGGTCCTTCACGTATTTCCCATTAATGCCGGCGGGGTCGCTTACTAATTTTCGCATGCGGGAATGGTGCCGAACGATGAAGCTTGTGGGCGCGTTTTCTCGGGTATCTCCTCTTTCTCCCGTTTCATTTCGGCGTTTCTTACATACCCACCTCGCTTTACCCTCAGCGGCTCTCGAAACCTCGATTTTTAGAGTTGCCCAAATCACTTTCTTCATTCACTCACTCACGTGCAGGAAATAACTGCGAAAGCATGTCGTGGTTTGTTGGAATTACGTTTCTTCTGGAAGTCTCCTAATCATAAGTAACCTGCGCCTATGGAATTTAGTGATATTGATCATTGTGGTATAACCTGTTGGAAGACTTATCCTGTCCATGAAGGGAAGGCAGATAATACTGCTGTTATTTGTGTATTTGTTAATGCTTCCATGTGTTCGCGTAAGAAGATGAAGTTTAAACTCGGTGATCAGATTTGGTTGTACCGGAATCCAGCATAAGAGCAAGCTCGAGTATGTAGAAACGAATTGTCAGTTTTTGTTAAAGCGCTGACTTTATCGTGATAGCCTTTTTTTAATGTAACATTTAGTGCTTAGGTTGTGTAGTGAATTTGGGTTAGTGTGTGTAAGCTAATCGCGAAATAATGACTTTTTTTACCAGAATTTAACGCCTTTGTTTTCAATAGAACTATGAAAAACAACTTGGATAGTATTAAAGTTAGAGTACTGTTTATTCAGGTGCAATAATTTTCTTTTACAGTCACTCTAACCTAGCTTTTACGCATTTTGAAAGCATTTCAGTTGGTCAAAGAGTTTTTTGTTCGTTTGACATAGTGAGCTTGTTGGAATTTCTAACGTATATGAACACGTTTACCTCTGTTGACCTTATGATTTGACAGTTAAACTGGCAAAATGCATGAAAGTGTTGCAGAGAGGACGAAAATAGATCTACTCTCCATCTTTGTTGTTTGTTTTCCTATTACCGATGTTAAGCCAGACATCTCAATCACAAGACAAATTCCTGTAGTCGGGTTTTGGCAACTGGATCGAGATTAATTAGGTAAGGTTTATACTACTCTGGTATGAAATAAAAACGAGAATTCCTATCGGAGAGGTTGGCACAATGAAAATTTTTCACCGCTATTTGCCCTGGTGTTCCAAAGAAGTCACTTTTAAGGTGGCGATACATGGAAAAATGCTAAATATTTGTGTGTAAAAGTTCATGTTTGTCACGATTTGTGATGTCTACTTGCTTCCCAGCCAACATTTCAAGACTTAACTTTATTGTTTAACTATTATTCGCGACATCCAATAGTATTCGCAGAAACAAACAGCAGAAATACGACTGTATTTGGCACTGAACTTTTATGAGCAAGATTATTTCAATGAAAACCGTTACATATTTAGATGCGAATTATATTTAGCTCTTATCAAAAGGAACCTTGCCCTTTTCGCTGTTCTTTTAATGAAACTGCGCTGGAAATACCTGAAAATAAGGTTTTTTTTTTTTTTTTTAACCATTTAACAGTATTTTATTCCGATTCATATGTCGTATTTCAATAAAGTAATTGTGTAAACCAACATTTTGATAACTCCAATCTACGACAGAAAATTAAACATCTAAATACATTTCGCGATATATGCAGTCTAGTGCGAAAAACATTGATTATACATAGCGTAGTTTCTAACCTAATACAAATCTGAAAATTTTGCACCATTACATTTATTTTCTAGGATCGAAACTATCCCATTTACTTAAATAATAAACGAACAATCCTGTTCACATGTGACACCATTGCATCCCGTGGACGACAAAGTAAAAGCATTGATCTTCCCAGCCTGTGTGGAATAAACGTTATCCATGGATAAGAGGGACCAACGCCATTTTTTACAGTACAGAGGCTGTTTAAACACATCGCTACAAACTACAGAATAAACTGCTCAAAAAGTTCTGCATCAAACGAAATGTCATGAATGTTCCAACGTTATAACTCGGAATGCATTTCTAGAATAATGCTTACGCAATTGTCTAGCGTTCTTGTCGAAATGAATGTGCCTCACTTGACTGTAGTCCACTTATGGTGCGCTGTCTCTGTGACAGACGAATGTCAGCTTGTTTTCATTTAGCGATGTGGAGACTGTTGTTGAGGGCTTAACTGCCGAAGTGATCGGATTATGCCACGCCATAAAATAACAAAGTTGCAACGCGCTAGGATCTTTTCTGTCGTACAAAGTACTGTTTTACAACGTACGACTGCTGAAACAGTATGTGTGTCACAAAATGATGTGTCTAGTAACTGGAGGCGTTACAAAGAGACTGGCCACATTAATGATCGGCCACGGTTTGGTCGGCCTAGAGACACATCTGCTCAGGACCGCTATGTAAGAATTACAGCATCCCAGAACAATATCTCAACAGCAAGGGAAACACGAGATCGTCTCCGAGCACCACAGGGTGTGCAAATCTCTGACCAGACCATGCGTAATCTTCTTCGAGAATGAGGCATACGTGCTAGGAGACCCATGAGGCGCCCATATCGCAACAAACAACATCGGCAGAACAGCTTGCAATGGGCACAGGATAATCACGAGAGAACAGCTGAAGAATGATCCCATGTTCTGTTCACTGGTGAGACGAGGATTTTTTTGGTCCAAACTCCAGGAGGCTGATGGTGTGGAGAAGACGAGATGCACAGGCAAAGCTTCGTGATGTGCAAGAAGTCCATACATACCGATGTGGAGGAATCCTGGTATGGGTAGGAATCGTGCTTGGACGTCGAACACCTTTAGTTCGTATTGGAGGCACAATGACAGCTCGGCGGTACATCACTTATGTCCTTCAGACTGTTGTGCACACTATCCGTCAGGTATTTGGTGAAATGTTTCTGCTAGCGGATGTTAATGCCAGCGCACACCATGCAAGAGTCGTTGATCAATACTGTCAGCAAGCCGGTATTCAAAGAATGAATTCGCCAGCGGTAAGTCTAGACATGAACTGCATAGAGCATGCATGGGACCATCCCAAGCACGCCAACAACAACCCAACAATGTATAGGAGCTGATATCAGCCGCTCAAATAGAATGGGAAAAGGTGCCACATAAGCGTCTGCACGAGCTCAGTCTCATTATGTCTCAGCGTGTCAGTGATCGTGTGAGTTCTCGTGGAGGTCACACATGGCAGTGATCCATGGGGAGAGTGGCAATAAAAGAGAAGAAAACAATGGTGTTTTCCAAACATACAGACAGTTAGTGTATTTCGTTTATTTTTATGATACACAATGAAACTGTATGCAACTTTTGTGTTGTAATTGTAACACAAGCATTTCAAGCATGCTTAAAAAAAGGACATGTTATGTCATGGTATTTGTGGTACAGTCAATCTCTGATGCAAAGCTCATTTTTTAAAAGTTTATAACAAAAAGTGAGAAAAAAATTACATGGGCATAATGTTATAATTATCAAAGAATAATAATCCATACAACCCTTTTAAATAGAGATTGTGGTAATTACAGTTGAAATATTTACAAAGATGCAGGTTTAGTTACACTAGTTAATGAAAAGTCATGTTTAATTATTTTTTCACTGCTATCTGAGAAATCAGAAAATGGTTTATCTCCACACAATATGAAATATTAAATCCATCTTCTTACCTTCACAAAAAAAGCATATCTGTGATAAAAAAAAGTATTAACTGAAGCTTATAATACTTTTAATATGGAGATAAATTCCAGTGTGTAAATTCTTTAGGAGTTTCGTAGTCCGATTAGAGACGAACAAAAACATCGCAGCTGAGATTTAAGCGCTAAGCGAGGCCATGCGTTATTTTTTCAGCGTGGGAGGATAAGCGGTTGTTTAGGGGAATGGATGTAAAAAGATGAGGAACAGGAAGCGGTAGAAAATAACCACAGCTGCAGACAACAGGCAATAATTACAAAATAATGGGAAAGGCAGAAACGGGTGGGAAGAGGAGAGTAATTGAAATAAAAGGATAACCAACGAGATATGACCCGTGGCGGCCATTCCTGTTCCAGAACGAGCAATACAAACCAAGACGTTGCCGACAGAACGAGAGTTAAAGTAAACAGGCAGAGAAAACACACGTTACATTTTCATCAGTCGGCTCTCACCAACTTTACTCGCAGTGTAGTTTCAAGATGAATTTTTCATTTGCCATTTTTTTACACCAACCCAACTCGTTTGTTATGCATTTATTTTTGATAGAAACGGGCGATAACAGCAAGTATTCGCTCACTAGCGGTACAGACAACATTTTTATACATACCTATTTGTATACGTAGTGTACTCAATTTCGTAAGCAAAAGTGTTTATAAGGACTGATTCGCTAAATCACGTGAATATTAGACAGATTTCGGACAGACGTACATTTAGGTTAGTTTTCAACTTGATAATAGTTTAATATGCAAGCTCTGGGGGACCAAGTCTATAACAAGGGCGCAATGAAACGAGATGGGAATCTGGAGTATCCTTTTCAAGTGTAAAATTGACGGCCCACTGTGATAACTGCGATACAAGTTTAAGCACTTGGAGTACAGCCCACGGACTGGCAAGGCTCCTAATTTTTAAATTTTATATATATATATATGTGTGTGTGTGTGTGTGTGTTACGCAATTAGTAACTTTCAAAATAATTAATTTCAAAATGATAAAGCTGAGACTTTCTCAGTAATAAAAATAGGAACTGACTGAATAAACGTATTTAAACTCTACTCGTAAGAGCGCACGAACAAAGGAGTTTCATCAATAAGTTACTAGCTCAAAGAGTACATCCAATACCCACTGCGAAACATTAATAATCCAAACACAGTATTGTTTTCCATGCAACAACTTATGAAAGTGGCTATCTATGACAAAAAAAAAAAAGTATTACATCAAACAGAAATGTCAAAACTTTTACATTTACAACCTACTGAAGTATTGCAAAATTTCCACGTAGTAATATTTAATGACGCCAGAAAAATGTACAAATACGTATTTTGATTGTTGAGCAACATTGTAAAATTAAGAAATTGTTATTACAATAGCGAGAGATAGAATGGAAGAAATTATTGCGCATAAAATATTTCGTTACTACAGTAGACGGGACAATGTAAACATTAAATTTATGAATGTTTTGGAAGTGCATAAAGTGTACTATCGTGTTCTGAAGAAGACAACAGGAGGTTCATTTACGGATTGTCTCTAAACACAGCAACTAAGAACAGGTATTATAGTTTTGAACACAAAATAACACACATAGATATAAAATATGTCAGATAAAAAGTTATGAATAGTGAGCCATTCATTTATGGCTGAAGATGTTCTTTCCATTTATTTATTCAAATAAATTTGGCCACGCAGTCACCTCAGAGTCCACGTGTTACAAGAACGAAACGTTTTGTCGTATTGTTTTTACTTTGCGCGCGCTTCCTGCCTCCAGCAGCTTATAACGCTCAGCGCGCTGCGAAACAACACGATCACCTCCCATCGAACACGAGACCTGCACAACCCTACACAAATCAGACGTTCCACAAGGGAGACAGCTATTTACAGCACTGGACATGAGTATCCCTCGTATGCAACACGTCCTCCTTCGAGGATGACCGCGTTGGCTGAATATTTAGCGATACTGCTGCAATACTGTTTCTGACGAATCGAGGACAAACTGTATGTAAAATTTCATTGTTTTAAAAGGGCGTATTATTTTTAAATCTATATCCAATGAATTCGGGTCCTACTCACTATAGAAATAGTATGTTAATTCTCGCTCAATAATAATTTCAAGCCCCTTAGGATACTTGTATGGACAATAGTCTCTCTATCAGAGACACTAATATTAATTTAAATATTCCTACACACGTATGCATATTGAGAAAGGAGAGGAAAGTCTGCTAGATTTAAAAATTGCTCATATAATCGTGAGCCTGCATTTTATGTATTCTTCAGTATCTCATCATTGGGATGGCAATTAAAATTTAAGAATGTATTTTTAACTTAGCATCGGTTATGATGATAGATGGAATTTCAAATAACTATGTCATAAAAGCACAAGAGAGGTTTCAAATGTTCATAGCTGGGTAGAATTATACCTTCACATGTATCTACAGGTTTTATAAAGTTGCTTAAAAGCAGCGAGGTCCTTAATTCCTCTGAATTATTTCTTTTGTCACCTAAGGAATAAAAATAAATTTAATGCTAGATTTTATTTCAAGAATTTCATAGCTAAAAATCCACATATATTTCGACGGGAAGGTGGAAATATGGAAAACTCAATATGCTTTCATATTTTACACCATACTCAGAAACGTAGCTTTTCAGACGACTGCGGGAAATTGGTAAGCTTGGCTTTTTCAGTATAAATTAAACATTTAAATTTAACTATTTGCTTTCATTTTTTTTTGCTAAATATATCATACGTAGTGTTTTCGTAAATAATTATACTTTTTTTTTTTTCATGGGCGTGGGAAGATATGTAAAGCAAGCGAAATTAACTTACATGTACAAATTACTACAAAAATTTAACAAAATTCAAATTTTTTAATTATATAAAATACATTACATATGTTCATCTACATACATAGAACAATTTCAACATCTTTTCTCCCCCATAAGGCAAAATTTTCTTAAAATGAGTGAGTGAAGAAGTTTGGGTGGCTCTTAATATCGAAGTCTTGAGAGCAGATGGGGGTGAATTAAAGTGAGTATGGAGCATCGGCGTGATGAAAGGGCGGGGGAAATGGGAAATCCCCGAGAAAACCCGTGGCGTCGTCCGGTACGATTCATGTTTGCGAAAATCCGGAGTGAACCGCCCGGAGATTGAACCCGGTTTGCCTTGGTGGGAGGCAAGAAGTCTAACCACTACACCAACATAGCCTCATTTTTTCTTTAGATAAAATATGCACTAATGCACACGTGTACTTCGCTTACAGTATCACGTATGGTAGACACGTTGCAAACTGATGAAATGTAGTTAATTACTGTTCTTGGAATCGTGAAGACCTCCCGTAACTTCCTGCACAGATAGAAAACTTCTGATGTGATGTGTGTAATCGACAGTAGCCAGTGATGAATCTATCATCATGCACTGACAAAAAAATATGGTTGTTGTAATCATCGATACTGTTAAAATTGGGACAATAATATATTATGTTGTAGGTGCCCTCTGAATATTGTTAACATAGATAACTAATAGCTGTCTTATTATACTTGATTATATTTATTACAATGCACACTGTTGCTTATGCAGAGACGGCGTTCGTACTACAAAACATATAGTACCTGCAACACAAAAATGTCAACAATATTTGGATTGCCCCAGAACAATCAGAGTTGCAATAACCTAACAGAATGCAATGTTGCTGGTTCTAAACAGTTAAGTAATTGGATTTTAGGGGAAGCAGAAACAGAATATACTGTTAAGGAATTACAATATTATGTACTTTAGTAACAGTCCAAATATTGTTGAATTTGTTCTGTTTGAGATATTATCTGTTTTGTAGTAGGAACGTAGTGCTTTTCTGCAGTAATCATGTGCACAGCAGCAAATGCAATCACAGACATAAATACAACAACACACCTCTGCTGGCATTTCTATCTATGTTAACAAATTTAGATAGTACCTACAAACCTTCGGATGGCTCCCCGGATTTTAACAGTCTAGAAGTGTCCTACAAACATGTATATTTTTTCAATGTAGGTATGGCATCAACCATGGAGGAATCGTATTGGCCATAAGGTAGGTTTGATAGTTTTGTGGTGATAGGGTATTGTGTGCAGCCTACACTAAAACACAGGCAACACGACATGTCTTCGTTGATTACTTGCAGAGTCCTCACTGCTACGTTGTCTTTCAGATAGCGCCTGGGAGTCTGCAATCAATTAAATAGAAACGTGATTTCTAACCTGGCCTCGAAACAACTCGTGAATATGTTTGCTTCGTTAGACACATATATAAAGAAATGTGCTTGCGCGGTCCGCTGACAAGGGTTGAGTTCTGGCCTAGAGATTAGTGAGGACATCCTGTGAGAGCACATCATCAAAGTGTTGCACATTCCAAGTTGATATAAATACGAACTTCTTCATCGCTTGACCGAAAGTCGCACTTCCCCTGGAGTGTGTGGTCTCACTTGGGTCGATGTAAAAGTAGTAGGACGCCGGAGGGGGAGGGGGTAGCAGTGCTCTATAACGGTCGGCTTAGAACGACGTCGGATATGCCGTGTCACGGTCGAGCGTGCCGGATAACTGCCCTCGGACATGTCCGACGCCAATAGTTTGTTTAACCGATGACGAGGGCGGACAAGGGTTAGAAGATGGAGCAAGAGGTTGGGCGAGAAGAGAGGATACGAGCTACGGTGTACGAGGAGAGTTCTCCAGCCAACTGAAACTTTCCACCAACTAAACCCCCTATCACCCTTCCAATTGTTCGGGTGCTCGCAAAAATGGGCTAACTAGCATCATGCTAAAATTAAGAAAAGAATAGACATTTGAATTCACGTAAAAAAAAAAAATATCATTGCATAAAAAAATACCGTCCACACTTTGTTGTAAAATACAGAAGATTAATTCTACCAAAGAGTAGTACAATGCTGAAACGCTAAAAAGATCAGCAGCATGAAAGATTGATACATATATAGTTAATAATAATCGCAGACATTTGCATTAATGTATTTCCGGTATGATGTACTGACATTTGGTTTCTATTCTGTATATCCCTATCGCTAATATTTATGTTTCTTTTCCAATTTCCATAACTGCCATTATTAATATGACCATTATTTCTATCACGCTCATGTTTCTAGTCACCATTAGACGCCATATTTACACTGTTATGACATAACCAGGAGTTCTACAAATCTGAATTTTCTTATTATACAATCTATTTTAGCTTTCATAAGTGGCGAGTTCCTATACAACTATGTATTATAGCATTTAAAAAATGTTTATATTAATTACTAACATTAAATGCATTTGTAGTTAACAGTTGCGAAACGTACTTAAATACAATCAATAGAACAAAATGGATAATGGTTGCTAACCTTCACTGAGAAAAAAATATTGTTGTAGGAATCACCTGGACTGTTAAGATAGGGACATCTATCTGATGTGTTCTAGGTACTATCTAAATAATGTTAACATTGATAGTAATTGCCAACAGAACTGTTAGTTGTTCTTTTTGCCTTTGATTGTATTGGCAACTGTACTTATGTTTGCTACAGCAGACCACTTCTACAAAACAGATAGTACCTCCAAAGAACAACTTTAACAATATATAGGTTGTTTCCACAACAATTAGGATTGTAATAACCAAACTCAATATTTTGTTGCTGCTACCCTCAATCTTGGATACACAACTGTTCAGCACTAGGCTTACTAGCAACTGTTAGGTTATTAAATATCTAGTTGTGGTGAAAGTTCAAATATTGCTGAAGTTGTTTCGTTGGAGGCACTGTCTGTTTTGTAGCGGTAACGTATTACAATGCCACAGCGACCATACGTGCAGTATAAAGTATAATCACAAACAGAAATACAACAGACAGTTTTATTGGTATTGCTATCCATATTAACACTATTAGACGGCACCTGCAACATATCATATCGCTGTCTCTAATTTCACCCACCACGTGTCTGTTACAGCCATTTTTTTTTTCGCTGTGTCAGTGCAATATGCTACTTACTGCATACGCTTATCTGTGTAAAGCTTCATCCACATTTACGGCCATTACACTAAACAGATAGAGCGGACAGAACTTGTGGTTGTTCACATTTTAAGGAGTTCTCTTACAGTTGTTCCTCACTTATCATCTCACTCATTATTCATTTGTCTTATTTGTTTCACAATAAATAAAAGTATCCTTAAAATGTCCATCCGTGTATGTTTTCTAATTTGATTTTATTAAGGCTATGTCACGAATGGAGCCTCGATGTAAGATGTTTATGTTAAACTGCAGAGTTTATCGACACTCTACCGTGTGTTTTTAACTATTCGTTTTCAGCGCACATACAAACTGATGAATTAATATTACATTTCTCATACACTGTGTGTTGACGTGGAGGACAAGTTTTGTGACCGTATAGAATGCAGATCTGAGAAATGGTTGCTAAGTGGGGCTTTTGTCATGCAGTTGGTTTGGAACATTTTTTTTGGAGTAGAACGTTTTGACTGGAGAAATAAAAAGTTATGACGTTCTGGAGATTATGGCTGCACGACTGGACGGAGGGTAAGAGCTACAAACGAATTAAGAGGATGATGTCTCATCGGCCTGGAGTTCAGTTCAACTGCTGAGAACGTCTTCGTCTCAGATGGCGACGAGATGGACAGGGGAGTCTGCCTGAATCCGGTCCAAAATAGCTCTGGTTCCCTGCGCTTCGAAGGCATCGAGAACTTTAGTCTACTAGTCGTCGTAAATTGATGTACGATTGCAATTACCTATTCTGCATGCAGTATCAGTTGAAAGCCAGAATATATTTGAAAATTGAGTCACAAGCTAATCAGATACCCACAAGCTAGAGAAATTTGATAAAGTCTCGTGATTCTATAAATGACTGAGTTAGGGGCTATGACTGGTTGGACATTATCATATTTAATTTATTAGCCATTTCCACGGAACAGTGGATGATCAATTAACTGACAATTGCACATGATTTTGCAACCATGTATATGGATGAATATTTGTGAGGATGATGGTAATCGTTTTCAAGTCATTAAAACTAAACTCATCTAATTTATTTTACATAACTGGCAGCAGAGTTATAATCATCGCTTAGCTCGTTTAATCATTGAATATTATTTTAATGAAGAACCTGTCTTTTTTTCAACAGAAATAGTTTGTTTAGTCTTGTTAAAAAATGGTAGAATATTTTAATTATCTGGTGTTCTTTGTATGTGGAGTGCCTGCTTAGTTTAGATGCACTTGTTCTTCAGAATAATACACATGAATGACTGCTAGTTTTAAAGATGTTGTGTAACATGAATTCGTATCATTAATTATTCCGCTTGAAAGCGATACCAATTATGATATTATTCATCTATTCATCTGAAAAGGAGCCCTTCACATATTTAAATTGCTATAATTAAATCTAGTTGCACATTCACCCTTGTGTTACATGTTCACATTATCATAATCTTACATAACAATATATTTTTATTTCATTACCTCTTACTATCCAATACAACATGTAAGCATATTTCTCTGCGATGCCATTTTTCTGTTTGGTTGCAGACTGTTTACGACCACGCGGTTTCCATTGTTATTTGTATAACAGTATTTCAAAATAAGTGATGCACAACCAACTAAACGCTGTAATTTTTATGCTCTATTTTATTAATTTCTTTTTAGTGCAAATGATTACTAAATAGATTTCCATCGATTGTAATTTGGTTTTAAACTAACATAAAACTTTATATTTCAGTACTATCTACCGATTAATTTCCCAACTACATTTATTTAATGCAAGTTTTAAAAATTAATAATGTTTTTTATTACGTATTTCATTATAAACACGTACAAAATACCTACATTATACCACTTAATCAATAAAAATTTATCATCCTAGAAATATATGGTTTAATGTATGTGAATAAACTGAGTTCTGGGAAATATTGGCGAAGTCTGCTCTTTACGCGAGCAGAAATATCGGGGTGAGCCCAACTTTTGGTATGACTCGTGCAAATTATGAGTTCTGTTTCTCACGGACAGTTCATGTTTACCGCTCAGTATCTTCGGTGTGACAGGCGTACATGTGAAACACGCGTAATGCCTAATTAGACTAAATTTTTTTAAAATTATATATTTGTAAATTGCAATAATTTCACAGTCATGGCCTTGAATGATGTTAACACACATGACAACACGTCCTCGACAAGACATGGCGTCACATAACTCAATATTTTCAAATTTGATGATTAACACCATGGGCGTCACCAAGAAATAAAAAGTTTACTTCAAAGATGAGTGAGATTTACAACTGGGCTTTACCCTAAATGCATGCAACAAATACCACGACTTATAATGTGAATAAAATGTGTTTATCGTTAACGATATAAAATAAAACATTACATTATAATATTAAATACAAATGCACACACATATATAAAATAAAATGATGGAAAACCAGAAGGAACTCAATTACTCATCCCAGCAGGGACTTGCATTTGAAGTAACGTTGCCAATAAGCGATTTACTAAAATTGTAATTCCACATATCGTAGAAGGAACAGTTTCCAGGGGAGGGCGAATGACTACCCTTGCCCCTTACTGGTCGGCGCCGATGGACTTAGCCTGTTTTTGCCAGCACACACTGAACTAATTTCTCCTCTTCCACGTCCTTCCATTCCTTATTGTTTTTGCTTCCCATCCACAAGCCTGCAAAACTGTACCCATTCTCGCGGCTGAGATATTATTTTTAATTTCCACGGAAGCCTGTGGAAAGAGTTACGTCGCCCGCCTGCTTGTTCTCCCAGTTGGGCGTGCCGAATCGCCTCAAGTTTCGCAATTAACGCGACCAGGAGAAGGAGAGCCCAAGTTCTCAAACAGCCGCGAAAGAGAGTTAGCTCACCGAGGTCTTATTCTCTGATGTCTGCAAGGCTCTGTCTGTTCCGCTCGTCAGAGATGCACTTCAAAGCCAATGACGACAAAAACGCGCTTTTTTTCTTCTTCTTCTTCTGGCTCTGCTTTCGTTTATTTTTGGCGAGAAGCAAAACTTAGAAAACGAGTTTGCTGTTCAGAAGTTGCATGCGCTTGTCAGCAATTCGAAAGGAAGGCTCCCAGAATTTCAATTAAGCACGAAACTATTTGCTAACAAATCAAGTTTGTGGATCACCATTCGCCATTCTGTGACTATCAGAAAGTATACAGCAAATATGTGGTCTTGAAACTAGTTGTGATAGACATACTGAACCGTAAAAGGAGAATAAATCGGAAGGCAATACCTCCGTGCGAGTGCAAGACTCCACTCGTCGCCATACAAAGTAAAACATTTTTTGCTTTGTAACATTCGCAAATATACATCGTTCGCCTATATGATTAGCATATGTTATTTGTCACACTTTTATCCATACATAATATTTAATCTATATTAGAATGAAAATATTTCTCAGTTGTCACTAAAGTTACAAAAATTTTTTTGTTTTATTTGTGTTTATATTAACATGTAGGATATTTTAATTTATCTGTACAATGACAATCTAATTTGTTTAATTGGATTAAGTGTGTTAGTTTTCATTTTATATTCCTTCATATGCAATAAATTGATTTTTTTTTCGTTTTTGGTCTCTTATTGTGAGTATTTCAAAGTTTATTGTTTTATATGTCGCGGTGTTGAGACCAAATTCTCTATGTAATTTAAGGAGTTACGCCGTTGAAAGAGGATAGCAAAGGTTTTTTTTTTTTTTTTTTATTGTTAAGTCCTCTTTGGTCCACAGGTTTATATCCTGACTTGTGATTTTAAGGCATGGTAAGTTAGCATCAGATGGTTGAGTTTAACACTCTCTCTCCGTTATCAAGATCTATGAAGAGCGGGCGTAGGTCAGGACCTTCGCCCAGAAGCGTGTAGATTGTAGGGCTATTTTGAGTATATTAGGGTGTTTGATACTTCACCGGCGTCATTGAAGATTGATTTTGCTATCAGAAATTAAGAGTGTGTTGAGATTCGCCCCTTTCGCTCGGTTTTAGTTGGTCAGGAGGTAGTATGTATACGTGTCAGAAGAGTATAACTCCACGCATAAAACACCCAGTCGTACCCTACATCCTATGAGAACAACCTATTCGTACTATACATCCTATGAGAACAACCTAGTCGTACCCTACATCCTATGAGAACAACCTAGTCGTACCCTACATCATATGAGAACAACCTAGTCGTACCCTACATCCTATGAGAACAACCTAGTCGTACTCTACATCCTATGAGAACAACCTAGTCGTACCCTACATCCTATGAGAACAACCTAGTCGTACTCTACATCCTATGAGAACAACCTAGTCGTACCCTGCATCCTATGAGAACAACCTAGTCGTACCCTACATCCTATGAGATCAACCTAGTCGTACCCTACATCCTATGAGAACAACCTAGTCGTACTCTACATCCCATGAGAACAACCTAGTCGTACCCTACATCCTATGAGAACAACCTAGTCGTACCCTACATCCTATGAGAACAACCTAGTCGTACCCTACATCCTATGAGAACAACCTAGTCGTACCCTACATCCTATGAGAACAACCAACTAACAGTCCAGTTTCCAAAATAAAGCCGATACCTACTTTGAGACCTGCTTACATCATTTCAAGTAAGATGTTTAAGTATGGTCTGCATATAGTATACTTCTGCGTCGGCCATTATTTCTAGAATGTTTAACCCGACTCCATATCGAATTTTTCAGTACATTGCATCCCACATTAATTTTTGCTACAGTAAACCAAGAGATAATTTAGTGTTTTCTTGAGTTAGGCAACATAACTTATTTATTGGTTTCGCAGCGTAATTTAATTCTTGTGGAACAGTAAAATTTTATTTCAAGAATGTTATAAGATTGAGGCACTAACAGGCTTATACATACGGTATTGTATGAATCATGCAGCATAAGCACGGCCACTTTCAGAAGTACTTTATTCATGAAATATTGCATAGAAAAAAAACGAAACATCTGCTATAATGTGCTATTCTCAAACTATTAAAATTGCCATTGTCGTCTACCTTAGTATAGCGTAGAAGTACCTTGTCTATTACTCCTCTTTTGAATTGATACTATTTCGTAATATATTTGCTATCTGTGTTGTGTTGGTATGTACACACATGTTGTATCTACTAACTGATATGCTGAACGATGTTGTGAAGTGTGGTGAGTCTTCAACTCAGCCTAGGTGAGAACCGGGCAAGGATCAGCTGCTACCTACGTGATATTTACACTGTCATATATTTGTTACAAGTTATTCTACTTTTAATTGCTACGCCTCATACTACATGTGTTTGTTTGGTGTGGTTAATAAGATGGTTTTTTTTCACATGAGTAAAGAACATGGTACAGTTCATCACTGTGCCACATATACACACTGACATACGTGATCGTGAGTGCCATAGACAGTTTTGTCTGGGCAGGAGTTACTGGAGCTATCCTGCATAATCGAATGTTTAATCTACAGAGTCTGCTAGCCAATTTTACTGAGAGTGTAAGTTCTCAACTACTTGTTTTAGCATTTACTCATACTATTGGAAAAACCCAGCCTATTAAACTGCTTATGCTAATCAGCATGCACAATATAAATAAATCGCAGAGTTTAACTTTCATAGGTTTCAAGCTTGTATGTGCAAACTCACACATGCCTACATAATTAACTACAATCAATATTCATTATTGTATAAAAATTATTATATGTATACTCCACTCTACGTAAAAGTGTATTAAAACTTGTACAATTCTATAGCAACCAGTTTGCGAACTTTTTTCTCGCAGCTTTGTAACTTATGAATTGTGTATATACGACACGTTATTTTAGAAGGTGTGAATCATTCTTCCTGTAGCTCAGTTTTGTAATAAACTTGAAATCTACAACAACAGATGTGTAATGGGGACCTGACGCACCCCAATTTTCCGGCAATTTACGCCAGAAATACAAGAAAAAAGTAACATGAACTCTCCGTTATTTTTAGCGAAAGTACAAAAAAAATTACAATCTCAAAATCGGAAATTCAATGAAAAAAACGATAAAAATAAAGCAAATTTAAGCTAAAATCAAGCAAATTTCTCGTTTTTCAAGCTCCTTTTTCATGTTTCTAGAAACGACAATTTTCGATTAAAAAAAACAAGCAATTTTCATCTAAAATCAAGTAATTTAAGCTCAAAATCCAGCTAATCATCCAATATTTCACAAAATGGCGGTACATAACTTTTCATACTATAACATCAAGCCATATTTATCGAAAATCAAGCAATTTTACCCCAAAATCAAGACAAAATATACCATTTTCCCAAAATAGGCATTCAGATTCTTCATTCTCGAAAACAAGCAAATTTAAGCTAAAAACAAGCAAATTTAAGCTAAAAATCAGATGAAATATTAAAAAAGATAATTGAAAGAATTTATAAATTTTATTCAACAAAAGTAAAACACCAATAAGACTTTTTAAATTTTAAAAATAAAGAACCATAACCATAACTGATTACATAATCCCACCCATCACAACAATCCAAAGTATAAATATTTTCTTTAAAATTAGAAAATTTATCTGATCATAAATAACTTTTATTGATTTATAAATCAATTTTGAAATTGAAAATGTCTAATTCTTTATCAATGGAAGTTGCTGTTTTTATAATTTCATATCCAATAGCCCAATCTTCAAAAATTTCATATAATTTGACTAATTTATAGTATTTAAAATTTAAATGTGTTTTTGAAAAAAGTGATACTATGAGAAAATTTTAGTTAGAATTATGAAAACAACTTTTTATTTGATCAAATAATTATCTACATTTATAAAAATTCGTAAAACTTATAAATCTAACCACTCAACTATAAGTCTAAAATATTGTATTAAAATATCGAAACATTTTGTTGAGCCTTGCATTTAATAATATAAAAAATTTTTGAATCTTCAGATATTTTTTCTTATAAATAATCATAAGTAAGATTTCTTTTACTAATTAGAACAACATAAAAAACTGTACCTGCTTCAACTTTTTCATTAAAATTAACACTAAATATTGTATTTGTTCTTATCTTTAACTACAGTAGTTTGTCTATATTAATAATATATAACATATAACGGTCTTCGCCCCCAAAATGAATAGTTATTAATATCATCATCAAGGTTTACAGTTGGTTTATAATAAAGTCCAGTATTCTATAGCTGGTATCTAGTTCGGTTTTTTTAATTTATAAAATTTTTATAAGGAAGAAATTGTTTAATACAAACACCGTTTTTTATGTCTAGATTCCAGTTTTCTTTAGGAAAACATATATGTTTCTCACATTACAACGATCAAACATAGCAGTGTGTTTATGCTGTTCAGTACGATTTTTTCTACTAAGTTGAAAACCTACAATTATAAAATCAGGCATATCAAATTTGAAATTATTAAGCTAATCTTTTATATCAAAGTTAAAAACAGTTGATCCAGCAGGAACCTCATTTTCTTAAAATTGCCAATAATCTAAACTAATAGGAATATTTGGATCTTTGTATATTTTGTCATTAATTGCAATGGATGTGTTAGATTCATATCCAACAATAGGCCACATAATTTTTAATTTTTCAATAACAATTTTACCAGGATCAAGATGATGTTTTGTAACTTTATGATCTTTATCTAAAGTTTCATAAAGAAAGAAATAGTTGTTATCAAATGATTTACGAAAAAATAGTAATTTTATAGCCAACTTTCCAGTGAATTTCACTGTTATCTCGAATGAAACCAAACATATATCTCAGCGGATACATTATTCCATTTGTTTTGTCACTACAAACAGTTTTAATTTCAATTGCTATATGACTAGAAGATAGATGTTAATAAAATAACCTTTAAAAATAAAGAATATGAATTAACGGGAGGACATTCTAATTTGTTAACAAAAGAAAAAGAAAACATCTTGAGGATAATTTCACTGACAATGACTTTGAAACTGCACGAAAATTGTTTTAGATACCAATGCTGCATTCCAAGAATATAGTCTAAGAAAGAAAATAAACTCGAATAGAAGTTAGAAATACAGAAAGATAATTAGACCAATTTATCATAACTATATAAAATAAAACAATTCAAGAACAAGCACATCAGAAAGAATTATTTCACCAAGAACTCCTAGATCTTGAGAAAGTATTAAAAAAATACAATAATTTACCAAAAGAATATGTTTTAATGGATGATGTTACAAAATTGATAGGTTATTAGTTGTTCATGATGAAGAAAATGCTGGAAATAAAAATTATTACAATGACAAAGTAAACATAATGATTATGCTAAGCAATAAATTTTCTGATTTTGTTATAAACAATCCGACAGGAATTCCATATCTAATAAGAGTTATAAATGTAATTCCACAATAATTTTGGAATTCTGACCATCATGGCAAAGGAATAATAAATTGGGCATTAAATAATGCAAATTTTCCTGAAATGCATTTGCCAGGTTATAATTATTGTGGACCATTTACAAAATTAAACGAAAGATTGGAAAGAGGATACAGAGGAATAAATAAATTAGATGAAGCATGCAAAAATCACAATATGGCTTATAGAGATCATAAATATTTAGAATCTAGACATAATGCTGATAAAATTTTACAAAAAGAAGTTAAAGACATTGTGCTAGGTAAAAATACTCCAATTGGCGAAAAAATTGCATCTGCTGCTGTTGCCTTAACAATGTTTACAAAAATAAAACAAAACAAGGTTGGGTAATTTAAATGTTTTAGTGATTATATATGCATATATACAAATATAAATGAAGATAGCATATATAACTTTCGATATTCCCTTTGAGGAATTAAAATATTTCGGAATAGACAACATTTTAACAAAATATCAAGTTGAGACAAAAAAAAAAACAAAGAAATAAAATGTAAAAGTATCCCATTAACTTTATCACTACCAACAGTCAAAAAGATGGCCAAAGAAAAATCTGGAAGTGCTTTACACCATGGAGGAATTATTCCTATTATACTTGCTGCTTTAGGTACACTTCGAACTTTAGCCGGTGGAGCTACTGCAATTTATAATTTTGTTTAACAAAGTAGTAAAAATTAAAACAATTAAAAGAACAAGAGAGACCAAATTTGGCAATGGAAAATAAAGCAGGAAATGGTTTAGTTGCAAAAAAGAAGGGGAGACCAAAAAAAATTTGAAATATACCCCCTATTTAATATCGATATTGAAAAATATGTCAAACTATTAAATAGTAAAAATTTCAGAAATGTTTATATGATATATGAATTATCAAAAAGTATGCACAAAATATGAATGTGCTGTGGTTTATTTTCACATTTCAACAAATCCATGAACTCATTGGGTTTGTTATAAAAATTAATGGTGTTTACTATTTTGATTCATTTGGAGGAAATATTCCTACTAATGTAACTAATTGTATCAAAAACAGAAAAGTGAATTAAAATGATAATCGAATTCTGAATTTCAATTTTTGCAATTATGTTACTCTTTTTGGGTACAAATTATGAAAATTTTTCTTGCAGCAAAATTGTTATGCAGTTCTTGTGGATACTTTAATCAACTTCTAATTTATAACCATAGTCAGAATAATCCTGGAAATCTAATAACTTTTTCACTCCAGTAATTTAAATCAGATAATGTATAATAAACCCATTCTATACAACCATATGTTAAATATTGTGACACTGCCCAACCATATAAATTATTAGCATCGAAATATGCTAAATAGTTGGACTCTTAATTTGGATTGAAATCTTCTAAATATTTGTTATTATATTTAAAATATTGTTTACAACATTGTGATATTCCCCCTCTAATTCCTTTCCTGTCATTAAAATCATATCATAGCTATATAATAAATCTAGTGGTTGTTTAGTCATTTTTATCATTGTATGCCCAAGATAAACCTGGTGCACACGCATTTATACACATATTTCTAACATTTCCAAACACATCTGCTAACAATAATACATATCTTTTCAAATATAAGTCATGATGTTCCCTAAGATTTTTTATATTAAATTGATTCCATACACATTTTGTGTTCATAATAATCACCAGTTATATCATATTCACTTAATTTGTTGAAAAATTCACTCTTCGGTTGAAGTTCTATTTCTTCCAACTATCCATATAATCGTATGGATAAACACCCTTTCTTATAACCAAATATACATTATATTTTGGAAAATGTTTTTGAATATGTTTCATTTGATCTTTAGTTAAATTAGATGATAGTTAATCTAAACTGCTGGCCATAAAATTAAGAGAGTCTATAAATTTCATTTTTAAATCTTCTGTGATTTTCCCTAAATTAATTAACTTCTCTTCGTTATTCGCAATTAAATCTATATCCTTCTCTTAATCTCCTAACTCTTTAACAAATTAATGAGCATCTTACCTGGCTAAATTATGGAAAAAAAATTGGTACAAAATTGGGCAATTTTAATTGTAGATTAGAATCAATACATACTGGATTAATGCATTTTTCATTTATATGATCATGGTGATGTACTTTTTTACTGTCCTCTGTATATTCACACTCACATAGAGTACATTTTTATTTTCTATAAGTTATTATTTTCTTCTTTTGTTAGCGGATGCATTGGTTCAATTTGCGAATATATTTCCCCAGTTTCTTCTACTTCCCTTTTTATTGATTGTATAAACATGTTATTCGCATTTGGACCTCGATATACTACTGGAGGCTTATAATCGCCATAGCTAGATACAATATAATAGCAAAAACCAGATGCTTCATGTAATTTATATTTCATAGTATATGATTGGTCATAAAAATTTTAAATCAATGGTATTTGTTTGATCATTAGTAAGATTATATATTTCTTTAAGTATCTCTTTATAAATGCCATTGTCAATATCATCTTCTGTTATAAATGCCATTGTCAATATCATCTTCTGTTATAACTGGATATTTTATTGATAAGGTTAAATTTGCTTAATTTTCTTTGGTTTGGTTTAGTGAATGAAATTTTCTTTAGAATTGGTTCAAAATCGGCAATTATTGTGAAAGGAACCTTACTGATTCATTTTGAGAGCAATCTTCTGTATGTTTTTTTAAACGTTCTTGAGAATAAAAAACTAAAGGCATATCACATATATAAGTATTAATTTTACTTTTTTTTGTACATATAGCATTTTCGATAAATTTTTATCCAACAATACTGCAAATTTTTATCATCTTTGAAATAAAGTACATTTACGTTTTTCCTTTTCATTTTTTGTAAGTTTTAGTGGATATACTGTAGACTCATCTTCAATAGAGTATATATGTATCAATTTGAATTTCTATTTTTGGTATATCATCGTCAATTTTAATAGGATATTCATATTTATATATATATATATATATATATATATATATCCTATCATTTTTATAATTATATACTCTTTGCCGATCTTTTTCTACTGTAAACAAAGCAGATTTTATTGCCCAAAGAAAACATTTTTGATTGTTATTCTTCACATTAATGCATGCTTTCATATTTTTAATTGCCTTTGGAAGTTCGATAGTAATTCCTATTTTATAATTTTATAAATCTTTATAAATTCTCCTAATTTTAATTGTCTATAATTAATTTACTGAAATGTAATTAATTCTACTTGGTCATTTTTCTGCTTGCGACAGTTGGTATATAAATTAATGTTAGTTTTCAGCCCTCTGAATGTTCTAATATGATCACATATTCTCAAAAACCTCATTTTTTACTGAATAAAAAAATGACCTAGCTTTACTAACATAAAGTTAGTTTCAATGTTATGTGTTGATATCCTACCTTGAAAAGCTTTATTAACTATGTAATATTTTATGGTTTTTCTATTTCTTTTGCTTACGAATATTAGTAGAAATGGGGAATATTTTGTTTAATTATTTTCTATCTTGCTTAATGAGATTCACTGATATTGGCATCTGATAAAGGTATATTTGTAAAATTGTTCTTTGATATCCATTCAGATATACACTTACGTTTATTTCTAGTTTTAACATACAAATTATTAAAGAATGGAAATCTTTCTTTTGAATTTAGTTGTTCGATATTGACATATGAAAATAATAAATTTTCAAAAATTCTTTTTCTTTGCTCGTCTATAATAATGGTATAATAGCTGCAATTAAATCACCTTTCCTTAGAGTATACGAAAGTTTAATTACATCATCTTTCCTTAGAGTTTGCAATATCTATTTTTTAAATCTCTACCTATAATTCTTAGCTGACATTTGTTTGCTGACATTTTTGATTGTTTATTTATAATAAAAAATTATAAAGCATTCAAATTTTATATAGTTAATGTGGAGCAATAATAATAGTACATTTATTGGAAAATTAAATATATAAAATGTTTAAATTATCGATAGTAAGTGAAATCCTTTTAACTGTGAAAATTACATTTTGTTGTGTTTTTAAAGGTGTCTCATCTGTTTAAGTTCAGTAGACTTCTTTTTAAGGAGATAATTCTTATTATATTCACTAATACAATTGTTACATATTGTTCTAAGTCTGTCCTTATTTCTTGTATGAACTGAAAAAAAATTTATATGTTTATACTCATTACATACTCTACATGTTTTTGTTGGGTAATTATAATGTTGATTTTCATTTAGAATATCTACTAACAAATTGTCAGAGTTAGCATTTTATGTAGCTCTTTGACAGATGCAACACAAACATATTTTCCACATTCATACATTACTTTCTCCTCTTTTAACACAAATGAATATTTTTTGTTTTTAATGACACATTTTTTACAGTTGTTATAAAGTCTATCCTTATTTATTTTATCGTAGTAAACATTTTCTATGTTTAATAATACTTCGCCACGCCTTTTACATTGCTTAGATGTGGTATTACTTTCCATTTAATAGTTCAGCAGCGATTCAATTTTTGTTTACTTAGAAAGAAATTTTTTTTAATAATAACAAATTAATTTTAATTTTAATTTCATTAATTTTAAACAAATTTAAATTTAAATATTATATTTAGGGTTTTAAATTTAATATAATTTTAATTTTATTATTTAAATTTAAATTTTATTAATTAATATTAATATTTTTCAATTTTATTATTATTTTAATTTTATTATAATGCTATTTAATTATGATTTTTTTAAGTTTATTGATATTTTAAGTTTTAGTAAAATAAATCTTTTTACTATTAATTTTTTTTCCTTTGAAATAAACATAAAAATGGAATCGCTGTTAAACAATTTAAACTATTCGTTTGAATTGACTAAACGGAATGACCTAGAAAAAAAAATGAAATTGCTGCTACCGAATTTCAACTATACAAAACTAAAATTGGGAAAAATTTAATTGTATTTTAGGTGGTAAATAAAAAATTACTTTACCAGATATTTATGAAATATACTTGATGAAAATGATTTAAAATTAATAAAATTATAAACAAGTTTTTATAATGTACAAATGTTTAAAAGAAACAAAAGATGGAAAAACTATATATGATTTATAATTCTCTTGAAATTAATATGTTCTATTATTTATAATATATCAATTATCTTTTTCATTATTTCACTTGATTTAAGGTTCTTTCGCTTGTTTTTATCTTAAATTTGCTTGATTTTGAGAATGAAAACTCTGAATGCTTATTTTGGAAAAATGGTAAATTTTCTTGATTTTGGGGTAAAATTGCTTAATTTTCTATGAAAAGTGCTTTTTTTATAGTATTAAAAGTTCTGCATTCCATTTTTGGGAAATATTGGGAAATTTCCTTGATTTTGAGCTTGAATTGCTTGATTTTCAATGAAAATAGCTCATTTTTTAAACTAAAATTTGTCGTTTCTAGACATGAAAAAGCACCTTGAAAGACGAGATATCTGCTTGATTTTAGCTCAAAATTGCTTGATTTTAATAGTTTTTCCATTGAATTTTACATTTTGAGTTTTGAATTTTTTTATGTACTTTTGTTAAAAATAAAGGAAAATAGTTAATGTTACATTTCTTGTGCTTTTGGCGGAAATAACCGGAAAAGTGGGGTGCGCCAGGTCCCCCATTATACATCTACTTACAACACCTGAGTGTTAAAATTCAAAATTAGTTTTCACACATTCCACACTAAGGATGTGTGAAATTTATTCTTGTGTTAAAAGATGTATTTGGCAACTATTTTGTGTAAAGTTGTCCTGGCACAAATACATAACAATTTTGGCAGTGTACGCCCCAACAAAGGGCCTGACTTGCCAGCAGGATTGTTGTGAATTATTTCACAATTATCTACTCGGTAGGAACATACCAAGTGATAGCCCATCAGTCATCCTTTCACAACGTTGTGCTGGCTCGAGCAGCCAGGATTATGACATCATCTGAAGACATGTTCAGGTTTCAGTTCTTGAAATACCGTGTATTACTGGACTGCACTCATACGTTTACTGACAATTTTTTTTATAATTTGCAGATGTAGCCTTATTTTGCCCTGATATTTCCATTGGCCCATACAGAGCATGTATATTTAAAATTGTATTTTGGTTCTCGTTTTCTTTTTTTGCTTGTATTACTTTAAAAGTTATTATGAAATCATTTCATAGTCACGAATGATTCATTTTTACATACTTCAAAACGCACGCCATGTAAATACAAGACGCCATTCCGAGACCCTCACTCTTTAGTTTGATGTGGTTATGTGGTCGCAATGGTTGACATCTGCGTGGTAACACGAACTCGTTCATTGCGCACAGATGTTTCGCTACATGACATCACAAGGCTCCACTTTACATATTCGTCGAAACAGACTGGGCTGCACATCTGAACAAAGGACATGCGATTACAACTAGCGCTTAACTATGCTTTACTGGAGCCGCAGTGGTTCAGCGGCTAGAGAGCTCGGCTACCATCAAGGCGAACCGAGTTCGATTCCCGGCGAGGCAGTGGATGCTGTGCCTCGCGATCTCCTGCTTCTTCCCCCGCCCTCGAAATCCTGCGCTGCTCCATACGCCGTATCCGAATTGAAACATTTATTAATTTTTTTTTTCTTTCAATTTCGTAAATTCGTGATTTGGTAGATATCATTTCGGGCGTTGTCGACAGCCCCTTGTGTAGCACTCACGCCAACATATTATTGCATTAATTGTGAAAAATATTTTTATCTAAATGAAATGCTTAAAACGAACTTAGTTTTTCTGCAATCATCACTGGAGTGTTACGAATACGTTAATAAATAAGAAAATAATAAATTATGCAATAACGACTTTTTAAAAAAGTTTTGTTGTGGAATACCACAACACTTAGTTTTTTTTTTTTTTAACACGCCCGGTGTATTTTATTCACAGTTATTTGTTTTAAAAATGATTTTATTTATGCATTCGCGCATGTGTTTATAAAGTAAAAACATACATGACGCTGATTTTGTCATTTTGTATTTTCGCTAACGTCCGCTAGATTCAAAATACGAAAATACGAAATTACCAAATACGTCATCATTTCTGTATTTGAAATGGGGTCACGTGATCATTTTCTCAGCGAAATCTGTCAATTCAGACACGGCCTCGCCTCGCTTCGCCTTCATTGGCTCTCGAGAGCTTGATGTTAAGAGGTGCCCAAAACCTATCCGCTCCGATTAACTGCTTTGGCGGAACGTTACTTCATCATCAGAATACAAACTAAGTTTAAACAAAGTCATATCCCGTACATTTAAAAGATTCTCCGTATTTGCCTAACACCTTTCAGCCTTGTTTGAATGTGTGTAGCAATGGTGTAGCACGGAACGTTTTACATACAATTAAAATTTTCGTCTATTATCTTATCGCAAATATTAGTTTCGTAAATAAGTTTAAAAAAATTAATAAATATTATAATTAAAATACAAATATTGGCGAATTTGCAAATTATGTTTATATTTTAAATTTAGAAATAAAAGAAATGTAATTGTGGTGGTGTGTTTAAAAAAGGTATATTAAAACATTAACTTTTTAACACCAAAATAATTTAATAGGGCACCATTTTTAAATAATTCACAGGTCATTTTTACAACTTGAACTGTAAAAATTCAGTGGGATACACCTTTTTATTAACACTAAAATTATATTTACAGACTGAATTTAGAAATTCAGACTGGGGTACCTCCTTTAATAATTTTATTCAAATAATTATGCTAATAACATACAACACTAAAAATTATTTAATTATTTTTATATTTGTTAATAAAAATAATTTATCCGGTAAATTAATTGAAGAAGGTTATAATTATATGTAAGATGGTCTGTGGTACACCGTACCTATACGTTAGTCTGCATCTGATGTGATGTGTAAAAAGCTTACACTAGGCAGTCTAAAGGTCAAACTTGAAAATAGCTAGAATGTGCATTTTTATAAATATGCATATAATGGAAACTTATGTATACTTGCTGTATCAGGTATGTGATGGCACTTGCGTTATGGCGAAATATATTTAATATTCCTGAAGCATCTGTGCCCGTTCATTTCACAATTATGTGATGAATTTTTAAAAGACTCACTGAATGTGTAGAAAAATAAACAAACCCTCAACAATCTATTTTGGTTTCGAACAACTTCACGTAGCTGGTAGGAGACGGTCTTGTGTTATACGAAAGAGAAATACCGAACTTTATGGGGTTTTCGATATAAAAAACTGATATGCACACGAAAACCACGTGGTTTTGACCCTAACTAAGAATAGCTTGCCTTGTTAAAAAATATTTGTTTTAGAAAACTATTTTTTAACGAGATAAGTTAATGAAGCGTTGAAATATTTGTCATATTAACCTACATTGGGACACATGTCGACTGGTTATTTGCGCATGCCACAAGACAGTAATGTGGTGGTGTTTGTTTTGTTTGGGAATTCGCGGTCGCGCGCAGGAAACACGTCCAGTATGTGATGCAGCAGGAATGAAGGGGTTGTGGGGAAATACTTAACAAGTCATGAACAAACCATTCAAAGCATTTAATTAATTTGGGTCCATGAACATTCAGTCTAAAATGTCAACAATCTGAGCGCTATAACACACACGAAATGTATATATTCATTCTAATTCACACGGGAGTATTAACATAGGTGACGAACATGTATCAACTGAGACCTAAACACTTATGTCTCGTCTAACGCACAAATATAGTTGAAAGGTTAGCTTAAATTAATTGAAAATATCCACGAGGGCACTCTGATGGATTCGAACAAAGCCTCATGGAAATAATATACACAATATATTAAAACAATTACGAAAAACCAAAGGGTTGCATACAACGAACCCTAGTTATATATAAAATACTTGGTAACTGAAATTATGTCTGCAATATAATGTTTCATTCACCGCACATATGAATTAAGTAATGTTTACCTAAAAGACATAATTAAAGTTAAAACTACGCATTAAGCGTTTAGAGACGTTATCAGGTTGGTTACAATAAATGTTGTTGATTAATCTGCGCGAGCATGCGCAGTCTTCTTTACTAGTACCACCGAAAAACTTTCAGGCTCCTCGCACACAACTAGCCACGGCAGAAACATTACAAATACAAAATATTAAAATACCGCGAACACACGCACGTCGCTCTACCAGGATCCACACACATTTACCGTGCAAAGTTGCACTGAACGTAAATTTCGACTGGGCAGCCAAACAATATTTGGAATGCTACGGAAAATTGCGCTACCCATGAACTAGCCCAACATGATACCATTTAAAACACATTGAACCGTCAGAAACAGCAAACACACCTGTAAATTGTCCTACGGCCGTCGTTGGAATTTTATACTATCATTGTAATGCCACAAAGTTGGCAAACGTGGCGATGAGCCTAGTCGACGACGCCTAACCGACCAGGCGGCAGGAGCAGATAGTTATTGAACAGAGAGGTATAGGTACCAAGTTGAAGTGGCAGAGCCAAGAGTCCAGCAGAAGGCCAAGCATCCAGCAAAATTACATTAGCCAATAAGGCGTAAGCTGTCTACCGCGCATGCGTGGAAAGGTGGGGGTTCCAAAGAGCAGGGAAGGAAAAGAGAGCAACTGGGGAAACAAGACCGAACGTCGGCGGAGTGATGAACTAGAATGGTTAATTACGAGGAGCGCACTCTGCACGCCTTGCAGGGAAATAACACAGCCCTGACAAACACGGCACAACATCCTCAACACGGCAACTTAAAACTCAACAGCCAAACAAATACAATGTTCGATTTGGCGTAAGTACGACAAATACTGTTGTCCAATCAGCGGGTTTTCAATATAAATAGTTGATTTTTTTATTGTGTAGTGCGGCACGACACACGGATCGTACATTGACAGAACGGTCACCCAAATATTGATTTTGTAGTTGGCCAAAAATATTATTAGTTGCCCCAACAAATATTCTTTTGGGTAAACTAAACTTAAAAAGCGACAAAATATATTTTCTTCATCTAACAAAATACATGCCTGAATTTTAAAAAATTCTCTGTGTTGGACCAAAAGATATTAGACTGTCAACCGAATATTTGGTTGAGTCCACTGTACATATTTGTTTGGCCACTCGCTTGGTTGCCTTCATTCCAAAATACAGCTCTAGTGTGTGTATTTTTTGTGTCAATTAGGATGGTAACAGGGTTTGTTAGTGGATTTATTGATACTTAATATTAATATGAACGTCTTAATAAACAAGTAGTTGAACACGAATTAAATACTAAAACTGTAAAACTTGAAATATTTATTTCCACTCCGTATGTAGGGTTCATGCCGGACGATGCCGCTGATCGACGGTTTTTTTTTCTCGGGGATCTCTCGTTTTCCCAGCCCCTGCATTCCGGTTCTGCTCCATGCTCACCTCGCTTTACACTCATCGGCTCTCAAGACCTCGATGTTAAGATTCGCCTAAATATCTTCACTGACTCATTTATTTGCACACTTTGTCCAGGTTTTAAAACGTATATATTTGAAAATTTTGCTGTTTCATTAGTATTTGTTTTACCTGAGGTTGCTACGGCGTGGCGCTCGGATGCAGTTGTCATTGGTTCAAATCCCCGTTGCATGAGCTTTATTTGCAAAGGAAAATACGCAGCTTGAAGGGATGAAATATCTGGTACTTGCTGGTTTTAACTCTTATCATAGGCTGTTCACGATAAAATGAACACTTTTGAAAGCCCTGGTTAAGATATACTTATATGCCCTTTGTGTATTCTTCCGCCTTATGTGAAATTATCAGTGCGATGAACCTCATCACTTTATTCATGCGTTCGTCGAGTGAAACTGTGAAATTATTAGAAAAGAATATATTCTACAAATCTGCTCATTTTGACACTACACTGCGTAAGAAAACAGAAGGCTAAATAAAGAATTTAAATTATTACAAACGGTTGCCTAACATTTTCGATTCGACGTTGAGATGTGAATCTATTTCTCCACCAACGTTACCGACTTTACTGGGCGCATGTCACGCTGCGCGCCTGTTGAAATATATGCAGTTGCGATCAGTGACTTTTTCCAAGGTTCATTTCAAAACGGCTCACTTTATCGTGAACAGCCTTTAATAACATTTTATCATTTTATGCCTTAGCTATAAAATCTTTCTCACTATTATGTATTCCGGATTTTCCAGTCTGCCCACCGCCTTTGTTAACCAGCGCCTTCTAAAAGGTTCCAAAAAATTCTACAATCAGTGTCACGTGAGTGAACTGTCAGGCTATACATTCGAGCAATTACGTTGGAAATATGAATGCGCTGTGTCTTGCTTATGGTCTCTGCTGTGTCATACTATGTTTGTCGGGGCTGTGTGACTCCTGCATGAGGGCGTTGGCCCCACTGACTCAGGAAATATGCTCGTTGTATCAGGCTGTTACAAAGGACGGTTATAACGGGTTCGCGGGTTTCCTGGGCTACGGGCTCGCTTTGCACCGGAAATGTCGCCCGTAGGGTCCAAGAACAGCAGTCCGCCCTATTTCCACGCGGAAAAATCACCTTCCGGTTTATGTGGTTCTCCATCCTGCGTTCCTCGAGACAGACTCTGCTTCGCGCCACATGTGCGCAACACGTGCCGTAAATACAAATCGGAACGAAGCAAGGTCCGTGAATCATGTAAGACACCACATTTCCAACCACTGGTAAAAAAAAAAAAAAAAAATATCGTAAAAGTGTCGAAAAGGACACATGTAACTTATCCAGAAAAACATATACAATGTAATAACTTTACTTGTCTCAGGAAAGACAGTTCTGTTAAATTCACAAAACTTTGTGTTTGTGCAGAATACTCAGTTGTTCCGTACGTGATGTGCGAAGTGGAGTTACCAAAAATAACCTTTATTTTCATTCTGTTGGTGTTAACTGGGTTGTAAATGATTAATTAAATGAGGCCCGTATGAATACGTGCCAAGGGACAATATTATAAAACCAAAAATAAATACGTGCTTTCCAGAAACTATATCCACCCGCTAACTGGACGTGGACCCCACACATCTAGATCATTAGAAAATATATTATCCACCCGCTAACTGGACGTGGACCCCACAAATCTAGATCATTAGAAACTATATCCACCCGCTAACTGGACGTGGACCCCACACATCTAGATCATTAGAAAATATATTATCCACCCGCTAACTGGACGTGGACCCCACACATCTAGATAATTAGAAACTATATCCACCCGCTAACTGGACGTGGACCCCACACATCAAGATCATTAGAAACTATATCCACCCGCTAACTGGACGTGGACCCCACACATCTAGATCATTAGAAACTATATCCACCCGCTAACTGGACGTGGACCCCACACATCTAGATCATTAGAAACTATATCCACCCGCTAACTGGACGTGGACCCCACACATCTAGATCATTAGAAACTTCTATTCGCAATTAGTAGCTCAAACTTTTAGTTCTCCGTACTGTGCACATATTTAAAGTGTAAACAGGTTGTTTGTGCTTGCTAAAATTATTCTTAAGCATCAGTGTTTTAAGTGACGTAACTACGAATAAAGTAGGAATGATCATTTTCAGATAACAGCGACGTACAAAGTAAATTGGAGTCTTTACGCTGTTCATTCCTGTCACCCCACAACACAGGAAATTTTGAGTGTGTCTGTACAATATATGCGCACGGATAACATTTGCCTTTTTCGTCATTACTGACCATTTTAGGCATAAAAATTTCCGTAGTTTTGGAAAATGTTCAGGAGCGAGAGTATTAAAAATACAATCTCCTAATAAAAAAGATAAAAAGAATTACAAAATCGCACGTTTTAGTTAATGCAGGAAGAGAATATGTTAAGAATAAAATCCCTTTTATATGAGTACACGTGCATTATCTATCTGTATCATGACTCTTATTTTCTTTATGCCAGAAAATAATTCCCACTTACAGAGATACGGTAACAAATGGTCTTGTTTAACTCTTTTGCTCAAAATGTTTTCATTATATATATATATATATATATATATATATATATATATATATATATATATATATATATATATATAATTTCCGTAAAAATAAGTGACTTGTCTAACAGAAAAACGGAAGCCTTTATAATGTTTTCACTTTAAGAATCTTACCAAACGATATGCAGACGAAATAATAGGGAGATTACTGAAAACATTTTGAGCAAAAGAGTTAAACAAGACCATTTGTTACCGTATCTCTGTAAGTGGGAATGATTTTCTGTCATAAATAAAATAAGAGTCATGATGCAGATAGATAATGCAAGTGTACACATATAAAAGGGATTTTATTCTTAACATAATCTCTTCCTGCATTAACTAAAACGTGCGATTTTGTAATTCTTTTTATCTTTTTATTAAGAGATTGTATTTTTAATACTCTCGCTCCTAAACATTTTACAAAATTACTGAAATTTTTATGCGTAAAATGGGCAGTTATATATATATATATGAATTAAACTTTACTTTTTTTCGAAAGCGATGATGTTCAGCATCTGATACAACGCTTAATGGTAAGAGTGTGGAAAATAATTGCATTAATTCCAAACGTCTTCAACATATATCTGCAAAACTTGCAGTAAATATTGTTTTCAATAAACACTACATCCGTAAAGAACGTAAAAGAGGCTTTAATTCATAACTTATTACTGGGAAGGGATTAACAAACCGTTTTATGTAAATTTTTATGAATTTTTACTGTTAAAAAAATAGTTTAACAAGTTTGCTACTAGCACCAAAATTGTCCGAAATATTGCAATCTCTTAGGAATATAGCCGGGTATGGAGTTGTGAAACCAACTCTGTGCTAATGAGAAACATTCGTACAGTTATGCAGTATTAGTATATAAGAATAAGATCGAAAAGAGTTTAGGTTTGTCATCACACATCAATAAATGGCATTGGTGACAATTGTGACATTATTGGCTTTTAGTTAATTCAACTATATATCTTCCTGCCTTGTAGAGAAGGCTGTATACATTGGCAGGTGTTGGAAAACCCACAATTCTTTTACACATTTTGAGGAAATTTTAACACGCTCAAGTGTCGTGTCTGCGATACTTGTAAGCGTCACACGAAACATACTTATGACAGGTAAGATGCTGAGCAAAGAACAAATGCCCAGCGTTTCCGAATGTCTTCCTTGGGTTTGCTCACGTATTATGCTTCTTCGGCTACATCTGTGGGGTTTTCCGGAGCGTGGACAGAGAAAAGATTGCAGCTCTTCTCAGTCTGACGACACAAATGACTACAAGCAGAAGTATGTGTTTTGTTTGGCAAATGGAGGGAAGACGAGAGCGTAAAGATACTGCACGAATGATATTTGATGAAGATGTATCGTCTAGTGTAAAAAAAATACCACGAAACATGTTCACCTAGATGTAGTTAAAAATTGCGAAATCAGTACGAATCACGATTGGCATGATCAAAATTTATTCCAAAGAAAACTATATCCCGAATTCGTCAAAGAAGCAAACTTGAAGTCGTTCGACAGTTCGTGTTGTTATGTGTTCGTAGTCTGGGCGTAGACATGAACTTATTTACTCTTTCTGCACTTTCTGCTGCAGCTCAGTGAGAAGATTCAGAAATAGCTTCTCTTCAGGAGCAGAAACAGCAGTGCTCCTGCCACGCGAAAAATCTTGTATTCAGCACAGCCCATGTTAGTTTACCACATTGCGAGATATTCCAAAACAATTTCGCCTACCGATTGTATTGCTTATTACTAATGCCATCACATAGAGGTTGTACGGTCTTGTAGTCTCAGTGGTCACGATAAAGAGGCTGTATCGCTTCTTATACAGAAATAAATTGTTTAGAGTCATAACAGTAGAGCCAGGGTCATTAGTGAAAATGTTTAGTTAAATGTAGAAGCATTACATTTCGTGTTTATGTGCAAATATTTTACCTGATATTTAATAAGCGTTCCTTGGTTGTCATTAAAACATATGTATATAGTGTCTGTAACGATAGTTAAACTAATTAGCTAAGTTTCTAATGCCAAATTATATAATAAATCCTCTTAAATTTGAATAAGGAAATAACAAATAAAATATTCAATTTGGCGGGTGACATTAGCTCTGAAGGTCGCCTGGCTGCTGCAGTAGTTGTTCGCAGTGCCGCTAGAGTGCGAGGCGTGCGGCCTGCCGCTACAGGAATGCCGGGTTTAAGGTCGTTACACAAATGAAAACTTTAACATTTGACTTAACGTTTGCTTTCCGACATGTTGTTTCTTATGGAGCTTGACACAATGGAACTGTCAAAGGTAAAGTCAAGTAGCCATTTTGCCGAGAATGTAACAGAGGTTATGTGGAAAGTGCGTTATTTTATTGTAGGGTGATTTCAAATTCGATATATTAAACAAAGCTCGTCTTATATTAAATAAATGGCAAACAAATATTATGTGAAGAGGAAATAAATGAATCGACATTTTAACAAGGTAAAAAAATTAGTTTTTTGTTTTGAAATAAACTTTTATTGTCAATTTTAGGCCTATGTTCATAAAAGGCGGGTAAATTGCATTCCTGGATAATATAATAATTATTTACATAACAAGATACGCATTTTTACGAAGCTGGCAGAAACGATGTTCAATTGTCTAAACTCTGACTTTACAATTGTATTGTGTATTGGTGGTTTCGTCGGAGGAAAGGAAACGTAAAGTCAAATACTAAAGTTTTCTATTGCGTAAGAAGTTTTGATCAGAGCCCTGCGGCGATGAAGACATCACGCCTGCCCAAAGAAATTTCCCCAACGTTCGTTTGTGGAGGAAAACCAGTGACTTTTCCTCTGTCCCATCTTCAACCTTTCTTCTTGCCATCGGGGACTTTTCACTCCGAAATTCGCCCCTATCCGAGGGTTCCTCTGATATTAAGACGACCGTTTAATTACAAGAACGGTCTGGGAAATACTGAGGGAAATGCTACGCTGTAGAGGCTCGACATTTCCTGATATTTCGACCACACTATTAACTAAATTTTATCGCCACGCCATTCGTAACTGATAACAACTTTATCTTGTATCCAAACCAATTTTATTGACAGATTGGTTTATATTTCCAGCGCAGATATATTATGCAACCATTTCTCTTGTATGGTATTCCTTATTTAATTACCGTCTATGTTATGTGCACTGTAAATAGAAATAGTTAAACTTTCTAAAGACGACAGATCGAGAGAGAACAGTCACTGAATACAGTGACTGACCGCATATTTATTCAGTGACCCAGTTTCGCAGGTTTGACAACTGATTTGTCCTCGCTTACCGAGAAGCAGCATATGCTTAATTGCCTATTATTACTGTTTCGCAAAGTTTTACGGTGGTTAAATTTGCTGCGCTAAACATAATGCTAGGGACAATTAATTTTTATGAAATGATATTGGCTCATGCTAGACATATATTCCGCGTGAATATTTGCAACATTAATATTGTTACCTGACTAAAGCCTTTCTTTATTGGCTGGGTCAATCAGAATTAAGCAGTTTCGATAATAAACGTTTGTGGTTCGCAGGTAGACTTGTGAGACGCGTAATAATAAAAACCATTCAATTGCGAAATTTCACTTCAGCTTCATTATTTTAAATAAATATTTATATGAATTTACTTTCCAAAAAAATTAAGCTTTCTTACTTATATCTAGCACGTAGCATTCCGTGATATTTCGGGGATTCATTTGTTACTAGAATATATTTCGTACACTTGTTAAACTTATTTATAAAATAATTCCCGCTGTTATTCCAAGCCGCTATTTTTAATGCGCCATTAAAACAAATGTTAGGAACGAAATCTAGAAATATGTATCATCACTGATTCTCTAGTTACACGTGGATTGAAACTTTTCCACATTTATTCTGACTGAGTGCATAAGACAAACTAGTTACGGGAGGCAAGTAGCCTCCTGGCATTGATAAATACTGAAGGATTCTGAGGCCATGTTCCAATACATTCTGTAATTTATTTGTTGTAATTTATGTTTAACATTTTGTAAAGTTTCAGTTGTAATGTCGCATAAATCAACAGTTAAGGATGTCTTGCTTCTATGTATTTATTATATACCATGACTTTGCTTATACGTTATAAATAAGGTAGTGGTATTATGATTACAAAATTTACAAAATGAAGCTACAAAAAATATTATGAAACAAAAATATTTTACATTTCAATATTTTAGTAAGACAGATTATTTCTCTGTTTGATAGATTAGCTACATTGGGAGAGTTAACAATTATTACTTTACAAATGGCAAATATGCCACTACTGCAAGTCAGTTATCTTACAGTGTATGTGTGCGCGTGCGTATGTATATATATATATATATATATATATATATATATATATATATATATATATATATATATATATATATACATACATATTTCTCACTTGGAATAAATTATGTTACATTCGGCAATAATGATTCTTACATGTGAGAAATGTGCAAAATTAAAAGAGGTATATGTTTTAATTTGCTCGGACGGGCTTCGCATAAAATGTTTATATACTGAAACTTCCGTTGGAACACACGAAGTACAAGATGTGCACCATTTTGCAATGTGCACGTCCTCGCGGGAGACTCTTATGAACGGAATGCTCCCCCCCCCCCCCGGCCCCCAACGAGCAGTCTGTTGCGGGTGACAGTGGGACGTGCCTGGCCGGACGCCGGCTCTTTGCTATGATGGGACCAGACTATACCCTCCCCTCCCGCACACTTTCTGCAGGGGCTTGGCCCGGGCTACGGGGTTTCCAGTTCGCCCCCGGGACTGTAGGCAACCCTGGAGGCTGGGCCCAGGATACTACCCCTTGCCAGCCTGGAGGGAGTACATGGTAGAGTGAGCGTGCAAGTTGCGCACTCCTAACCGTCTCTCACCCTACAATAAGCCGCTTACCCTACTCCACGGCTATCAAAATTCGACAACATTAACACCTGCACACATTTCCAAATATAGGTAAATTTGAATTGATAAAATTTTAATGCAAACCGAATACATTCAATTTGCGCCAAATGTATGCTTAGAAAAATTAATTCGTTGTACTCGTGATGTTCACAGTTCATTCCGGCGATTTACGTGATACTGTTGAGCGCATGTGAAGGAGAGGAATACCATACCAGTTAGATTAACTCTGTGTTCGTTTTGTTGTCCTAGCGACCGACGCTGCCAACAGAAGTTCAAATTATGGCTCGACAAAAACCCTCTTAATATTGGCCGTGTACTTTAGATTTCAGTGCACATTGAATGGAGGCTATGGCACGACCTGACCACTTGCCTCCCATCGAAGACAATCGATTTCGAGTTCGATTAGCAGCGAAGTTACCCAATATTTCCGCATTTGGCAAACGTGGCAAACGCTCCGGTATTTCAGTGAGTATACTCCGGGTACTTCTATTTCTCTTAAAATTGCGTTTCACGAGATTTTACATTCTGGCCTTGATTCACCCCTATCTGCTGCTAAACACCGCTCAGAAAAAAAAATCCACCACGTTAAGGGAAACGAAATTTTTTATTTTTTTATTATTGCAGTGGTACGAAGTTAAAACGGCAAAATCCGATTTAATGATGCTGTGAAATAGTTTTACATTTTACTTTCTTGTTCATGATTGTTGTTGTGGCCGTTTGTGGACCGTTCGCAATAAAAAAACATTTTTACTATAATATGAGTATTCATATTTTTGGACAGTCAATGTAAGTGAATTCAGATACAATTTGAAAGTAATATACGTATTCAAATATGTATTACACACATTAGTAGGAAACGGGATTTCTGTCGGTTAACAGTTTCATACGAGAACATAATAAACTTGTAAAATATTTGTGCTAAAATATAAAATAAATCTTTTATATCAGAAAGTTTATTTCGAGACAATGTTATTTGTTTGACTGAATGCATGACCCGTGGTGTAACATGAAGAAATTAATTAATATAGATAATGGTATACGTACATTTTTGCACATGGATTACACTTTTTGTGCATGTGTAATATGAATAAATTAATTAATATAGATAACGGTATACGTACATTTTTGCACATGGATTACACTTTTTGTGCATGTGTAATATGAAGAAATTAATTAATATAGATAACGGTATACGTACATTTTTGCACATGGATTACACTTTTTGTGCATGATTGGAAAGCTTAGAAACAAACACCATCAGATGGGTATCACATAATCAATTTTTTTTTCCAAAACGTCATGGCGAAGTTGTTCTCACATATTTTACTTGCAATAAATAAAGTTTATACTTTAATTGTATTTCAAAATTCTCTGAGGTGATAAAAATATATTCGTCTATAATATTTAAATTCTGCTGTACTTACACGCGCAACAAATGGACTTTGAAATAAAGTTTAATGCGATTTAAACATACTTAATATTTATTTACGAAGATATCAAGATTTTATCTGCTTCGTTTTCGACATATAAATAATTCTCCTTTTTACAAACTAATGTCAGTGGAATAGTAAATAGTCCATGTTAATTAACTTAACATGTATCTTTATTCTCTACAGATTTTTTTCGTGCGCTGCTTGAACAGCAGTGTAGTAGAGAACAAAGCAGATTAAATTTCCGTTAAGTAGTAAAGAAATATTTTTGAAGTGAAACATTTCCAATCTACGCTACAAAGAATGATTTTAAGTACAATCTTGAATTGTATTGAAAACTCTGAATGTTAACTTGAAATACGCTAATTAGAAAATTTCTCTGCCTTTGAAGATTTATCGCCAAATTATATATATGGAATATTTTCACTAGATTTGAAAAAAATTTAGAGAAAACTGCATTGCTCTGAGAAAAATATAAACATACGTAATTACTTTCGAAGTGTTAAATCAACAATATGTTTTTAAATTTCATTGCATTAGTGGTGAATATTTAACTGTTAAACATTTAACTTGTCAGTGTTAATGGCTTGCCAGTTAGGAAGGGGAGTATGTATGTAGAGTACAATGAAAGGGCTCCTTTTGTAGTGTGGACAAAAAACAAGTGAAGAATTGGAGTTCTATAGCAAACACTATAAATACTCTTAGTGGAGTGGTGCACGTAGGTAAATGTATTGTTATTAATTGGTGAAGGGAAATAAATATTTACCGAAGGACCTATTATGTGTTGGGATACTTCACTTGATTTCACAAAAAAAGTAAATTTTAATAAGTTGTAATTGTTTGCTTTGTAAAATCCTCATCAAATATCTGGAATATTGGCGGTAGGAAGAAAATTTTTGGCTCGAAGGAGGCAGTGGTACGGGTGAATATAGCTACAGTTGCCAAACAATACTGACGCATAAAACTGCTTTAAACAAAGCGCTGTGCTCCATTTGTGAGTAAACCTGAATACCGACTATACAATTCCATGTTTCAGGGAAAAATACAAAACTCCAAAACGACAGGCTTTAATACTCTTTGAAAGCTTCCGTATAAATCTAATGGACTCCTCACATCTAATATTGGTGGCGTATTGACACAATGAACCGATATAAAAACATCTTAATAAAAACGGAACATATATAATATATTTTGGTTTATTCGTGTTTTGTCTACATTAGCATAAAAAGGGTAAATTTATAGGTACCAGTTTTATAGATATTAAATGTAAAATATTTTCTGTTATTATAATTCCCCATTTGGTAATATTTATATAAATGTGTATTTTTCCCCTTTAAATAAAATTCGTATCCACTGAAATTGGTTTTGAGAATAACCAATAAGTATACGTGTGTATCATCATTGTCTTAAAAAATTTATTTATGGATAAAAGATACTATAATTAGATTTTGTTTTCTCTCTGCCTCACATTAGAAATTATAATTGGTTGGGCTTGCTTATGAACTTATATAGTAGAACAATTTTTTTATTGCTCCTATGCACCTGAAACCATTTTGGGCGAACAAGACCCAGGTGAGAGGAAGCGTTAGGGGCGATGCTAAACACATGCCTTGCGCCTTAACGCCCCTACGTAACAGATGCTGAACTGGCTTGCAGCGTTCCTGCTGTTGCACTGTGCTGTGAAAATTGTATCTGTAACAGTGGGACTTTATACCCCGCAATGAAAGCCGACAGAGTTTAATACAGGTGTATGTTAGAACTGTTCTCCTACCTTTTTAGAAAACAGTTCAAGTAGACACAAAAATGTGATTTTTTCGTTTGCCACATCAGAATTTATATTTGAACATAATTTGTATGATAAAAGAACGACTACGCCCCTTAGGTAACAGGTATTTATCTTTTCTGACAAAGAGTTGTATTCCCAGAATATTTAGATATTGAGATACTCGTGTTCGCAGAAACAAAAATTTCACATAAAATGTTTTAGATCATAAACATCTGAAAGAATATGTTAAACATCCAATAGAAAGCATAATATGTTGTGCATAGACTTTTCTTCAATTACTTCTTTTAGTGGTTATAATAGTTACAAATTGTTAAATCTAGCAATTTTAAAGTAACCATCTTTCGATGCATGTTGCTCTGACCTGTCATGAGGATGAACCAGGTCACGCAAGGAAGGGGGTAATCGTAACTAGATGGATAAAGCACTCGACATATAAAATACTACATTTATTACACTTACAGCTCTCGTACAAGATATGGTATCAATCGTATTCTGCGTTACTTTACATGTAATGGGCTGTATATAACAAGAACTCTAATGCATGACTAGGATTAATACGATTCAATGTGCTCATCGACTTAGAGGTAGTCTTAAGAGGGTGATAAAGGCCATCATTTAGAGCTGTTTTAGAGGTCAATGCGACAGCAAATAGAGCTCAAACAAGTTTATGCAGAAGAATGAGATTTTTACACGCCATTAAGGAAAGCTAAAATTAGGAATGCCTGTTTTAAAAATTCCGTTAAGATTGTTATTAATATACAATTTTAAATAATAATTAGAGCAAATTTCACAAGTTGCAGAAAATAAAGTAATCGGAATATCGAAAAAGTAAAAACTTAAACAATTACATGTCACCTTCGTTCATTGTAGATGGTTTATAGAAAGAATTATTCTTACCCAAAGGCGACTTATATACATACGTGTTTGAGCCGAAAATATCCCACCACACTGCTTGGAGATAGGACACTTTTATCCTATCCCTTCAGCACGAAACGAGCGGAGTAGATATTGCGAGTGGAGTAGATAATGCTGGCCATTTGAGGGCAATAGTGTTTCCTGCTGTGTACCTTCGCCATTGTTCATGCCATAGGTGACATTTTGAGGGGGGAGGGGCATAGGAAGGTCCGACTCCCCAGGAGGGGAGCACGTGAGTTGACAAACGAATCCCCCTTCCCAAATTCGCGCTTCTTGCAAATGCCATTACATATTTCAAAGACTTGTTGTAACAAATAAACTGCAGGTTAGATTCGTGTAACGTACTTCTAAATTAAATAAGAGCAGTTTTGACACTAAATAAAACGATAAACATGATGAGCAGCATATACTATTGTAAGAATCTTTACAGTGCCATATATAACTATAGCAAAACCTTCGCTCAGTTATTGAGTACATGCATGTTTGAAAAATTTCGAACTATTGTTAAATGGGAATGACCTGAGGCAGAATGAATGTGTACATTTGTGTAGTATTGTGCCGCAAAAAATTTACAGTAATAAATTCTTTAGAAATTCATTTTCTTGAATTGTGACAACTTATGTCAAATTTTATTTATAATGGTCAGTATTTTATAAGTCGAGTTGAGATGTTTAGACAGCTCTTAAAAATGTATTTTCTTACGATCCCATGAAGGAGGTGAGCAGCGCCTGGAATGAATGGTGGGAAAAACGGAGAACCCCTAGAAAAGCAGGGCCACGGTGGTAGAGTGGCTAGAGCACTAGCCTCCCAACAAGGCGATCCGGGTTCGATTCCTGGCGGAATCGGTCCACGGATTTTCCCATGTGGGAATCGTGCCGGGATGATGCTGCATGTCGGCGAGTTTTCTCGGGGATCTCCCGTTCCCCACCCTCCATTACCGGCGCTGCTCCATATCCACAACATTCACCCATCATCGGCTCTCAAGACCGTAGAGAACCACCCAAACCTCTCAACTTAACCCGAGAAAAGCCGCCAAATAACGGTATCGCCCATGTACGATTCCCACACATGCAAATCCGGGTGACACCACAGAAGTATTTTTAAGAAACCAATTTTTTTTAAATACTGTGAATAACGTATTAGATTCTGCCATTTATGTTCTGCTTATGTTTGGGAAAATATGTACAAAAATGATGTGAATTTCGAATTAAAAAATTTCATGTAACGTATTTCTAGTTTATGGCTCAAATTATCCGGACATCTATAAAATGTATATTGACAAGATACGAATAATTTTTGGCAGCAATTAAATGTTATTATGGAGACAGTGTCTATTTTAATTTTTTTTTGTTAAATGTATCATTTCATGTGAGTGGGAATTTAAACTGCATGCTGAAGCAAAATTTCATAGAATGTTCTGGCACAAGTGTGTTCTCATTCCCATTGATCCGTGAATAAAAAAATGTTCTTACTAATTTGGTGGTAACAGTTCTTAGAACTTGTTACCTGTACGCTGCAAAAATAAAAATCATATTTACAAAAAAAATAATGTTAAAAATTTTCGTTGCCAAATGAATTATTTTAAAAGCTGTATACTTTTTCATTGTAAGAAATACAATAGCTTGTCCAGTTTACTGTTATTGTACAAACACGGACTTTGAAATATAAATATTTTCTTTATAAAATCCGCGATACGGGTAATGGATTCATGCAGAGGATCAATCCTCTTGAGTAAATTTTTTTTCGCCAATGTGAAGTAGGCCTATAGAACTCTCTCTCCAGAGCTACCACTCTACGATAACTAGATGCATGTAAATTAAACTATTGCGTACTGCAAATTATTTTCTTCTGTGGTATTTTGACATACATTACGTGCGGTAGCTACATTTGCAGTCCTTAGAAAATCTGATATGTGTATGGCAAACTAAAGTGCGCAAGCAAAAAATCCGGGTAAAGTGTAGTATCTACTATCCTGGGATGGATTATAGGAGGGCACCTTATTGATTATATAAGTTGCTGCAGTTCGTGAATATGAATATGCCCTATATAAGATGACGTCACAAGAGAAATTCACGTTGCATGAGAGCCGCAGTGGTCGAGCTACTGCTGGAGCGTTCGCCTACAACCAAATCGTTCCGGGTTCGATCTCCGGCGAGGTCACTGCCAGATTTTGGCATGTGGGAATTGTGCATGGACGATTCTGCTGGTCCACAGGTTTCCTCGGGAAACTTCCTAACCCCCTCCCCCCTCCTATCCAAAAATTTGCATTCCTGGCGCTGCTCAATATATATCGCATTTTAAATTTCATTCATCAGCTCTGAAGACCTCAGAAGGTGTTACTTGCAAGGTAACTGGGGACAGTTGTATTTTTCCCGTATGTATTTTTTAACTACAGGAAACTTAACACAAACGACACGTACGTTATTTTGTAAGGAAAGTAACAATTTGTTTTACATTAACATTTTCGTTTCGTTTCGGTTCGTTTCTAAGTAAATTGCGAGATTATCGCCGACCGTTATAGTGTTGAGGTGCCCTCTACGAACTCGGACTTAATCGTCCAACGACGCTCTCGAACCCCCCCCCTTTTTTTCCTGGCTTTACCCTTTACCCCTCCCCCCTCCACGCTAGCGTCACGTGCCTAGAGCCTTGATTCTCGTACTGTCATTTTAGGGCGATCACTTGTTTATTGAGCCTCGCCTGTGCGAATAGCTGCCTGGAGATCGTTGAAATGTTATTGCGATAGCTGGCCCTTTCGTGGTATTAAACTTCATCATGATTATTCGTTGAGCCGACCTTACTGCTGTGAAGCCATGCTACCTTGATGATTCTTCATTTAGCCGACCTTACTGCTGTGAAGCCATGCTACCTTGATGAGCTTACACTTGTGGCTGCAATCGACATTTAAAATAACATTGTTTCGTTATTTTTATTAAAATTGGTAATGTAAATAACGTAATTATCCCGGGTGAGAGGCTTGATTTCTGTAGTGAGTAGAGGCCGTATTTCGTTGTGTTGGCCCTTAGATGTCTTGTTTCACAGTAGTTTGGCAGTAGAGAGTTCTGTGCTTAAATATTATTAGGGTTGTTACTCAATTTTGCAGTTTTAGTAATTTTGTCACTGGAATGAGTATTTAACGTATTGAAGTTTGAGTATTGGCTCGTGTAGTTTTTTAGCCCCATTTTCCATGAGCCAAGTTGTTATTGCGTTCTGAGATCCGGGCTCACTGCTAGAAATAAAGATTTTTTTACATTTTAGTTTAGTGTATTTGCGTTTCTGTCTAGGGCTTTGTTCGGCCTGTGCATACTTTTGAATGTTTGTAATTGTTTTCAGGCGCCCCTAGATTGCTTGTTTTGCTTCGGCTTTTAATTAAATATTTAATATGTAAATTTTTACGCTTTTATAGGGCGCTTTGGTTGGGCTGCACGCTGCCGCATTTCAGCTTTTAATTATGCTGTCCAAGTTTTCTAGTATTCTGATTTTGCCATCTTCGATTATTTCTAAAGAATTTTAAGCAATTTGTATTTTTGCAAGGTTTGCTGTCAAGGGGCTTCAATCTTATCGTGACCTTTTGTCGCGCCCCTAAGGGTTTTTATATTCCATTTTGGCTCACTTCCTGAGTCTGATTAATGAGGATTTACTAGTTATTTAACGTCTTAGCTAACGAGTTGAGAAATATTCCCTTTCGGCTGTTTTGATGCCGGGCGAGACCCACTGGCGTGCACCGACCGAGCGTATCTTTCCAGCAAATAAAGAACTGCTAGGTTCACTCAGAAATCCAGAACCACCGTAAGTAAACGCTGTTTTGATTAGCCTTCTGAAGGCAACTTGTTAGCGCCCGTGGTTTGTTGGCCAATTTTATTTATGTACAGCGTGTACGAACCCTTGGTAAGGCCCGATGTGGCAGCTTTAAAGTAGCAATCTGTGCTGGCATGAATGCGACTTGTTTAAATTTTGTGGGTTCGCGCTCTGTTGAAGTTGGCGTTTACCTATCAAAGGCACGTTTGTGAAACTATACGCAAGTGTTTTCTAGAAATTTTCATAAGCTTTACGATTCTCATTCGGAATATTTCTTGTAGCTGAGAGTTTTTAATATGAATTGTGAGATAATCTGTTCATTAGAAAATATTGTTTAATGTGCCACATTATTGTTTCAAAATAAAATGGTATTTTACTTGAATGTTAATTTATTTCTGTTTTAAGTACCTACCAACTTGTTAGTTCGTAGCATTTGTTTACCTACTGCAACATTTGTGGTGCAAAATTAAGCATACCTTTAAATGCTCTAGTTACCGCATGAGACGTTATCGCAAAGTAAAGTAATCCCGACTACCTCGCAGTGCCAACCCCCCAATCTTCGATCAAACCAACGCCTATCTCCTTTTCCAAGAACTGTGGATGAGCAAAACAGCTAAATGTCTGCTGCCGCGGCTGGCTCCGCGCAATATCGGTGTAACATACAATACCAGGCACACGTGCTTCTCGCCAAGTATTTGGAAATTCCTGTAGCTATTTATCGCGCTCTTAAAAGTTCTACTACGAGTATCCCTAACACGTCGCAACCTAAGGCTCCCTACTGGAGTTACAATTACCCAGGCTATTCTCGTCTAGTCGAAGTACAGACTTCCTCCACAATAGCGGTGGCTGGAGTCGAAGTGAGACCACTGGCCTGGTGGTTCTCTCCGGGAGTCGTTTTGCAGTTGTCTGCATACAAGATGATCCGCGAGCCGCCATCACCCCACACTTATATAGGACCGCGCCCGGCCTCAATATCTTTCCCTGGAGGGGGTGTTTTCAAAACAGCCGGGCTGGCTCGCCGAGGTCACACCACCCTGCTCTCTCGCACGTCGCCTGCCAGCCCTGGCTAACGGTGGCCACACCAATCGAAACCGATCATAAGACATGTTGCAGTGTTGCTTTCTCATCATTCTGAATGCTGCAGTACACGCAGAAAATGACATTTACTAGGCAAGACCCACGAAACAGTTGTATCCATCAAGCACCAACCTATGCAGAAAGCAAGCACAACTATATTTACGATTTCATTAAAAAAAATTCAAAGTGAAATCATCCCTGATGAATTATAACTTCACATTATCTCCCGCATATTGAAAAATTCATATTGAGTTACGAGTGTCGGGATTTCCGCACAGCACGGTGATACAAATAATTAAACGCCATCCCATTGACGCTACGCAGGAAATTATAACTCGCTGCGGAATGGAAATGCTAGTCACGTCACGTCCCTAACAATTTTTTTTTTGTTGCTCGCTTGGTTTATTTTACGAGCGAAATATAATGGCTTGTTTTTCAGCGGAGTGAAATGGCAGTTCCCGAGAGCTCGTGGCATGCGGGGTGGGTATGCTTAGGAGGGGATGATGACGTGGAGGGATTTGTAAAGGAAGGTAGTGGGGCAGTAGCGATGTTAAGTTGATAAGGGGGAGGGGTGTAGCTACCTAGTAAGCCACTCGCATTTCATCAGCGAACAGTTTTCGCGCCGCACTGAAAGCGGATTAAACTTCCCGTTACGAGCGTAGAGATTGTTTAGGTGAAGGTAGGTAACCCCTTGGTCTCATCTCCGCATGAAACTTTTCTATATATATATATATATATATATATATATATATATATATATATATATATTGAAAATTACTTAGGGAATATGCCATTATGTGTTATGTGGCCAAGAGAATAACAGAAAAAAGAACTAAAATCGTACATGAAAAAAGACCTAGAATAGCTGCTGTCAACAGAAAAGTTAAAATTTATATACCCAGTTCGCGGTTACTTCGAACTTTTCTGAAGCCCTGCTAAAGAACTTTTACCTCAGTTGCGTAATCGTAGTAAGGCCATATCGTGTGTAAGTCTCTTAACACTTCGCAATATAGAACGTATAACTGATTTACCCAAGCGTATTAAGAACATATCTAGCATAAGGCTCTTAACTATTAGCACCAAGCTTTTACATAATAAATATAAATTTATATAAACATAATAATTTGTAATAAAATTTAATACGGCTTTTAGACCACATCTTAAAAGTTATAAAAATTCTGTTACTACTATAATTATTTTTCTCTTATTGCATTTATAAATAAAGGGTTGGTTTTAAAGGTTTTTATAGTTATTTAATTTTTGAATTTTCTGTCTCATCAATTTTTTTGTTATTATTATATATGTAGACAATTTATACATTCATTTCTGCTTTTCTGAGACTAAAAAGACTAAAAGTGTCCAGTTAAACACTAGTGGCCACTTCCAAACTTCGGGCTGCAACCTGACGAACAGTAATGCACTGCAGACAGACTGCCCGCCAGTTCAGTGCATAGAGGTATAAATGAGGTCGGACAGACATCGTACATACAAACAATGCAAGTTAAATATAAGCTTGTAAAGAGGTAAATAATAGGTAAGAGTATGTAAACGTAGTTTATAGCAGGTTCAGTAGAAAGTATTAAGTGATAGTAGGTAAGAGAAAGAAACATCAGTTAATATTAGGTTACAGATGTTCTACCCTAAAAATAGAGACTTAAACGCCTTATGAAACAATGTATAAAATACGTCAGTGACGAAGTGGCTACAACCTAGAAGCTAACAATTTTAAGACAGCGGCCGCGAAAGCCTCCGAATTTCACTAATTTTCAGTGTTATTTTCATTTTGCCAGAAGACCTTGAATATTATAAATTTTCTTAACTTCTGAGTAAGGCCGCATTCCTCGCTTCGTAAATTCACCAGGATTACGATAAATCAATTTCGGCTGCGCAGGCAATGATACGTGCGGGGACAGCCAATTGCCAAATGATTATGGCAGGCAAACCGTCCCTAAATTATAAATATCAGTGGAAATTGTAATTAGAATCCCTGTAATTTGAGCTCATTTAGTACTATAATTTTCCCCTCTATGTGCGAAATCCCTCTCGATATTCATGCCAGTCAATAATATACATCCTTATAATCTGGGCGGTGCAGGTATAATTAATCTGGTAGAAATGTGCGAGTGACTTATTGTTTCATAGATGTTAAGAATATAATAATTGGTGTCATGTGCTCAGATATATTATTATAACCTTATTAATACATCAAGAAATTCATTTGAAATTTACAAAAACGTATTGCAATTTGGGCCCATATTTTGCGCCCAAGGCTAGAAAAGCGATACTTGTAAACCACTAAGAAATGAAGTGATTGAGCGTGATAAATTAAGGTAAAAGGTTAAACCATGCCTAGAGCATTAGAATATTGCGTATCTAGAAAGATAAGTGCAAAGTAGACGATAAAATTAAGGAATCAAAAGGGACTAGATAAACACGTGTACAAGACATAAATAAGTTAAGTTCTGGGAAGGAACTGATATACTAATTAAGTAGAAACTGTTTCTGATCAATGGTAAGCGAATAATGAGATTATGTTTTCTGATGATACGCGATATGAACTGTATTGTATTGTAAAGGGCTTTTTAACGGCCCCCAGTTTTATTCTTGAAAGCTTAGCAGGGGACGGGTTAAAGATTTGCTTATAACCTAACTTAAATAACACCCATGCCTTGCCCGGGATTTGAACCCAGGGCCTCCTGCACCCCAGAGCGGTGGCGCACCAACCGACTGCGCCATGGGAGGTCGGCTACGCGATATGAAGATAGCCAGAAACTGCAAGACAAGCAGGGCAGGTATACATGGAAAAAAACTTTAAATCGTTTTATTTTACGCAAAAATAATACGTCGCTTGATATCGATGTAATTTACAGTACTGGAGTATCGATCATATCAACTGTCATAATAACTGAGAATTGGTTTGGATATGTAAATTTTTCATAATAGTTGACCTGAGAAATTCTTGTTAAAATTGTGAGAGTAAATAGTAAACATGCTCATGGAGGAGAAATTCCGCACAACAGAAAATCCACTCCTCCAAGACAAGATTCAAAACTGCACATTTTTATGTACAAAATTAGCGAAGTATTGTTAATTTTAGTACACTTCGAACTTTATGCAAAGTCTTTCCTTTGGGCGCCGATAACTAGTTGAAACATCTGCTTGGAAATAGCCGTTAAAATAATATATCCTTGGGAATTTGGAACTCATATTCGGCAGTCCCTCCAAAACATGTTAATATTGGTTCTGTTTCCATGTCACAGGTTAAAACCCTCCCAAGAATATTTCCCGGTAGTGAGAGACACCTACCATTGTTAGAAACTATGGTTGTTCTCTATCAGATATGATGGCACAAAGTAGTGTAGATGAGTGGTAAATGGCAAAGTAATGTTTCTTGTAGAGATACGTGAAATGATATAGGCTTTTCTCAGTAAACTGACAACTTTTAAAAGTCCTGCTCACTATTATCTTTCCTTCCCGTTCGGTATCTTTGAGGAATATGTAACATTAACAGTCGCTTGATCTCGAACACTTTATTGGTGGAAATATACAATAAAAACTTGGCATTTCGTGGGAAGTGTATAATATAAATGACACGACAATAACTCTTGCGTGCTTAGATCAATTACAATCTAAATTAAGCAATTTCAGATTTCAAAACTTAGAGTTAGTATGTGAGCAAGTGTGATCGTTAAGTTATATAGAGTTAGGGACAGGACATTTTTAACGTTTAATATTTCAAATGTGCTTAATTTACCGTGGACAGCCTAAACAAGAATTATTTTCTTCTTGAATACTGTAAATATTTGAACCTATTTAACCAACAATTGTTTGGGTTTTAAATCAGCATGGGAAATTGCGAGCCGTAAATATTTACCTTTTCTAGACCAAATAAATGTGGCTAATAGCTTGTTAATCGAGCTACACTTTTTAAGTATGGCATTTTATGTATAAGGGCTATTTGAAAAATAATAGTTTTTTGAAAGGCTGGTGTGCATTTTGCAGTTTATGAAAAAAAGTAGAGGGGTTATTTGTTAATACAGAAAATAATTTAACTATAGTCATTTAACGCCACTTTGTGTCAATGAAGGGTAAAATTTTACCACACTTTTTCTTTTATAACGAATGATTTACAGTTTCTCCCTTAATGTGAACCTCGTTGTTAAATATTTCATTTCTGCCAAACGCAGTAGTATGAAGGTGTTCTTCAAGCCTTCATTTCAAATAAAAGGAGGTACAAAGTTGCTCTGATGACACTAAGTTACCCCAAATGACCTTCAGCTTAGTACACACGGGCACATTCCTTGTACAACAAAGTGTAAATAAAGGCGAACAACAAATTTAATAGTAAAGTGCCTACAAGTTAGTATGCATGGAATAATGTGATCCATACACACACCACTAGCTGGTGAGCAAGAAAGTGGATGGTTGATGTCAACTATGTATGATTTGCAAGCATTTATTGGGGTGGTGGGGGCAATTTTTGCATTATTAATAGCATTTTCTGTCCAATCAGACACATTTCAAGTTCTAAATAGGCCTATGTACCTATGTAGAAAATTTAAAATCACCCACAGAAAAAAAAGACAAACCTCTCCATTTTCTAAAATTCATGCAGAGAATTATTTACGGTAGTGGGAATAATAAACATTCTATCGTATAATTGCCAACATCAACAAAATATATGTTTTGTTTACATTCGAGTTGTACAAGAAAGATGGTGAAAAATAGGGTAGTCACTATATCGCAGTAGCTAGTATACAAGCTCTTGTGTGTTATAGTAACTAGCATACTCGGCGACCGATCACATGATGCAAGTCAGGGTATACAAGAACGTGCTAATTTTCTTGTACAAGAAAGATGACAGCGTGTACTAGGCTTTCCTGTAGTTTCAGATACAAACCACTAACTTACAGCTTACCTTTGAATTTGCAGCATCATAAAAGTGTTTTAAAAAAACACTCAGTTCTGTTTAGAGAAGAAATGTTTTGCTGCGTGGGCGCTGACACGGGCACAGCGAACAGGTGGCGTGGGAGTGGAGAATTGGGCGCGGCGCCTGTCGCTCGACGTGAAGGAGAGATCCAGCCAAGATGCACACACCAACCTGGCGTTGTTGACTCTTCAGTGTGCCCGGCCCGTCACCCCGTATCCAGTTGAGACGTCGCTGACACCACTGCCAACATAACAGCTTCCTCCTTCACTGCAGGGAGAGACGTATTTTAGCTTCCATCGTTCCTGCTCGTCCATGTTTTACCTTGTTTCTTTTTTTTTTTTCAAAATATTAGATAAATCTATTTCATTCGACAGATTTTGTAGGGCGTCTCTGTTTCATACACTCTAAATAGGAATAATTATATATTTACTAATTGCCAGTTAATACGGATCCATCCGGAATCTGTAGAAAAAAAATCGTCACTTATTCTTCAGTTAAAGAAATCCATTAATTCAAACAGTAGCAAGTTAGTTATTTATAGCTGATTAATAAATGGGCTCCCAGACAATATCAACATTCATGGACCATTTTTTGTGGCAAAATAAATATATTGTCCACAAAAAATGATGAATGTGGTTGGCATCGAACCTCCGTCCAAAAATGAAGTATGCTGCATCCTACACAGTTAGTCGCTTTACTAATTAACCTCATTTACCATTGAGAAATTAACGCTCGCGCTCTGGCACGTGGATATAATTGTGATGTGAAAGTACTGCATGCTGTCAAAATATATACATTTTCTGCGCACATACACTAACTACTACCAAAGATTTTGTACACGTTTTATTATTGTTTTGATACAAAATAATAGTACTCAATTAATTTTACATCGTAATGCATTGTTTTATAATCCTGGTTTGTATTTTTTGATAATAATAACTAACTGATTTCAACTGTTGGCATTAGTTCCAAATTCCTGGAGACCAAACATTTAGCTGATTCGCGTTCCAAAGGCTGCTCGTATGTACATGGTAAATAAGTTTCGCTTTTCCACAAATATTTTTTTTTTGCGAACAATGTGCCAATATTTATTTTTAAACAATCCAAGTACATTAGAGCGAATTTTACAAATTATCGTGGAATATGTAAAACTGGTGCGGAATTTTGACAAGAATAGTTTATATTTTATTTTTTTTATAACATTGGAGTTGGACAAACAATTTTGTATTTAATATAAAGTAATAATTTTTCTAGTACTTTATCTGCGTGAAATTAGTTTTTTCGTTCCTGTATTTTTTAATATAGTATGGAACTCACAGAATCCGCTATATGTTGAAGGTTGAATCATATTGAAATAATTCTCGTTTCGTTTTTCGTTAATTTACGAAATTACTAGTTAATAGAAACGATTTATAATTTTTTTATTCCTAATTAACTGTGAACCGTGTGTTTAATCATTTATCTTTTATAAAACTTTCGCAAATTTTAGCGTTAATAGGAGCATGTAATATTTTTTGCTCCATACAAACTTTGAACTAGCATTTCACCTCTTTAAGGAATTGATTTTGAAAATCCCTTTTTAGTGGCTGCCTGCATTATATAATAAAACATTCATAATTTTTTCATGTTTCTAGGACCAATGGTTGAGGCTGAGTGTTGATATGTCTGTCAATCAGTCAAACAGTTTTTCTTTATAATATACCTAAAATATTGTGCTGCAAGTATACAATATTTCGCTTGGAGTGCTGCAATAAAATATGTTTGGCAACTGGTTTCCAAATACTGTAATTGCTTATTATATGTTGAAAAAAAAAATAATTACCGTGTAGTGGCCCCACTCTGCACGAAAATGTTTCCTCTCTTGCTGAATATCAAAACGCTTTTTGTTTTAATCCACTTTCGCGATTGTATGGTTTTACTTGATAAGCTCTTTAAATGCCCGGCCGCGAACTACAATTGTTCAGTTTAATCCATTCATGGTTACTTCCTAATTTTCTGAAGCCCTACTAAAGTTCTCCTTCCAGGCTGTTACTCCGCCTCATGTAAACAAAGCTTTACCAAGCCTAGAAAATTACTTCAAAGGTACAACACATCACATCCGTGGGCACTCAGTTTAATCATATTCTGCGTAAGAACTACTTCTTACTAGGCATAATCAGCACGCCTATCTTCTCACTGTTTCTAATTATGTTAACTGTAAATTGAATATAATTTATAGGTAAAAGAAAAGCAAATGTTCAGTTTAAAAAAGTAAGGTACTTTGATGTTAACCCTTGCGATACAAGATATATCAAACAAACAAACAAACATGTCATTCATGGAGTGATTTTTTCAAATGTTTTATTCAAAATTTGTGAAGAAACAGCGAATATACTATAACGGTGCCGCCGTATTCTGTCTTTCCCGATCATATACCCAAATTTCCTTTTTCCCAAAAATCTTGTGCCCATAACCAAAAAGCAAATCTGTTGGTATGCCTGTAGGACACGGGAGCGATGCCTCGATGGAAATCTTTTTGCAAAAATCTGGTGACCCCGCCCATCCCGCGTGTTATTCTGACATGTATACTGCATTTTCCCAAGTGTATTTTTCCTAGCACAAACCGACTCAAATTTAGAGTTTGTATGTTGTAAAATGAACTTGCTTTGCAAAGAATTCTGTTCATCACAATGCCCTACGTAAATGTTACATTTTTTGTTGCAAAATTATACGGATTTTATTTTTATCACAATATTATACAAAATAAAATTAACCTATTCTAATACACGAGATTTATGAAAGAAAACGTATTTGTTCTCTACGTACCACAGCAAGTGCCATCACGGAAGTAAATTCCAAGTTTAGAAGTTCTGTACCATTGTCATATCTTTGTGTGTGAATGCTTGTCTAAACACACCTTTGCCGTCCGCATTCCAGCAACAGAAATTCAGCAGCGACTTAATCAAATAAAACAATTTTTGAAAAATAAAATAGCAAGTTTCATAAAAACCAGAAATTCCGATATGCTTACCAATATACGTACATGGCAATTTTTACTGTCTACTATTACCATTAACTTGTATGAGAAATTGTGGCAAACATATCAGAGAACGGTGATTCCACATCAGATGAAGACGGAAATGTTTGAAACGTGTGTCATAATGGCATTCCAAATAATCAAGAAAATTGTTTCAGTATTCATATTGAACGGCCTTAATCAATTAACAATGAGTAATGTTTGATAATTTTGGGAATCTTTATAATATTTGCTACTGATATCCAGAAATGCATTCGTGTTGCTATATGATCAAATTCACGTATTTTCCTCTACAAAATAGGAAATCATAATAAATTACTGTAGAGTTTCATTGTGTAATCAATTTGAGAGTTCCAGTATTACCACTAGTTACTTGGTGTAATGGAAGACTTCCATTTGTTTTGCAAATCGAACGGATAGTAGTACAGATTTCAAAAACATCACCATCAACACGTATGTATCAACATATAACATGGCCAAAATTTTCTGCCATTAACTGAATGTAGTCTCGAAGTTATCGGAAGTTTATTCTGGATGTTATTCATAGTTCTGTGAATGCCGCAGCAGGCTTTTATGACCATTGTGGTTATTTGGATTGATTTCATTGCCGCCCGGCGACTGTCATTCAGAAGTCGCTGGTCCTTATGCTCACTTCACGAATCTACCTCACTTATTCGCAGCCGTTTGCAAAATGGACAGAGCGAAAAATTTATTAAAACGTCAGAACTGAAACACTTCCGCAGAAATGTCTTTCATTCTCGAAGCCCCTGCTTTCAACCCCACACATAATACTTTTTTTTTCCAGTTTCTCCCTTACAAAATAGGAAAAGGGGTTTGAGGGGCGAAAGATTGTTCCCTTTCAGCTTACCTCCGCGATCTCAGCCGTTGACGTGGGCAAATTTCTCTGAAATAACTTTCCCTCCCACCCTCAACTTTCTTTCCTGACATTTCCCTTCTCTTAGAAACAGAACCTCCCTTCCTATACCACATTTTGGCGTGTCCTCTTCCACCTTTTCCCCCAGCGCATCTACACTGTAAACAAATAGGTTGCAAGCTTTCTGTATATCAAATAAATACATTTCTTTGAGACTATTTAGTTTGATGTTATATATTCTTGCTTAAATTCGAAGGGAAAGCTAAAGAAAATTATGTTTGCTGTTACTATTAAAAATTATTTGTATACATTTTTGTGTAACTGCATCAATACCTCCCTCTTAAAAAATTTATATGAGCTCTTCTTTTGTTTAATGTAAAGAAATATCACTATATTCCAAACGTAGTGGTTATACACCATTAATACCTTTTGTAAATTTAAGTTTTTAGTACGTAACGAAACTGATTAACTGCTATGTAGCCAAAATTAAAATTCATTAAATCATCAAATAATGGTATAACCTTAAAAAATATGGAAATATCTGTATAAAAATAATAATGCTGAATTTATCTAATGGCAATGAGAAATTATCGCTCTCATTAATATAAAGATCAAACAAAAATTTCATAATTTTAGCAAACATGCCTTTTAGTATTCCGTGTCTCTCGAAAAAAATATTTTTGGCTAAGAATCGTTTTTTTTTTTTTTGGCAGCAAAGAAAGTGTTTTCTTCTGTGTACCGTACTACGAAATCATTGCACCCCAGCTTCATACGTCCAATTAAATTTCTATTTCTGTATATTCCTCGGCACATTCAATACTCAGCTCTCTTGATCCCATTTCGTTCAGTTCCTTTCTGCCACCACGATGAATGATTGGCCGGTCTGTTCAGGCTTCCTTTGCATTGCTTTTCTTCCCCCACTTCCGATATTGATATTTTATCACTTCTGAATTGGAATGTGGCGTGTCGTGGAAGAATTTATTTACCGCCCCATTCTCGACGAGACTGCCAATTTCGAATCTCATTCGAAGTTCTCGAATGAAACAGAGTCGTGATTCTTTACACCCAATTATCCGCTTCCTTTGGCTACCACGTGTTTCCGGCAAAATATGTTTCATCGGCGAAATGTCCTCAATGAACTTTTTTGGTAACAAATTATTTCTAGTAAATCACTTACAACATATAAGTAGTTATGTTTTAACGGAAGCCACTGAATCGTTAGGCCATCTGGCCTACAGTATGTGTCTTCAAAGAAGTTATGTAATGCTAGTTTTTCATATTTACGGAGTTATTTTCAAGTAGAGAAAAAGAATGCATGAAATTAACATAGAGATTTAACACAACAAAACCACGATTCAAGTTACATAACTTTGTTCTCTCAAACATTTTAGTATGGAACTGAAGTCTGGCAAATGCAAGTTTTCTTACTGATAAAAAATACTAACATAAACACAATTAATTATTTTTATTAAAAATTAAACAACATATATGAAACGTTAAAATTAACGATCAAAATAAGATCAGGTAGAATGAATACGTGCTTATAATGAACCGAGAAAATCTGCTAGTCAAAATAATAAATGTTAAGTCACGAGGTAGATGAGACCTGATGGACTACGGAAAATATGTGAAATGCAACAGGCAATAAAAAGTGTAACATGGACAATGAAGAAGTAGAATAAAACGTATTTTAAATCCCGTAAATAAAGGCAGTAATGTTTATGACAGGAATATTTAATTATTTGTTACGAGTAATAACCGCTAAACAGACAATATGTGTGCGTTAGTGCATTTACACAAACCTTCAGTCCAGAAAGGGGCCCTGCACATATATATGGTGAATATCCAGATGAATATGCAATATTATCCCTTGGCACAATTTTTAGTCTTAATAATCATACAAAAACCCGCATACTATAGTTTTCACTCTGAATAAAAGCGTTGGCAACAGTATGAGAATCTTTAATCAATATGGATCAGTAATCAAGCTGCTCTCGGCGGCAGATTCAATCGCACAAACTGAAAAATACTGACTCCGGTCAGTAACGCTTTCATTCAGCGCGAAAAATACACTGTAGTGATTACGTTTAGCGACTATTATAATCACCTTTTTAAATTGAACTCTATTCCAGCAATTTTCCCGTGTTTCACAGATCTGGAAAAATGTCATGATTTAATGAATATAATTGATAAGATGGTTCACTAACGTTAAATAAAAAATTCAGAAAATATTGCAGTCCATTTGTGCGTGTATTTGAATTCACACACCGAGGGAAATCAAACTTTTATTTTAATAGCTACGTAAAAATGTATTTATATTAGATATACGTGAGCACTTCTCTAAAATAATATAATTATGTTCCTAACTACTTCATATGATGCATGGAAGAAGGATATAAACTGTCAGATGATTTTTCTTTAACAGGTGTTTGAGAAATGAACTTTTAACACTGCAAGTCGTTGTGATATTGATCGTTAACTTTCATACACGTTTATCGTACATATTTCAACAAAAAACTAATTTTTATATTACTTATTACGGGTTTCACTGAAGACTGCCCTTTCGTGGGGGTTTGTAACTCAAACTTCATAATTTATTACGCTGATTATTCTGATTCTTTGGCATGGTACGTAATGTCTCCGCATTCACAAGATTGATGTGTATTCTTATTTAATATAACCAAGTTGTTCACAGTAAGTTTCGAAGTCTTCCGTATGCCAATCTCGTACATTTTTTGGTGGAATTTCTTATGCTTCCTATATCACCGTTGGTCTCTTGCAATAGCCTGTTGTTAAAATTGTTGTGGAATATGTTTCTATGACGGATCGTAGAAAGGCCGTGAGTCGTTTAGAAAGTGGCTTTAATGTATGAAATTATCACCTGCGGAGTTTATACACGATTTTTGGATTTAACACCGTGCTACAATTTATAGTTAGATATAATTCGCCTCAGCAATAATGTCACGCTTAAATACATATGTTACAAGTAAATTGAACTAGTGCGTTCTTCACGTCTGCTGGAATTGAAAACCAGCAATTGTATGGACACGTTCTGGAAACGAGAGAAACAGTGAACTGTAATGACAACGTTGCGTGAACCAGAAAGTAAACACTTTGATCTTACAGTACTTCTGTATCACCGGGATGGCGTCTTCCACAATACCGAACCACTCCTAGTTATGAAAGGAAACACATTGATCTTACAGTACTTCTGTATCACCGGGATGGCGTCTTACACAATACCGAACCACTCCTAGTTATGAAAGGAAACACATTGATCTTACAGTACTTCTGTATCACCGGGATGGCGTCTTCCACAATACCGAACCACTCCTAGTTATGAAAGTAAACACATTGATCTTACAGTACTTCTGTATCACCGGGATGGCGTCTTACACAATACCGAACCACTCCAAGTTATGAAAGTAAACACATTGATCTTACAGTACTTCTGTATCACCGGGATGGCGTCTTCCACAATACCGAACCACTCCTAGTTATGAAAGGAAACAGAATTTCGCTGAGGACATTAAGACATATCTTATATATTCTGATGCATATTCCTCGCGTGATATTTCAACTTAATCGTCGTTGCTTTTTGTCAAGTCTTTGACAAGGGGCGTTATTTGTGTGTCTCTTCTCAGTTTGTCGTAAAGTCCTTTTAAAATTCATAATTTTCTATCAGATATACTCTCTCCCAGAACTCAACTTGTATGCGCATTTATAACTACGGGTTCTTTGCCGAATGTGCTTATGTTCTTTATCTTCGATCTGTTTCATTTTTAAAATTCACTTCTCAGATCTGTGCTACTTCCTTTACAAATCTTCAATAATCTTGTATATTGTAAAGCACAGATAAGCAACAACATATCAAAGTATTACTTCAGCCGTATTATAGCCAAAACAGTGTTACACATTCAGCAAGATAACAAGAGTCTTAATGTAGTTGATGCGTTTAACTAGTGATTTATGATACATTCTAGTCAAGGCTCTAGCCTACATGCACTTTAACTTCGCTACAGTGCGCTTGAAATGCATGTTTTCCTGCGAAAATATTAAAAGTGCATCCATTGTTCTGTTCTAGGGAAATAAAGAACACTTCAGACGAGGGCTGCTGGGTGCTTTTAAGACGTCACACATATTATAAACACCATATTAACTACTCCAAAATGGCTGAAAACGGCTTATTCAAAGTGTTTTATCTCAAAATATACGCGTCAGTTAAGCACAAAACTACTCCAGCGTCTGTACTGAACCTCCATACAGACTATACACTAATACAATTATATGGTCACCGCTGAAAGTCTCCACCCACGCAGTGCGACGAGAACACTGCATGCCAGTTTGGATCCTAGCGCTTAGCGGCGATCGGGCACTTGATGCGTATGGAAGTCTCGACCTTATCGCGCCCTCGCTTCTCGGCCTCAAAAATGGAAATAAGCTCTATAAAGGCGGGAACCTTAATATTTATACACCTGCCGTTACAACAGACAATATATGTGTGTCATAGTCCATTGTTGCCCGCGTGAATGGTTCTAACACATGGCACGTAGCAACCATTGCGATAGTGCTCACCACTCAAAAGTTCTGCGAGGATAATGCACATACCGTGTTAGCAGAGAATATATCCATTAGGTTGTGTGTGCGCCTTCCACATTCTCGGCCCGCAACCCACGAAGCGTAGCTGTAGTGCCTGTTGCCTGCAATACCAGCGGGAGCAAGGGTTTTTGAAAGTGGAGAAACTTGGGCGTCTCATAACATCGAGGACTGAGACCCCCAGGCGAAGCTAAATGAGCATGCATGTGGGCGAAACGGGACATTCACGATAAAACCCGCCTACCAGTGGCATCATCCGGGACGGTTACGAAATGCGAATATTCGGGAGCGACCCCACCGGGAATAGAACCCAGTTCGCCAAGGTGAAACGGAAGTAGTCTCGCCACTACACTACCGCGGCCCCGATGGTAGGAAAGAGAAGTATAGTCCTTTCACGACTCGAACAGACTTATGAAAATCATCATTCAAAAAATATATCCTAGTCATTAGCTGCATGCATAGCTAGTAAGAAAAGTGGTGGGTGCAGGTACTCTAACCACACTCGCCACTTTTATTACTAGCTATGCATGCAGCTAATGGCTAGGATGTTTTCTTGAAGGTTGATTTTCATAAGTCTGTTCTAGTCGTGAATGGACTATAGTGTAACCAAAATTGTCTACTACATTTACAACACTCTGCATAGAGGACCACGACAAATTAATGGGAATATCTTCACCCCACTTAAGAAGATACTTATGGTCTTAAAGATATAAATTTTTGTATTATTTTACCATCTAATTCTCAAAGAAAATTATTATTACTTTCTTTTGTTTAAAGTTTGATAACGAAATTTGGCAGCAAATATTTTACGGTAAAGCTACTCATCCCAAATAAACTAAAAATATGATGTGAACTAAGTCCTTGGTCACTAGGTGAGCGGGACAATACTCTAGAATAATTAATCAAATAAACGGAAAAGATGAAAGTATTATCAACCATTTGAAAGACAATTTAACTTCTGTTGACGTTGCAGCTAATAAAACACATTAAAACACAGCAAGATCCATTGATGATTACCATTTAGTCTTTGCGGGAACTGTTATGCTCTAGTTTTCAGTCAATTATAAAGTATGAATAACACACACGTATAGTTATAACTGTAAACAACTGATTTGTTTTTACTTCATTTAAATATGGCTTTGCGTATTTTATGTATTTTTTTTTTCACCCACATAAGTTTATTCTATTGTGCAACCTTTTTAAGACCCCGTAAATTGCGTTTGAAATGCACTGCAGTGTATTGGAAATCCACTTTTTCAATAACTGAACGTGATCCATAGATAGAACGCGCATTTCAGATGAAGGGCTTTGCGTACATTATAAACGTCATTTCCGAGCCTTCCAGCATAGCTAAAAATGGCGTTTCCGCAATCTCGTATCTCTTAATTTTAGATCGGGAATATGATAAACTATTTTAATACAGACTGTTGCATTCAACCCTGCTACAGACTTTCCACAAATAAAACAGTAAAGATGAACGCTTAGTAACATAGTTACAGCACAGAACGACGGGAAGGCTGTTCGTTAGTTCAGCTCGTTGCGTATAGAGGCGACACGGAACAAGGTGCAGATATCAGTGGCACCCTTATCGCTGTCCTGCTTTCGGACTTAAAACGAGGGAAACAGTTCCAAACACGCGTCGCCTTTATGCCCGAAATTACGGTTGATTCTACCAGTTCTCCACATCTCAAAACTCATACAAAGATCGCGACATGTGTCTCCAGTGGTGAAGGGAGCTGACTTTTGGTCGCAAGATAGACAGCAAGCACATATTCTCTATTGTTTGTTTTTGTTGGACTACTGTGGTGCTGACACACCCCTTATACTGTTAACCAGTAATACAGGAAGTGATAATGTGTACATATTACATACAACAACATTTAATGAAAAAAAAAATCACTCTATGGCAGCTGCCAATAAATTATTAATTTTGCCTGGGTCTGCATGTATTTGGAAGTCTGAGCTGCTGCCAAATTAATTCACAAAATTTGATTACCTTTACTACTTGCAATTAATTGCATACAGCTTCTCCCCATTCTTACTGATTCTCCCTGTAGGCAGGAAAACGGTATACAAACTGAAACTAACTGCAATGTTACTGTCTATTTGCGTTATCTTAAAAATTGTTGAAATAAACCTTTGAAAATTCACCAGATATTTGACGTGTTCGGTTGTTTCCTAAATATGTCGTGTATCACAATCGGTTTATAGCATTGAAGTATTGTTGCACTTTCTCGAACCACAGTGGGTTAATCCAAGTTAGATATGGATAGAGGTCTTACTTAAACAAAATATTTATAGTTTTCGAAATTATTAAAAATAACTACATATAAAATACTTTCGTCGCAATTTCTCACAATACACATCTTGTTATTTGTAATTAATTTAATAAATCACTGCAATGTTAAGTTGCCATATTCGACATTTCCAATATTGACAAAAAAGTCCGTATCACATGTTCATACAGTCCCACCTCAGTTTGGTTCTGATCCCACAAGTCTACAATGTTCTAGAGTTCTCCGAGCGCCCTCATTCACAGTAGCCTTCACTCGTTGGGTTTCACATCCTCTCGTGAGTTAACACCTGGTCCGCCATCATCTCGCAATCTCCCATCGTCGCCCGTCCATTTCGCCGATGTCCCTCACCGCACTCGTCTTCGCCTGGTTACCACACTCAACAATATACTTCTAGCAATGAACTGCGGACCCATGGGCATCTGCAATATTTATAGGGTCGTAGACCAACGCCCAGAAATTTCTGTAAGTACCACGTTGTATCGACGGCCATAGCTTCCAGAATATTCTTGCGCATCCTCTAAACTCGTCTGCTTCTCCAGCTGAGGAGGGGGGAGGAGTGGCTGTGATGACAGCAGGGAGGAGGGTAAATCATTCCCCTCCAGATGCGATGTTACATGGCAGATCGCCCTGGGGGAGGGGGGAGAAGAGGGTCGAGGAGGGTCAGTCTTTCCACAGCGCTGGCCTACGTGTACCAGGAGCTCTTGGACGAGGCGAGAGTTCTCGCTCGTAACAGTATCTTATTTATCGTGAAACATACTTTTACTAATATTTTATGTACATATTGTGACTTATAATTTAATATCCATTTAATTAAAAAAACAGTATAAAATACGCGTGTTGGTAATGCCATGTTAAAAAATAACTCCCATGGAAAATATTACTAAGTGTACTGCACGAAAATACTACACGTTGTCTTTTTGATGTAATTTTCTAGACTGAGATAAGGTTTTTTTGCGTGAGGGGGAGAAACCTGAAAGGAAAATGTTAGCAGTTCTTCAGATATGTTGGAATTTACCGTGAGTGTGCTATACAGTCTACTCGTGGTCGCTTCCAAATTACCTGATGCCCTGCTAAAGATCTAATTTTCGTCTACTTACTACAATTCCTTCTGCCACATGTAAGCATAACGTAAAACGTGTGGAACAATCGCCGAGGATAAGCCAAAGCGCCGTATTACTACGCTCGACAAACAGTAAAGAATAATCAGTTTACACATAGGTAATAAATCTGATTCCAACAGTGCATTCCTGCAGAAATCAGCATGACTATGAGAAACTGTTCCTTTAGAAACAAAGTAATAACTTAATTTAATGGTTTGTTATCAGGGAATACATACATATAGGCTGTTCACGGTAAAGTAAGCACTTTTTAAGTCCCTTATGAATTTTTCCTTTCATCCAATTTCCATCTTCCTGCTTCTTTTTAATGTAAACATTACAAAGTGACCAATTAACACAGTGTACACATTTCACCACCATCGAAATTTAATGCCTGAGGCTGCAGTAAGATATATTTATTAGCGGTTAGTGCCTGTTGCGAGGGCCTTAAAAAGTGCTCACTTTATCGTAAATAGCCTATACTTACATACATACCACATTTCCCTATGCACATATATTCAAATTTGTATTACCATATAGGAAAAAACATCAGGGCAAGTTTCATTAAAAGAAATAACGAAGGCTCGTTAATGTCGATGGAAGTTCGAAACGCTTGTGATATGTGATTGATTCACGACACAAATAAACATGTGATACTTGGGGAAATTTCTCAGAGGTTGCAATCACAGCTGTGTGGGCTGTTCAAGGTCAGTTAAGGACTTTTAAAATGTACCTTTGGAAGATTTCACTCTCCCCACGTGCCCACAGATTTGCAATCGCCCAGTAAAGTTGGTAACGACGGAAGGAAAATAGTTCCATGTCTTAAAGTTGAATTTCAAATGTAAATTATATAATTGTTTTGATTAGTTTCACAGTTTTTGTTGACTGATGCATGAATGAAGTGATCAAGTACATAGCAATGTTATGTTTACATAAGGTGTAAGAATACACAGTGTGCATACAAGTATAGGTAGTTTACGGTAAAATGAGCACTTTTGAAAGTCCTGCTTATGATCTACGTATATGCACGTTGTGTAATATTCCAGCTTATCTAAAATTAACATTGCCATGGGCCTTCCTAACTTTATTCATGCGTCGGTCAAGTGAAACTGCGAAATTATCATAAAAAATAAATATTTTACAAATCTGCTCTCTTTTACACTTTGATGCATTACAGAAAACAGAAAGCGAAATAAATAATTTAATTGATCACAAATGGACACCTAACCCTTCTTATTATATTGTTATATATGGAACTACTCTCCATCTACCGTTACCAACATTATTGGGCATATGTCACTCAGAGCACCAGTTGAAATATACGCAGGCAGGGACAGTGACTATTTTCTAAGGTTGATTTCAAAAGTGCGCACTTTATCGTGAACATCTTTTAGTAGACTTGAAGCAAGGCTGTGATAGGCGCTCCGTTCACCGCGAGCATCCTTCGATGAGCAGCAGAGTGACTAAACCCGCAGTTGGCAGCAAGTCAGCAGAGACAGTCGCGGACAGCGAATGGCCTCAGGTTTGCTCGGGTCTTTCTTCATTAACCCTGGAGGCGAGGTGCAGGAAGGTTTGAGCTACGACGTGCAGACGTGACTGTACCTCCCTCGCCATATGACACCGGCCAAGTTCTGCGTGTGTTCGTGACTTGCAAGCGGGAGTATGGACCCAGGCAACTGGAGCACCGCAGTTCTGTGGACAGCCCGGCCCAGACACTAATATCTCACCGAGCCGGGTAGCGCTGTAACCACGACGGGGTGAAAGAATCCATTAACCGAGGCTAGGTTTATTCTTGTTCAGGTTGGGAAGCTCAATGGTATAGGCTATTCACTGTAAAGTGAGTACTTCTTAAGGACCTCCCAACAGACATTAACCACTAATAAATATATATCACTGCAGCCTCGGGCGTTTTCTTTTGAGAGTGGTGAAACGTATACCCTCTGTTTATTGGTCACATTGCAATATTAACAGTAAAAAACTGTAGGAAGATAGAAATAGGGTGAAATAAAACATTTTGAAGGGCCTTTAAAAGGGCTAACTTTACCGTGAACAGCCTATAACGAAAATTTTCCGCCGCCAGGTAAGCGTTAGAGTCGCATTTGCATTGGATTTTCCTTATTTTCTACGTCGAAAAAATGAAATAATCACTGTAATCATATATTTTAATGATATTACAAATGTAAAAATTTATATTGTTGTTTGTTACTCAAACACGTCATAACGGTTCGACCGATTTGGATGAAATTCGGTACAGCGGTAGATTATATTCTGGATTGGCACATAGGGAATTTTTCATTGCGGGGAAACGAACATTTCCTTATGGAAGACATAAAATATGCCACCAAAAATTTGAGTAGGCGCTGTGGTTGGTGTGTTTTTTACTTTTTTTTTAACACGAGTGGAGCCGTGGGTTACAGCCAGTAAATTGTAAAATAACTTCTCAGTTAATTGAAATTTTTCTTTGTTATTATTCACCTAGCTTAAAAATTTAATCGAAAGCGACCTCATTGGAACACTGCGCACCTAGCAGCAGAAATGTTCCTTATGGGAAACTCTCCCATAAGGAAATTCGGTTTGTTCCAAACCTGAGTAGAATTTTCCTTAACCGAGGCAATATTGTCCCTACTCAGGAAGGAACTAATCGTAATGCCTTTTGTGACAGTTTGAAATAGAACAAATTTCCGTCGCCATGCATACTGGTGTTCCAAAAAGTTGATTTTATATTGCCGGTGAATGGGTTAAATTATATTTGTTTTGTGTGTAAACGTTCGTGAGTGGATGGAAAGATTTAGGTGGCTCTTAGCATGGAGGTTTTGAGAGCCGGTGAGGTGATTATGGAGCAGCGCCGGAATGCAAGGGCGGGGGAAACGGGAGATCCCCGAGAAAACCCGCCGACCAGCGGCATCATCCTGCACGATTCCCACATGCGAAAATCTGGGAGAGACCTCGCAGGGGTTTGAACCCGGTTCGCCTTTGTGGGAGGCGAGCAGTCCAACCACTACACTACCGCCGTCCCCATGGTGTCACTTACAATGTTATTTTGAAAGACAACACTTCAATAAAAATATCTTATACGAGTTATATTAGCCTACTTCTCGAAGGAATGAGGCTTATGCAATCACCGGAACGTCTGTCTATTATGTATACCCCCCTCATTCCCCTACAATAACTTTCAAACCCGTAAACCTAATTTCACAAAACTCGGTCCACATATTGTAATTAGCAAGTAATAACTTATAATTTTCAATTGCGACACATATTTATTTTCAAAATGACATAAGTTTTATTATTTACGTCACTACGTTTTATTTCGGAACCAAATAACCAATTTAAACCAAATTGGGATGTTGATAGTGCCTGGTGTAAGCAGCGAATTTAGGAAACAGTAACGTTAGTAGTCCGCCATTTTGTAAGATAGTATAACATAAATAGGTAAAGTTTATATTATGGTACGTCTTGTAAATTACTCAAGCTATTCCTGCTAAATTTGGTCTATAATTCATACTACTGCAGGTCATGTTGATACATGCATTCTATACACATACGGCACTTATTTTCAAAATGGATGTCATGTAACAAATTTAGGGCTTATTTGCTATATATACTGTACCATTTTTACAATTTCGACCAAACGAGGTATGTGAAAAGAACCACTTTCGAGTATCACCTGTGTCAATACTTAACGTCTTTTATAGGTCCCTTTGTAAGATAGCACCACATGAAATATAACGTTCTAATGACATATCTTGAGAAAAATCAACCGAATCCTACCAAATTTGTCAATCAATTAATACTGTTTTAATGGTTCAGATACTTATTTTAAAAATGGCGGCCATATAAACGTTATAGATTGTGATGAATTTATGTAATTTATATACAATTTTCAACATAATTTTGTACGCCAGCAGAATCTTTTACAACATTCAAATACGTCTGTCTAGAGCCTATTTTAGTAACCATTTTGTGAGCTAGTGGCACACGAATAACACAAGTTTTGTCATATCTCGGAAACAATCAAACGATTCCTACCTAATTTGTAACCATTTTGTGAGCTAGTGGCACACGAATAACACAAGTTTTGTCATATCTCGGAAACAATCAAACGATTCCTACCTAATTGGTCGAACAAGTAGTCGATTTGTAGGCCATCCAAACGGACATGATTAAAGTGGTCCTAACACTTACTTTCGAAACGGCAGCCATAGTAATATTTGTATTTGATTTAATATATCCACGAAACAACTAATCTAGTTTCAACCTAACTTTGAATGCCATTTTGGTAGATAACACCACATGAAAAATTAAACTTTTGTGGCCTATCTCCGGAAATAATTAACTGATAACCACCAAATTCAGACCACAAGTTATACTTTTCGAGTCCATTTAATTTTCATGACTTAAGGAGGTGTTACATATTTTCAAATTAATAGCCAGTAAATATTTTATGCTAGTGTGCCATATATCCCAAACTGTTTCAACCAAACTTAATATGCAGAAATATCTATGACAAACGCAGAATGTGCCAATGCGTAACTGTTTTGTTCTCCACTAATGAAGTCAGCAACTCATGATAAAATGGAGCTTTTGTGCTGAATGTCAGGGATCAATAATTGATTCCCACCGAATTATATACACAAGTAGTGCTAGAGTAGGACTCGCAAAAATTTATCTTAATTTATTGCAACTTTCACGTTATTAAAAATTCACCAAAAATGATGAAGAAACGTGTCTCTGGTAGAGAGACACAAAGTGTTATTTGTATGAAAGCGATATCATGAAATGTGGCGAGACACACCTAAAACTATGTTAAATTATCTTTTCTCGTCCCATACTAGGCAGTTCCTAACCAGTTTCGCCGAACGACAAGCAAGCATATTGACTCTTGTAATGTTTACGAACAACAACATGACAGTATCAAGCCGCCCGGCTCTTCTACCTTCTTATCTGTCTCCCTCCATGTTTCTCCTGCATCAGAGTGTACTTGAGAATATAGGCTATTCACGGTAGACTGACAGATTTTGAAGGATCTGCGAAAGATCAACTTTTATATCCATTATGTATTCTTCCACCATACGTGAAATTAAGAAAACCACGGGCCTTACCACTTCATTTATGCGCCCGTCTAGTAAAACTGTTGAATTATTGGAAATACAAACAAAAAAATTGTCTATTCTTACTCTTATGGTGATTAAAAAAAAGCAAATGATATCTTTTCAGTATTCACATGTGTTTACCTTACAATTCTAAAGTTAATTCTAAGACGGAGAACTAACTCACCATTGTCGTTTAAGGCTGTTCACGATAAAGTGAGCACTTTTGAAATGAACCTTAGAAAAAAGTCACTGCATCTGCCTGCATATATTTTAATGGGTTCACTGAATAACATTCGCCCAGTAAATATGGTAACGATGGTGAGAAAATAGTCCATTGACTTAACATCTAATAAAAAGCGTTAGTACACTGTTAGTGTTAACTTAAATTATTTATTTAGCTTTCGGTTATTTTACTGTATAGAAGTGTTAAAATTAGCAGATTTGTAAAATATTCACTTTCCTAAAAATTCCACATTTTCACTTGACCGACGCATGCATAAAGTGATTAGGCCCATGGTAATGCTTATTTTACATGCGGCTGAAGAATACACAACGCGCATACAAGTAGTTCCCAAGCAGAGCTTTCAAAAGTGCTAATTTTACCATGAAAAGCCTATACAAAATTTACTGGGTGGGTGCTATTCAGTGTCAGTTATAATTGAGTATACAGATAAGGGCAGCAACATTTCTCATAGGTTAAATCCAGGCGTGCTCACTTTACCACGAACAGCCTTTAGATAAAAGGGAGAAGCCGATCTAACAGAGAATTACAAATGGACGAGCCAGCAAAATGACGTAAATGGTAAGCCAACATCTCAGGCCACTTTCCTCCAATCAGCTGTTGATTGACCTCCCTGCGTCTCCGACAGTCCATCGAGAAGGGAATCTTTCGTACGACGCAGTAGCCAACCTGACATAAGGGTTGTTCTCACAGCTTTGCAGCGGCGGTGTAGTCGTGTGAATACTTGCTTCCCAACCAGGCGAATCGGTTTCGATTCCCGGAGGACTCGCTTTCAGATTCCCGCGCATGGGATTCGTGCCCGGACAAAGCTGCTCGTTGGCGGGTTTTCTCGGGGATCTCTAGTTTTCCCCGATTTCGCATTCCGGCGCTGTTCCATACTCACCGCATCTCACCCTCATCGGCTCTCTATACCTCGATGTTAAGAGCCGCCCAAATCTCTCAACTCCACTATACAGTAATGCTCATGATAACCTCACTTTTAGTTACAATAGTTCGGCAGACATCTTTGTGCTGATGTCTTTTTTACTATAAAGAAAATTTGTACTCTGAAAAACCACCCTGTTTATAAATAAGTGAAGAGTAACTAATTAAAAAAAAATTATTTGCTTAAAAAACTAGGGCGATTATGAGATCCAGTTCCACATATCTCATATTGCTAGCCTAATATCCTACAAGGTAACTTTGATAGAGAGGTTATTTCAGTTAGTATCATGGGCCAAAATATGTCACATTTTAGGAAAAATTAAGTTGATTGATTTGGAGGATCAGTGCGTTTAAGATAAACGTTATAGTCTGTTCGTGATCTCTTGACACTTTTTGATTCAAACATTTGAAAAATCTCCCGACCTACGACTTGTTTGATTGTTTCCAAAAATAAGCCTATCATCATAACATTTTACATTTGTGTTAACATAAAAGTACTCAACTTTTGGTTAAATTGATTTTTTTTCATATATTTTATCTATAAATTATAATATTTCATTTATAACTATTATGATTATAACCGGAGAGAAAGGCGGTGTATTGGTAATGCCGTGCAAGGAAAACTTCTTCTGCACAAATGTATTACACTGAGCGCGCACGAATGCAATGTTCTATCACTTTGGTAAAATTTGCTATACTTGGTGGAGTTTTAATCGCACGAGGTGGAGGAATATCGTGGAAGTAGGACTGTTGCAGGGTTTCAGAAAAGTAGGAAGTAACAGTGAATGAACTCTAAAATAGTAGGCAGGGATAAAATTACGTTGGCGAAAGAAGGTCATTGAGCTGTTAAAACGTTTTCGATGCAGCGAAATCCAAATATTTTAACCCTTTCATTTTCTTCGTAGATATTTTTCTACTTGCTGCACATAAATGTTATATTTGAACAGTGCTGTATACTGTGAGGCCCGGTCACAATGATCTTCCGTGTAGGCGACTGTTCAGTAAACCACGCGACTGCTCAAGGTAATGACAGGTTTGTAACAGAACAAACAAACTGCAACATATCGGGTGTGATGACGAAAGAATTTCATTATCAGCTGAAACACAGCGCGCATCAAAACATTTATTATTTGCAACATAACAAACGATAAATCAACGTGGGAATGAAAAGGTAAATATAATTTTAAAAGTATTTAATTAGTTGAATATATTGTTGTAAAGATACGTCAAAATTTTTTCCTCCAATGATGTAAGGTCTTGACAAGACTGAGGTAAATAGAGACGGAGCATGTTTAATTATAAAACCGGAAGTAGTGGCGGAAGAGGCGATGATCACTTTGTTGAAACCGATCCGGCTTAAACTGCTGCACGTTTGACTGGTGTCTCGGCAAAACGCACAAGTGTTGATGAAGAGTACGGAGGAACAGACACTGGTGCAATATTGGTCCTCTCTTACGTCCATGCTGAGACTAGGATGCGCTGGCAGTGACCATCGTCCAGTAGTTATGCCATAGCTGGAACATGGCAAATATTATACCTTACTATGAAGAGTACGGAGGAACAGACACTGGTGCGATATTGGTCCTCTCTTACGTCAATGCTGAGACTAGGATGCGCTGGCAGTTACCATCATCCAGTAGTTATGCCATAGCTGGAACATGACAAATATTATACCTTACTATGAAAAACTTCGATAGTTCGTGAAACAGGTGCTGGGAGATAGTAGATATGTCGGCTGTTTTTGCTAAAAACATGCAAATCAACGTAACTAAATACTGTTCACGATAAAGTAAGCACTTTTGCAATCAACCTTAGATAATTGTTACTGCTCCTTTCTGCATGTATTTTAACGGACGCTATGACTGGCATATGTCCAGTAAAGTAAGTAACGATGGAGGGCAAAGTAGTTCCATATATTAACGTCAAACAAAAAGTGTTCGGTAACCATTTGTGATAACTTAAATTATTTCTCTCGCTTTCTGTATTTTTTAATGCATCGAAGTGTAAAAATGAGAAGATTTGTACAATATTTAGTTTTCTAATAATTTTACAGTTTAACTTGCCCGAAGCATGAATAAAGTGAGGAGGACCACCTCAATGTTAATTATACATAAGGCGGAGGAATACACAACTTGTATGCAAATAGATCTTAAGCAAGGTTTTCAAAAGTGCTCATTTTACAGCGAACAGCTTACAGCAATATTTATTATAATGCGTAAAGAGTTTTCTTGAGTCAAACGAAGTTTGCTTTGAGCAGCCGAATAAATTCTTTTATAGGGACAATAAACCTGTATTTTGTTGTTGTTAGAAAATTATTTTGTTGTTCGTATTTGGTCGCCCTAAACTCAAAAAATTTGGTTAGTACAATTTAAAGTCTGTTTAGCTCTTCGTACAGTAAACAGGCACGGTAAATATTAAAAAAAATCGAAGGCGCGATGTGCATTCGAACCTAAAACGCTAGTCCACGAGCAATACACCTTAAGAAACCTCAGATAAAGTGACAAACTTTTCAATATCAACATTTTATATACTCGACAGCCTGCGCAAGTTTTACAGTATTACTTCCTAGTTTCCGGTTAAACTCGCTTTGTTATCGACTTGCAAAATTGCTACATATCTTAATTCCATTAAATTTGTTAAGGCGGACCACACATTATTGATCACATTATTAATTTTCTTCATCATTGACTGATATTTGTTACGTACTTAGACACAGAGCTGCGTTCAAGTCACAAAAATTAGTTCATCAATATAGCTGTTGCTAGAGAAATATCGCTTAGTTTCAGAGCTCCCCAGAAATTAGGGACTTGTTAATTTCTCGAGTTCAGTGACGCACATTTTTTGCTAAAACAGCGGCATGGAGAATAAATGCTTTTTTGTTGTATGTGATTACTGTCTGGAAATTTATTAAAAAGTAAGAAGTAAAAAAAATCGTAAACTAATTGAAGACGTAAACGACGTATGATAAGTAAATACGTGGCAATTCCGCGAATTTTAATTTGTGGACAAGTTAAACTTCAACGGCAAGTATATTACATTGTCTGCATTTACTGGACCACAGTTTGTTTGCCACGCCCCCTCCCCCCTTCGTCTAAATTGAGGACTTTCGACTAATAGCGAACTAGAACTGAGAATAAGAGGCGAGTCCTGTGCTACCCGGGCTGGAGATGAACTGGAGCAATAGACGATGAGCGACTAACATAAACTGGAACTTCTCTCCGAGTATGATGCTGAGAATCATGGAGGCGATGAGGGCGAGACTTGCACGCTCATCAAGTGTGCCATCGCCGTTAAGGGCAAGGCTCTCGATAGGCGTGCAGTGTTTTCGTCGTGCAATGAGACACTCAGCGGTGACGCTGATATTTCATTGGGGGAAGTCTGTATGAAGGTTCAGTGCAGGGCCATCGAGTAGGGTTGGTGGTGTTTATAATGTACGTGACGGGCCCTCGAGTAGGGTTGGTGGTGTTTATAATGTACGTGACGGGCCCTCGAGTAGGGTTGGTGGTGTTTATAATGTACGTGACGGGCCCTCGAGTAGGGTTGGTGGTGTTTATAATGTACGTGACGGGCCCTCGAGTAGGGTTGGTGGTGCTTATAATATACGTGACGGGCCCTCGAGTAGGGTTGGTGGAGCTTATAATGTACGTAACGGGCGCTCGAGTAGGGTTGGTGGTGTTTATAATGTACGTGACGGGCCCTCGAGTAGGGTTGGTGGTGTTTATAATGTACGTGACGGGCCCTCGAGTAGGGTTGGTGGTGCTTATAATGTACGTGACGGGCCCTCGAGTAAGGTTGGTGGTGTTTATAATGTACGTGACGGGCCCTCGAGTAGGGTTGGTGGTGCTTATAATGTACGTGACGGGCCCTCGAGTAGGGTTGGTGGTGCTTATAATGTACGTGACGGGCCCTCGAGTAGGGTTGGTGGTGCTTATAATGTACGTGACGGGCCCTCGAGTAGGGTTGGTGGTGCTTATAATGTACGTGACGGGCCCTCGAGTAGGGTTGGTGGTGTTTATAATGTACGTGACGGGCCCTCGAGTAGGGTTGGTGGTGCTTATAATGTACGTGACGGGCCCTCGAGTAGGGTTGGTGGTGTTTATAATGTACGTGACGGGCCCTCGAGTAGGGTTGGTGGTGTTTATAATGTACTTAACGGGCCCTCGAGTAGGGTTGGTGGTGTTTATAATGTACGTGACGGGCCCTCGAGTAGGGTTGGTGGTGCTTATAATGTACGTGACGGGCCCTCGAGTAAGGTCGGTGGTGTTTATAATGTACGTGACGGGCCCTCGAGTAAGGTTGGTGGTGTTTATAATGTACGTGACGGGCCCTCGAGTAGGGTTGGTGGTGTTTATAATGTACGTGACGGGCCCTCGAGTAGGGTTGGTGGTGTTTATAATGTACGTGACGGGCCCTCGAGTAGGGTTGGTGGTGTTTATAATGTACGTGACGGGCCCTCGAGTAGGGTTGGTGGTGCTTATAATGTACGTGACATCTTGAGAGAACTCAAAAGAACTCATCTTAAGTGAGTGTGATTTTCTTAAATGAGTACATTGGACACGCGTCAAATGGTTTCGTAAATAAACGTGTAGTTGAAGCACACTTCAACGCAGTCAAACACCACGTAGGCTGGAGCCTTGAGGGTAACGCCCATAACACTCTCCACTATTTATGTTCGTATGAAATACTATTCAACCAGAAGGCAATAATTGTAAAATGTCATTTCCTCACTATGTCGTGAAAATATCACACTTTTGCTGTTTCTGGAACGTGGAAATAAAATTAATGGAATTATCTATAAAAAATATAACAAGACAAAGTAAGAGATCATGTCATGTCATTTTAAGGTATGATTAGCAAAATCTATTTGACACAAAAAAAATCAAAGAATGCTAGGAACCAAAAAAAAAAAAGTAGTTGATAATCTTTAGCAATTATTTTAAAACCTGCCATTCAATTGGTTAATTTAAAAATTACTTGAATTTTCCTATTTAGAAACCTAGATAGTGTGATTTCGATAAGTCAGTTAGTTTTATTATTTGTAAGTCCCAAAACCACTGGAATTGTGATTGTAACCAGCCGTTATGCATGAATGATGTAGTCTTAAAATTTTTATGCGAATTAATAACACTTGCAAATAATGTTTACCAGTTAAACCGTATTTCCAAAAAATTGAAACTAAATAATCAGTATTCTCGTGATGAACACCCTTAATCACGAATATACAAAGGACTGTGAAGTCCATCTTGTTAGCAAATGACCTTCAAGATTTCTGTTTCTCCTAGAATAATGATTGATTCAGTGCAGGTACTTGGAATTATGGGCGTTGTACGAGATGTTCCGAAAGAAATTCCTCATTCCTCGATGCGTCGAGTTCAATTTTTCTTTGTGCAAGGTTCCAAATTCCAGCGTAGCATGATGGCGGGAGTTCAGCGACGTATCTCTCTGGCGGTTGAAATATTTCTCTTCGCTCGCCCTTTCGTTCTTTCTGTCGGGAAGTGAGGGCGTGGGTCGATCTCGCTGTTTCAATTAATCAAACGTGAGCTCTGGAAGGTCGCAGCGTGAAGTTTTTCGATAACCCTCCCCCCCCCCCTGTGCCCTCCCACGGGCCCCGTTCTGCCTCCACAGTGTGTTGCTGTCCGCTCTTATCTGCCAGTGTTTCTCCCTTCCAACATTAAGGCGTATCAGACATGGCGTCCGCCCAGCATGACCTTGCGACCACGCAGAGACTAAATGTGGGTTTACAATTGACTTAACAGAATAAGTTTGCCGTATGCTTAAGATATTATTAAATGTGTTCACGAGTATTAGTTTATGACGGGTCGTGTGCGTTATTGGCGTGACTTAACATATCGTTATATTTTATATCTTGAGTACAAGTCAAGATGAAGTAGCCAATCAGAGCACAGAGGCAGTTGTTGTTGGCGGTAAACTGTATTTACATATTTTATTTAGGTTATGCCTTATTGTGAAATAGTATGACAGTAATCATTTTTATCGAGAGACAGTATACTCTTAATTTAAATAATAGTTTATGTTCATGTTTTTATTTTCGTGGAAGAGGTTCTTGAATTCGCTTTGATTACCCTTTTCAGATTTATTGATATAAATCCCTAATTTTGGCATCGGCTTTCACAAGCAGTAACCACAGATATGTAAATTTCCCATTATTCCAGGTTATATCGGTTGCTTACACCTCCTACGATTTTGATCGGCTGGGCTTAACAGTTGCTAATTCAATCATAAACTGCAAATCTTCTTATTGTCATATTCCGTGTGCTTATCGAGTCATTAATTATTAATTCTTTAGTTTTTTAATCGTAAACCCACCTTAAGGCCGTGTCTCAAGTGGCCCAGAGAGCGCTCTCTCGTGCTCGCCATGGTAGGATAAAGACAAAATGCCCTCTTGTCCGAACCCGCTCTCGGAAACCGTTTTTGAATAAACGCCACTGAATATTTCGGATTTTGCGGTGTAGCCTAGCCACTCGCGCCATTTTATATTTAATAAGGAATCACTTCCCGGACGTTGGCACACGAATTCAAATCACAGTCTAAAATAATAAATTTATAATTCACTTTTAAAAATGTCTTTCTTTTTTACATATTAAAACACCCGAATAAAGTAAACTAAAATGATTTTCTTGGTATATTTCATTCTGAACTTGAAATACAGGAAACCCAACTCTAAATCTATGGAAAGGTTCATAGAGTTCAATGAAAGTTCTGCGACATTTCTGTGAAGTCCTTTATGAGGAAATCCAAGTGACTGTAAGTTTATAGATGTTCGGCAGAGATATTTTACCATCATTTTTCCGTAGAAGTGTGGAATATTCTTTAACAGTGTAGATCTTATATGGGGTGGATATGGCTTGCCACATGCGCCTTAACAACTCTCTGTATTGCAACGTTCAATGACTGTTCTTCAAAAAAAACTGTAATGACCAAAAGGTTTTGATGAATAAAATATAGTTTGTTGGGCGCAACCAAATAATTTGATTCTATAGGAGCCATAAAATATTTGGTTGTTGAAACGAAACAATTTTTCTTGTTTTTATTTCGTTGCCTCTAACATTTGTTTGGAGCATAAAAAGATTTCTAATGGCTCTACAAGCAGGTTGGGTTACTACAAAGGAAATGAAGGAATACCCGAATTTACAACTCTGATCATTTGCGCCTGAACAAAGCTCTTTAGCAACGTCAGCTATAAATTGACTATTGGAGGAAGCTGGAATTTTTTTAATAAAGACATTTATAATGTTGGGCAAGGTACGTAAATAAATACTTCCATTATAATGTATTTTCATTCTAGTTTACATTCTAGTTTTGTTTTACTGGAAATTTCACAACACTTTAAAGCATCAATGATTGAACGAACAAACACAGGTACTATCCTTATCGACACAAAATTACAAACATACAACAGAGCTGCATTTTTTAACTAACGCAATCAAATGAGTGGCCAAGCAAAAGTGCTACTGTCGCTTCCTAGTAATATTTAGTTGACACGCCAATATTGTTCGCGTGACACAGAGAATTGGTTTACTGAAGCGTGTATTTTTTTAAGATGAAAAAAAATAAATTTTGTAGTATTTCCAAGGTTTGTTTACACAACAAAATATTGTGCTGGAGCAAATAAATTTAAATTTGATGATTCATAAACAAGTGTTTTGTTTACCGTAACAAATGTTTCTCCCATTGGGGTAGCGCACTATATACTTTTATATGCCAGTACCCAACATTTAACTAAGTTGCAACCCAGGCACTATACTGTAACAATTATTATTTTTTAATTCTACAAGAAAAATACTCCGAAACCCAGTGGGCAAGAAAATATTTTCTATAAATATAGTTTTCTTGTAAAATCTTCAATTTATATGTTTGTAATATTACAAATGTTAGACTTGTTTTAGAACAAATGACAGACTTGTATTACAACTTACGTAGTTTAAATGTGGACATGAAATTATAACATTTCTTTAAGAAAACATGTGTGATGAATAAATAATAGATAATAAGGGAAAAATCTGTTTCAAAATATAGCTCACGTAAAAAAATATTAACACCTTGTCAGCACGGAGACTAGCCCACAACATTAGCCACAAGACCAAATTAACTTAAGAACTTTACAGTTATTTTTGTATTGAATACAGTTTTAAACGCCTACCAAATAATAATAAATATCCTGTTAGTACAAACGCATTTATTATTTTCATTTTTAAGAGTGCTGTGTTGAAATATTAAAATTAAGAGTTAACGTGTTTTTAAAATCGTTGTCGTTTTATTATAATTATTTGAGTTATTTTGCATGATTTGCTATATTGAAACTTAATAAACATTAATTATGGCACTCAAGTATACTTCGCATAACCTGCAGCTTTTTCACAACCAGCTATATACGGTTCTGCGTTGTTTACTGTGCGCTCGACGAGTCTGTACAGTCCAGACATGTTTCATAACGTCTATTACAAACACGGCTCTTGTACTATTACAATAGAGTGATTTTACAATATAAATTTCTGTATTGCTACAAACATTAGTAAAATTACAACCTATTTGCCAGTAAAAATGACAAAAATTGGTTACATTGTATGCAATAAAAACTTGCAAAACTTCACATTTTTCTTAGAAATGCGGGTATAAAGTGAACAACCAAATGTTAACAAGTGGCAGATCGTTGTTGAAACAAAGGAGTGTGGAAGCTTTTTGATCAGTTGTCGAGCCGACGTTGTTGACACACGTGTATAGGAACGAAACTCTGCGTGCGTCAGCTTTAGTGTGTGGACTATGTGTTTCGGCTGGTGTTGCGGGAAGATCATACATCACTTGTCTGAGCTATAGTTCGTGCATGGCTACTTCCATCTATTCTGAAGCGCTGCTTATTTACTACTTTCAGGATAATCCTCAGCTTAACCCAAACAAGACTTAACTAAGGCTATAAGCTACTCATGGTCACTATTGAAAGCCTTGCTTAAGGTCTACTTGTATACACGTTGTGTATTCCTCCGCCTTATGTAAAATTAACTTCGGCATGATCCTCATCACTTTATTCAGGCGTCAGTCAAGTGAAACTGTGAAATTATTTAAAAAAAAAGTAAATATTTTACAAATATTATCGTTTTTACACTTTGATGTATTAAAAAAAAAGAAAGCAAAATAATTTATTTCAGTTATCCCAAATGGTTACCTAACAATTTTTATTCAACGTTAAGATACGGAACTACTTTCCCTCCATCGTTACCAACTTTTCCAGGGGCATGTCACCCAGTGCACCCGTTAAAATAAAAGGAGGTAGGATCAGGGACTTTATTCTAAGGTTGATTTCAAAAGTGCTCATATTTTAATAAAAAGCCTTTAGAAAATTATATGAAAGTGAGCAGCGAATCGCATTCTTGCACACACGTTTTAATGATATTTCTGCATTTTCAATAGGGCGTCTCTAAGAAGCATGTATTCAAATTATTAGATTTTTGTGGAAAAACCATTTTTTTTTTTTTTGGCAATAAGTCTGGGACACATATGTTCCACTAGCACCTTTCGGTGGGACATATATATCCCATTAGTTTGCAAAGTATATATAGAAATTTTCAGAAATGAATATTTATTTTGATATAACCAAACGTAATAAGAGCATGAAATATGTACACAATACAAAAAAAAATATTACCATATATGTAATATGTTTACATTGTCCTTTTCACACTTAGTAAACAAAATATAAAACAAAAAAAATTTCAGTCACATCCTAACATTCTCTTTTGTTTTCGTTTCCTCGCTCTAGAAACATTCCTGATACGTGATAGGCTTGCTAAATGTAACAATTAAAAAAAAACACAACTACTTACACATTGTGCAAATAGGGATATTTTGCCATTTGAGTGAAACTGCACTGTCACCACAATGGAATGGAATAAACAGTAATATTTTAATAGTATTATGTCTGTAATATATTTCCTATTTATATCGATATTTACTCGTGCTCAGAAATAGCCCATCCTTCATAGCGAATCACATATTACAGTGCTGCTGTTATATTAGGTGTGATACGAAACGAAACAATGTTTGCAGAGAAGCAGTTGACACATATGACAAAGTGTTCTCGTTCTTGTTTCAATCTTCTGCTTTGAACAATGATAGCATCTTCTTGTATTCCCTTCTACTGGAAGCTGGTCCCCTACATTCAAAATAGTTTTGAATCTTTTCGATGGTAGTCCGCCAGAATTTTTACGTCTGGTTTGGGCCCTTTCTTTCCCATAAGTAATCATGTCTTCAGCTAAACCGACAAGAAACTGTAGAAATGGAATATCGTTTCCTCTGACTTCCTTGAAAACAATCCACGCATATACAGTGGAAATCATTAGTAGCCTGTAAAATTCTTTCTTCCACCATTTTGCAGATTTTCTGTCATGATCATACAGTGACACCATCTGGTCTGCAATATCTACCCATCCCATAAACTTATAATAGAAAGCTACTGCATCGGGGCATCCAACATCAATTCGGGTTCCATTTCTTTAAGTTTTGGAATTACTTTGACAGTTCATAATAACTATAGGCTATTCACGGTAAAGTGAGCACTTTTTAAGGCCCTTCCATTAGGCATTAACCATTAATAAATATAATTTATTGCAACTTTAGGCATTAACTTTTGAGAGTGGTGAAATGTATACACTATGTTTATTAGTCACATATCAATGTTTATACTAAAAAGTGGCCCAAAGATAAAAATTGGTTGAAAGAAAAATTTAGCAGGGCCTTAAAAAGTGCTCACTTTACCGTGAACAGCCTATAATACTTCTTTAGTGTCGTGCCACTTGACTGCCAAAGTACCTGATATATTTTGTAATGCAGATGAAGCCTCCTTTCTAGTTTTTCAGCAAATTATGGTACGTTTGCCCTTGTCTTTATTACACAACCAACAGCTCCATTAGGCGAAGTATCTATCAGACGTACTGAAGTAAAAAATCTGTCAAAACAAATAACTGTATCTGGGTTAGAAATTGTTTCTGTCAAACCTCTCTCCTAGAGTGTCATCTGTATGTATGGTCTCTTTACCACAATACACATTGAAATCGTAAGTATAACCAGTCACAGAGTAGCATCTTAGCCATAACTTGATGCAGCTCTTTATTGGCTTTAGCAGCATGTACTGTTCTAGCACTGATCGCCCCTTTAATATGGTCATGAACTCATCAATGCTTTGTAGAACACTATCTGTTCTACATGTCTGAAATATAGTCTTCAAACAGGAAGTTAATTCTTCTACATAGTACAATTTACTGACACTGTCTGTTTTTTCTATTCCATTTGCAATGAAGCTTTGAGAACAACAAATGCACCTATCTCTCGACATTGAATTTTTGATTGCCTCATTTCCCAGAGCAGTATTTGAGGACCAATAATGAGAAATATGAGGAAGCATAAGACATGACAAATGAACAACCTAAAGCAATCATTATTTCACCCTCATCTGTATTTGCAACTTTCCTTTTCGATGCCAATTCAAGAATCTCTAACCTCTTATTTGTGCACTGAGCTATAAATATGCACAAACATTTTGGAATAAATAAAAAAAAACATGCAATTCTGAAAAGCCACGTTTCAAGTCTGCTAAAATGGCACAGTCCCGCAAACGTGGGATAGACTTTCTTGACTCAATGTCGTCTATCACATTATACCATATAACATTATAATTGCTACTTGATAACATACTGTCACTGTTTTTTTACCTAATATTTTAGATATACTTACACCAACTAACTTGGATGAAAGCAGGCTGCTAGCTGTTAGTGAACAAGCTGACAGTTTCGTCAAAGCTTGTTCATTTTGTACTTCCTCAGAAGATGAAGGAGATTCCATTTCTTCACTGTTTGAATCAGCTGAAGCTTTCTGCCTGTAATCTGGGTCATCTTCATCACTGGCTGAGATGTCGTCATCATCTGAACCCGAATCCTTCGTAAGAAGCTCGTTTATTTCTTCAGGAGTCAGTACAATTCTCCTGGAAAAGAATTATTAAAATGCTATCACTAGGACTGATGGGACAATACCGACCCAAGCAAAGTACCTACTGGGGCAAATGTGTCCCACATGCATTAATTACAACGATTTATAATATGTAATTCGTCCAAGTTGAAAGGTTTTATGATACAACGATACTAGATATCAGTAATTAACATAAATAACATTAATTTTGCTTTGCTCATATTCTATATTTATCAGAAGCCATAATATTGCTTTCTTGATACGTCACACCTTCACACTCTGTTTGATAACACCGGCCATATTGCTTCCTTAGCAATTCTGCCACACCACGAATATTGAATAACCCCAAAATTACGGATAAGCATTATTAATCTTGTACAGTTCACCAAAACCGTCACTGTAGGAATTCTTAAACTTCTGCTGGGATATATGTATCCTGTTAGTAGTGAAAGGGCAAGGAAGCCACCAAACACGGGACATATTTCGCAGCATGCTTTAGCCAATAAGACACATAGCTGGAGCCTCGCGCAGCGAGTCAGAGAGTGGCTACGCCCGCTGCAAGGAGCCGAGATAGACATTTAAATTTATCTGTGCTTTTCTACGCCGAGGCTTTGGATTTTACGTGAATGCACGTTCATTAGCGGGTAATATGTTCTTCGAAATAAAATAATTAAATAAAACTAACGGGATCCATGCTTGGCTTTTATGACTTGAGTCGACAGATGTACACTGTAAGAAATTATTGCGAAAATGACCATATCAATATATACGAAAAGTGAGAAAGTGCGAATGGTAACCTATTTTCTCATAAATCCTTGGTACCGTTCCTACATTCGCTCACGAAACCGTCATATGCGTAGGGAAGACTCCAGCCTTTTATAGTAACGACGCACAACATTCATATATTTGCAGTCTTGACATGTGATATTATTTCCATACACGGTTAAAGGTTAAAAAGGTTAAAAACTTACATTACAGTTTAGGGAGTGAACCAGAAAAAAATTTAACAGTGTAGGACGAGATATTTCTTAGCCAAAATCAGCGCGCTAGCCGCAGGAGTCGTGATAAATACCGCCTAGGAATGTTCGTGCGTGCTCAAAAATTGCCATCAGTCGCCGCGGACCATCACTTCTTCTTCAAGCTTGTGCGGGACCAATTTGAAGTCTTTGTTGCAAAGCAGTAGTATTCTTGATGAAAAGCGACTATATTTATGTCAATCGTGTGTTTAGTCACGAAGTTATTGCTCCGGAATAGATCCCTCGGCAAACGTTACATCGCTGTTTCCGTCCTGATAAAGGCTGTTCACGATAAAGTAAACAATTTTAAACTCAACCTTACGAAAATATCGATGTTGCTCCCTGCATATATTTGAACTGGCATACTGAGAGACATGGGCCCAGTAAAACTGGTTACGATGGAGGGAAAGCAGTTCCATGTGTCAAGGTCGAATTGAAAGTGTAATGCTACCATTTGTGATATCTCAAATTATTAATTTTGCTTTTATTAAAATACGTCTAAGTGTAAAAATAATCAGACTACACAGTTTCACTTGACCGACGTAAGCATAAAGGGATGCCGCCCATGTCAGTGTTAATTTTACATAACGCGGAAGAATAATCAACGTGCATACAAGTAGATCTTAAGCAGGGTTTTCAAATGTGGTCAGTTAAACGTGAACAGAGGCTGTTCACGTTTAACTGTGTCGGTCTGGTTTAAAGACGTTCCCACCTGGCAACACAGGACCTGAAGCAGGCAGATGGCTTGCCGCGTCTCGCCTGTGACGGGAATCGATCGTGGCGCCCCGCCCCTTCCTCTGCCGTACTAGCATGGCGTTGTGAGGGTGGTAGCTGCAGCTATACACATCCATCCGCAGTGGGCCACTTTCCATTACGGGAGGCGGGTTTGGGCGCAGGCTAGCGTCAGGGGGAGGGGGTGGGGAGGCAGGGCCGAAATGGAAAAGTGCGGGCAGTGGATGGGTTGAGAGGGGGTAGTGTGGGTGTTCCATTGAGGTTGACGAGTCCTTGTCCCGGCTGATGATGTGGTTGTTTCCGTTCATCCATCAGGTCCGCTCGCGAGCTGCCAGATCAGTACGAGCGTGAATCTGTAGATGCTGCTGCAGGGCAGCAGGGGGAACAATCGCCAGCTGCCAGCGAACGAGACTCTTTAAACCACCTGAAAGCTAGTGGAGGAATAATTGTCATGTCATCAAACGTGAATCTGTACAGTAACCTGAGGTTCAGCAGGGGAAATATCGCGACCTGTTAGTGAACATGTACATGGATCTCTACAGCCTACTAAACGCCAGAAATTCGAAACACCTACGAACGTAAACCTGTACAGACAACTGAAGTTTAGTAAGGAATTAAATACGAGTCACCAGTGAATGCGAATCTGTACAGTCAATAGATGGCCAATAGGGAAAAATTTGCTAGCTGCCAACGAACGTAAATCAGTACAGTCAACTGAAGGCCATTAGAACAATATTGCGAGCTGCTACTGAATATAAAAGCGTATAGCTAACTGAAGGGTATCGGGGAGAATATCTACCATATCCTTGGAAAAAGTAAATTTTAAACATAAAGATGTAGTGAATAAATGCACAAAAATATTACGCCATAATTTTCCTTCTTTTACCTTAGCTGTTTCATTAATTTGACGAAGCATTTAACTCTGTCAACCACATTGTTCAATAACCAACACATCTATCAAAATAATTGGGCTATTTAACGAAATCATTTACAAAGGGACACGCCTGAATATTGGGCATTCATATTTTTTGTTCGCCAAACACTATAAATTATATAGTATATTCCTCAGAGAACCAATTCGATGACAGTGTTACACCAAGCCATTGTTTACTTTACTTTAATATACCAATTATTATTACGTCGTAAACGATAAACACACACGGGTAACACGCTTGTTGATTAACGATATGGCACCTGCTAATTCGCTAATGATATGCAATGATACTACCTGTCAAATTGACACAGATGATATACAATATATGAAATCATGCTAATATATTTCCATATTTCTAAATTGTGACACTTGGAAAATAAATTTTTTTTATTTTCAATTTCCAAATTAGTACGTAGGCCAGGCCCAAAATGGGTACCTAACGAGTGGAAAAAACTTACCTGTTCCAAAATATCTTACACGACGCCATGAACATTAAATGGCACGATAACCATGTGTGCGAAGTAGCTTAAGGCTTCAAAATGCCAGTTTGTTCAAATCCCAAACTTCAAATTTATTGCTCATTAGAAACGTTCATAATTCCTTAAAAATTACGCCGATTTAAATTCTGAAACCAGTTTTGAATTCCTCTCAACGCTACATTTCAAATGAATTTAACATTAGCTACCTATTATAAATGGTTTAAAAGTTAGCCACCAGAGGTCATCATAGCAAACATCAGAACGGTGTGTCACAGGCTCCTAAAGTTATATCTCATTTTAAAGCTCTCTATGAAAGGAATTAAAAAATAATATTTTCATTTACCTTTTGGTTAGTAGTTATCAAATAAACTTACCTTTCAACATGTTTGCGTTCTGTACTGTACTTGTTACGTATTGAATTTGGGCACAGGATAAACTCACATGGGTACCTTCTCTTCTTCATTATATCAGTAATATTGTGTCTTAAAATATCTTCTCAAAATTTTTACCATTTTTAAATATTTTTTCACTTGATTGCAGGACTGAACATCTCAAACAATAATATAGGTTGCAGAGGAAGACGTAGTTCCGTCTGTGTTGCCATAAAAGCTGTGTTATACATGTTTCAGACGAGAAAAACAACGCAAAGCTAGTCTGTCCGCAAAGTATTGAATCTTGCAAGAACTATAAACCCATTCTGAATACTGGAAGAAATTTCACAGAAGGAGAAATGCGAGAAATATATTACCATAGGAAATGTCGAAGAATTTTTACGACGAAGAAACTGTTGAACTCCATAAAAGAGAAGAATGAAAAACAAGTAGAAATTAAAGATGAGCCAAACAATAAAGAACGCTATCAGAGAGACGAAGGTTCCTCCAGTGTAGTTTATGAATCAAAATGTATTTTCTGTGAAAAAATTCTAAGTACTTGAAATGCCAGCATACAAGGGAACCACTCGTTCAGTGTTGTGAATTATGTGCAGATGAAAGTATCAGAAATGCAGCAGAAAAGAAGATGGATTCAAGGATTATTGGTATGGATCGTGCTACAGTGCTTACAGAAAATCAGAGAACACAGATATAAATGATAGCTGTGGCAGAAACCTTACTGAAGATAGCATAAATCATGATGTAAAATAAGTTGCTTTTAAGAAACTTTTTAAATTTATTAGAAACTATTTGTTTACTGATCCACGAGTTATCGCAATGACTGAAATAACAAGGAGATTGATATTCACAATGGGATTGTATGGTATCAGCGATGTCAGAGAGTCGACAAAACAATTCGACGAAAGCTTGAAAACTTGTTCCCAGAAGTTTTGTGCATTTTTCTCAACGATGATGGAGGACTGTATTTGTACCCAGAGAATATCGCTGTCATAAAGTTGTTTAAGGAAAATAAAAAACTAAAGAAAGAGCTTAAGAACTTAAAGACTACCCTGAAAGATAATACTATTCAAACAGCCTACGAACTAAGACTTGAAATTCAAAAGCAACCCGTTACAGAAGTTTGGCTTCCGAACAATAAAAAATATGAGTGAACAAGTCGTTGTGCCAGAATCACTTTCTAAATTCTTGTATGTTTTGAATACTGGGTCAGAAAATAATATTCCTACTCGAAGAAAACAATGAGTCTCATCCTTAGAGCAAAATGTGATGTATGCTGTCACTAATGGTAAAGTGAAACATCCGAAACACATAAGTCTTTCATTTGCCATACACTCTCTTACAGGAAATCCTGTGTAAATAACAATTCTCAATCACCTTGCCACTGAATTTCTTACTCTTACCTTGAAGGGATTGATACAGCCTTATGGATTCAAAAATGGTTATAGCAGATGGAGCCGCGATGGTAGCTTCTAACATCGTGCCTGGCGTTTTGACTACTTTAGCTTGGGATAACATAGACGGACAGGAGCAGAAATTGTGTGGGATGGGAACATCACATTGTGCAAATGGGATTGCTATTCAACGAAAACTATCTGAAGAACGTCAAGCGAGATCGCTACCTTCTATACTGAAAAGTAAAAAAAACGTAGCATAACCAGTCAATCTATGATGATTCCAATAAACATTGTCGGCCAACAAAAGGGCCAACTGGGATTGAGAATGTTGAAGTTGCAGTAGACTCTACAATTCAGTCATTAAGGGAGAAGAAATTATTGTGGATATTGGCCCGGATTATGAATAAACACGCAGACATTGTAAGCAATTGGAAATGGTATAATATCCTAATAAAGGATGGAATCAATATCACCCAGGATAATTTAGGATATCTGGATACAATAAATTCTCCAGCTAGACACATGTCCACATCAATGTGGTATCAAAGAGATCAATCAAAATAATTCAGAGTTTCAACTTAAACAAGATTGTATGCATTTTTGATCAGGTACTGTATGCTAAAGCCTTAGAGATTATATGGAAGCATCCTCATGTGTTTAAAGAAGTAAACGTTCTTAGTTTAGGTATATTTCATAAAATATGCACATTACATGCTGTGATAGGAAAGAGATACAAAGAAGATGGGTTACGAGATGTGTGTGCTGAAGCAGGTGTAATTGCTGGTGGCTAAGTTGATGCTGTATTGGGAGGCCGTTATTACAATAGAGGTACTAGACTACACAAAATGGTATATGAAGCTTTCATGAGAGTAGTATGGAAGGATTTCATATCTTGGTTGGGTGAGATTCATAAGGGTGATCAGTGTGAGTTGGATGACTTATTGACACATATGAACAATTACTCTATTAATATTTGCATAACATCGGCAGAAGAACTTGTTCAAAGAGTTTGGTATGGATGGCCACTGCAACATTTTAAAAACTACATTGACTTTTTGAGAAATGGAACTGGAACCCTCTCAAAATTCTTGATGTCTTACCTAGGTATAGTTGAATTACTCCTCTGTTTCATTCGAGCTTCACAGGGAGGGGTTGGTTGACTCATTTGGCTTCTATTCGTGCAACTATCCCTTGGTGTTTTGCTTATGATAGGATAAATTATGCAAGGTGCCTGCCTGTATACTATGCCCAGATGACACAACTTACCAGTGAACATTCTGATACACACAGCTACTTCATGCAGGGAGGATTTTGTGTGCAACTAGGAACCAAAAATCCATTTGGCCATATACTAATAGATCAAGCCATAAAAGAAACCATAAACAAATATGCACATACTGCAGGAGGAACAAAGGGGTTCGGCTGAAATCCAGATGTAGTGTCAAAATACCATCTTAAATCTGAAGCAAAGAGTTTGCTTCTGCGGCAACTCCGAGAAATAGTTGGGGATAAAAAGACTATATTTCTCATCATGATCTTCATACAGCTCAGATTCAAAAGAAGATGCAGCAGTTCAAGAACTGTTTGGTGAACCTCTTTTCTGATAGCCACAGTGATCTTAATAGTTTATCTAGTGGAGTTGTAGCTCCTGATGGCGTAGTAGAAGATCAGCATATAGCTTATGCTGTTGGAGCAGAAGAATACCACAAGTTTAAAAGTTTGCACCTTGAGAAAGAAATACTGGAAATTCAATTCCATGATAAAATTACTTAACTAAATCTAAAGTCTTTCTCTCAAATTGTTGAGAGAAAATCTTGCAGGAGAGGACAGGCGAAAGAAGCAATTCTGAAGGCAGACTGTAACTTATTCGCATGTATGGTCCTTATAGCTCAAGATAGGCAATTGAACATGAAAGAAATTCTTGCTCACCCTCTTGGACCTGTGCCTTGGGCACTTGCAAATAGCGACGAGACAGTGCGAAAGACCAATAAAGCAGTACTCAGGAAAGAACCTGAGAAAGTAGTGTTCCCAGCAGAAGTAATTTATCAGCCAGCTGTTATAGTTATTGATGGCATGAGCATAGTCCACAAAGTGAAAGGTCATTAGAAAACATTTGGTCAGTTAGCTGACACATTTTTCTCAATGGTAATGCAGGAAGCAGCAGATAACATAGAAATACATGTAGTATTTGATCTGCACAGGGATGTGCCGATAAAAAATATCGAGAGATATAGGCATGTTTCAAATTCGAACACTTTCCAGTTCAAAAATATCTCCTCAAAACACAAAATCCAACAGTGGAAAAAATTGTCTTAAGTAGCAGCAACAAAACTGAGCTAGTTAGATTTCTTGTTGACCAGTGGAAGCTTACTACCTACAGAAGTGCATTAAAAGATAAGATAAATGTTGTGACAGTAGAAGAAAGGTATCAAGATTACACCCCTAGAATGTATCCCTGTACTTGAATTAAGATGCACCCACGAAGAAGCAGATACACACATCTTGTTTCATGACTTACATGCTTCTCATTAGGGAGCCACAGTAGTAGTTATATGTTGAGAAGATACAGACGCACTCACACTGACTGAGCCTAGGTTCTGAACATCTTATTCCCAGTAACTTGAACTTCAAGTGTGGCACTCACAACCATGTCATATATTGATGTTTCAAAACTTTCAATAATTTAGGAAGAAGTGTTTGTGATGCTTTGATTGGTCTTCATGCTTTCACAGGATGTGACTGTGAGTGCTTTCTCTGGTCGAGGGAAACTGATTACTTTAAAGCAAATTAGAAATGTTAAAGGCTTCCAAACTGTGTTTGCTGAAGTAGGAAAATCATGGGATGTCCCTGAGCAGTTATCTGAGAAGATAGAGCTATATACATGTCGTATGTATGTGTCATCCTCTCCAACAATTTCAGTCAATGAGCTGCGATACCGAATCTTCTGTGCAAAAAAGGGGGAACTTGAATCCAGTCAACTCCCACCATACCAGGATTGTCTCCTCATGCATACACTGCTTGCAAACCACCAAGCCGATATTTGGAGGTGTAGTATGGGAAGTGATCCTGAAATACGAAATCCAAAGGAACTTGGATTGGTTATTGATGGTAACAAAGGTTCAATTCAATGGATGTGGAAACCTCCAGCTCCTGATGCAGTGATAGACTTGATGGCGTGTGATTACAAGCATTCGTGTATACTACAACCTTGTCCATGTATTATTAATGAACTGAAGTGCACTTAAATGTGCAAACTGCGGCTTGTGATAATCAGAAAGAAGAACACCAAGAGCTTGGGAGAACTGAGAGTGAAAGTGAGGACTTTTAAAACAAACAGTTTATGTGTATATGATACACAATTACAATATGTACTCTGATAACCTATCGGTTTTGTTTATTTATTTCCAATTGTTGCATTAAACAAATTAACCTACTACATGGCAAGAAGACAACCACAGTGTGGAAATTCGCTATTTAAAAACAATGGTAGAGTCCTTGCGACACACAAGTAATTTGCTTCGGAACACGACAGTAGAAAGAACTGATATGTTTCTGTGTAAACATTCCATAAGTAATATGGACACAAAAAAGTTTGAAAGGTAACAATTTTTTTATTACTTCTTCACAAAACGCAAATTCTAATATTATTTTGAATTTCTTTCATAGAGTGTTTTAAAATGAAATATTTAACTTTATCGGTCTGTGACACACCGTTCAGATGTTTAGAATGGTGGCAACTGATGGCTAACTTTCAAACCATTCATAGGAAATTGCTAAGTAGCTAATGTTGCCCATTCATTTGGATGGTCACGCTGAGAGAAATTCGGAACTGGTTTCAGAATTTAAATCGGTGTAATTCTGAAGGAATCATGATCGTTTCTATTGACCATTATATTAAAGTTCAAAATAGGATGAATTTGACCTTCTTATCTCTATTTGACCCCTTAAGCTACTTTGCACACATGGTTATTATGAAATTTCATGTTCCTGGGACAATGTGGGATACTTAGCAATAGTTAGAGTATTGCCACTTTGTTGGTACTAATTTGTTGAAATTTGGTATCTGGCCCATTGACTAAATGTGTTTCCCTCCATATTTACATCAGGTTTATAGTATTTTTACACCTTATTTTCCCCAACGAATATAATCATATATTGTACACATGTAGTTCAGGCAAATATTGTGGATCTCCTAGCAAATAATTGATTCATAGTCGCCGAAAGACGCGTGATAATATGTTGTCCTATTATAAAAGTAACCAGTAAAGTATGTGTTACAACACTGAGAAACTAGATGGTGCTAGGATTGTAATAACCTAACAAAATATTGTGTTGTTGGTACGTACGAACCGGAACACAGAACTGTTCTGTGCTACAAACAGAACATTTTGTTAGGTCATTACAATTCTTGTTTTTGTGGGGACAATCAAAATATTCCTCACGTCGTTCTCTTGAAAATACTATCGTTTTTGTATTATGGATGCTCTGTTTTGCTGTAGCAGCCATAAGTACAGTATAAAATACAATCATATAAAGGAATAAAACAAAGAGTTCTTTTGGTGTTACTATCTATATTGACAATAGGTATTTCGATTGTATCTATAACCCATCAGACTGATGACCCCAATAGTCTGAATTGTTCTTAAAACCATTAATGTTTATCATTTTACTATCTGACTTGCTGCTCAATCGTTTCACGAGTATTACAGAATATACCTTACCATCAGCAGCGTAGTACGCCGCTGAAAAAAAATAACGCCTGCATACCACTGCCAATAACGTCTACATACCACTGCCAATAACGTCTGCATACCACTGCCAATAACGTCTGCATACCACTGCCAATAACGTCTGCATACCACTGCCAATAACGCCTGCATATCACTGCCAATAACGTCTGCATACCACTGCCAATAACGTCTGCATACCACTGCCAATAACGCCTGCATATCACTGCCAATAACGTCTGCATACCACTGCCAATAACGTCTGCATACCACTGCCAATAACGCCTGCATACCACTGCCAATAACGTCTGCATACCACTGCCAATAACGTCTGCATACCACTGCCAATAACGCCTGCATACCACTGCCAATAACGCCTGCATACCACTGCCAATAACGCCTGTATACCACTGCTAATAACGCCTGCATACCACTGCCAATAACGTCTGCATACCACTGCCAATAACGTCTGCATACCACTGCAAATAACGTCTGCATACCACTGCAAATGAAAAGCAAGGATTTTGCGACCAGTAGCGGTGTGGCTATCGAGAAGGACCTAGATTAGTTTCCAAGGAACCGTGACAAAAGCAAACCATTCAGTCGTTACCATCGCTTTATCGCAGCCAACCCACCTCCCCCCACGTTCCCGCCATCTGAAAAACCCTAGGCGACCTTTCAACCCGGCAAAAAAAAAAAAAAAGCACCATTCGAGCATTGCGATCGTTCACGCCAGATGTCCTCGCTAATCGATTCTCCTCCCCATATCTGTCTTTTTTTTATTATTACTGTTTTCATGGCCGCCGTGCAGCCGAGCGACTGGCAAGGACGAGATCATGAATGGAGAATCCTTGCGTTACCTCTCGTGTCTTCACCGCCACCCCATCCCATTCACCCCACGAATCGGGGTCGATTTGGATATGAAAACAGCGCCAGGTACGCTCCAGTTGGGTGAAATGACACTGCTTTATGTGTGGTGCCAGTACCTTACTAACTGCTCTTTTATACAACTGAGGATTTTCCATGACTTTTAGGTTGCTCCTGAAATTATTTTGCCCTACAATACAGAGTACAGATAATTTCAATTCTGCAAAAAATTCTTTGAATCTTGCTGCCACAATTTTTTTTGAACACACATATTATTTTCAGCAAATATTAGAATTCGTTCTCTAAAATGTACAAAACAATGAAAAGATTATATCTCACGAAACAAGTGTTTTAGATTATAATTTTCTGATCCGCCTGAAAGTACCTAGACAATTTTGCATGTTCCATATAAAAAGTTTTGCAAATGTACGTTATTTCACTTACAGAGTTTATAATTAATGTGACATCTTTATTCCGAAGAATTGTCTGTTAAACGTATGATGAGGCACAGCGATGTATAAGATTGTGTAACATGTTGTACGGTCGCTGCTTCTATGATAAAACGAGATTAAAGTGATACACCATAGATTACTACGAACAGAAAATAATTCAGCACCACTACTGTACACTATATATGTGTAGTTAGCAATAGTAGAAAATTTCTGTTAACTTACATAAAATTCATTTCTTTCGAAATTATTCCTTATTGCTCAAATGTATTTGAATATTAAAATTATCATTTTTGGCATAGTTGCTTTTCTTCGGCTAAGACTTATTTTACTTTAACACAAATCAATACAGGATGCCTAAGGGACTAAGCACAAACAAAGTGCTTGTGTAAATTACATAAAACCTGTCTGCAGGCATGGGCGGTATGTGTGTGTATGTGTATATATATATATATATATATATATATATATATATATATATATATATATATATATATATATATATATATATATATATATATATATATATATAGATAAATAAATGCGGTATCTTAGCTAAAACATCTGAAAGTTCTATTTATACTTCTATTTACTTAATATGCAGACAGCAAAAGAAAACAAGAGATTAAGAGTTGAAGTGTTTGCTCTGGCTTACAAGAAGCCTAAGAGAATTGATCAACATGAAGTAATAGTGAATTGACAGCTGCAGATTTCCTGCGAGTTCCAGCTTTGACAATCAATGCGCACATTTTAGTTTTCTTCTGAAAATGAATTACAGTTACTTGCTTCAAATTATGTACTTTAAGGAAACATTGAAATTGGTCACCCGGCTGAAATTTAAATTTCTACGAGCAGTTTGGTTTTACCGTAATGTTGTGGGTGAATGCCACCCCCAGGACCCCACAATATACCTCCCAGACTCCTCCTGCTTACTTTCCACACTATCAAGGTAGAGGAAGGGTTGGGAAACAAACCGTCCAATAGAACCTTCAAAGGACAGATTAGTTTGATAGTTACTCTAATGCTGGCCAGAATGGGTGGATGTACTCATCATTTCACAACAACCATTTTAATTTTCCCATTTTTAATTTCGGCCACACATCCTCTTTTATACTCATAAGGCCTTTTCATTGCCATGCATAAAAATTGTTTTAAACTCAACAGTATTTCACAATTTTTCAAAATAATTTAATAAATATCCCATAAAACAAAACAATAAAATATTTATTAATTCTCTGTAATATATTTTGAACATATACTATTTGAAAACATAAGCCTATATTATTATAAGGATAACCGTTGCCTTATCGCATCAAACCGAGTGGGCTCCCAAACACATTACAATTTTTCCACCATATTTTTAAACACTCACCACTCTATAGATACATGTACACATTCATCAGAGCTGAGAGTATCGTGCTCATCAATACACCCAAAGTGTGTAGGTAGTGTTCTCTTTCAAACACAACAATGTGATTGAACCGAGGGTATTGCCCTCACGAATACACCCATAAGGTTTAGGTTATGCTCATGCACATTCACAATCATTCAAGATCACACAACCACCTGAGAATAGGGTATTGCCCTAACCAAGCACCCACAATGGATGTAGGTAGTGCTCTTACGCATTCATAATCAACAACATTAACCAACTCAATCATGCTCTTAAAACGTCACATTTTCCTTGATCAATACGATATATCTTCTTACGCGGCGTAATAATTTCAATCCCGCATTCTTCCTACTCACATTATATCCCAATCCATCCATCTTTCTCCTAAATCCCACCACACACTTCAGTTCCCCACAAGTCTAACTCCCGAATCCAAATCAAAGTCCTGCAGAAACTAAGTCCCTCTTCCACTGGTTCAGATATTGTGTCCAACTCCGGGCGTCCAGAAACTAAGTACTTTCAATACTTCAGCCTCCGTAGCCCGTAGAGATGATACTCGCACATCCTTCTCAGTGCCTATCCAACCGAGCCTTCAATGCACTCGGCGACGAACTTCTCTATTTCCGAAACAAAGCCACTGTATACCGATCAGCGATCCTTCCCGCGCATCCCTCGTCATGAATCGCCAGCCATCGAGAACTCCTCTCATATTCTCGTCACATCCACCAATATTAACCTGAGTGTAGTGACATCATTCAAATCCAATAACACTTTTTTTACTGGTGCCCCTTCCACACTTCGGGCTGCAAACGTACGGCCGGTGGTGTGCTGCAGGCAGACGCAACGATAGGAGCAGGGCGCTCTCAAACGAAGTGGATAACACATTGACACATTTGTAAAAAAGACTGGAAATGTCACATAAATTTACTACTGCACTTCTACGTACTGTTAAACCCAATTATGTGCTGGAGCAACACATTGTCTCACAGTGATAGCGGTTATAAAACGAGTCAATGCAGCGAGTGAATATTACGAAACATTATATTATGACTCGAAGGTGCATTATACATAATTACAAACACTTGACGGAGTCTGATAGGGGGTCGTATTTTACATCTGCCTGAGCCCAGGGGACGCATCGTGCATCTGCCAGGCATATGGGACATCCCTATGTGAAAGCAGGCCTGTGTTAGATTTGCCGGGCATGTGGAGGCACTCACACATGTCAAGTTTTCAATCGGTCAAGATATAGGAAACCGAGTGACGGTTGCCGTATTGTGTACTGAGCATTACGCAGTTCCGCACTCTAAATTAGAATCAGTGAAAAACTATTGATTCGTAGCGAAATCCAGCTGTTCAAATCAGTGGAAATATATCCAACTAGAATCTGTGGAAAAATAATGGTTATTTCAGCGAAATAATTTCACCGATTGAATACGTGATGCCAAACCATTTTGCTGATTGAAATAGTGAAGGCCAACCACGCGAGGCAAATTAAATATGGATGTTATTGATTTTAGCCAATTCATTATGAGAAATACACATATTTCTATTATTCACTATTTGTATTGTGTAATTTACCGTAATTTCGGAAAGTAAACGACCAAATTCCTACGGGTGGTTGGATTGAAATACACTCTTTCCCTCCCCCAACCATTCTACGTCATTACTATACTAAGTGGGTTACCTAACCTACGTTGACAACAGTGGGGAAAATAAACATATTATGTTAATTTATCCTAATTGTGTAGTTATATATTGTATGTCCATCCATAGGATTTTTAAACAAACAGTACGTATGCATGCACTTACTTCACAACGTTTATTGTAGTTTAAATCTTCAAAGTGAGCGCTGTGATTACTACTTGAAATTTTCATGTTACCTCGTTAAATGGAGTTGTGAAAGACGACACTAAAATTTAGAAAGTATGATTTATTTTTTTAAATAGTTTATGGGATGTTATTTCATTTCATACAAGTTGTTAAACAACTACTTAATACATGCTTTTTAACTAATCCATCTGTCAAAAAACTAATCACTGTAAAAACGGTGAATAATATGGCTGATAATTCAGTGGAAAATGTCACCGGAACAATAAGTGAAGGAAAACTGACATTTTCCCACTAATCCATCAGTTAAACTCACGGAAGTGTCCTTTGAATCAGCCAGGTACTGTTGAATTATTTAAATAATGAATTTCTTACGGATTCAGATTTAGAGTGCAAGTTCTACAACACCATGTGCCATTACAATACAATGCCTGGGCGACTATGTCATCTATTCGGGTTGTAGACATCGCGATATTGTACGGAGTTCTACTCAGCGTCACTGGAGCTACGTCTACTCTCTAAGACTCTTGCCTAACTGCTTTGTAGAGTGTTGGAAATACACGCTTCTCCCGTCAAACTATTAATTGTGCGTACAAGTGCTAATCTGCGAAAAAGACGAAAACTTACGATGTGGCCTTCTGAGTACTTGGAGGATATCACGCACATTAGAAACACCATTTCTGAGTACTTGGAGGATATCACGCACATTAGAAACACCATTTCTGAGTACTTGGAGGATATCACGAACATTAGAAACACCATTTATGAGTACTTGGAGGATATCACGCACATTAGAAACACCATTTCTGAGTACTTGGAGGATATCACGCACATTAGAAACGCCATTTCTGAGTACTTGGAGGATATCACGCACATTAGAAACGCCATTTCTGAGTACTTGGAGGATATCACGCACATTAGAAACACCATTTATGAGTATTACAAAATGGCTAAAATCTGTTTTTTCGAAGCGCTGAATTTATAAATATACGTGTCAGACACAAATAAAACTACTCAATATAAATTAGTCATACAAAACAAATCCTGAAACTTCATCCCTTCCGATTTGTGATATTATTCTTGATATTAAAATAGTTAGTGTATAAAAAATTTGATAACCCCTAATTATCAGTCCCATGAGAAAATGTGGCATTTAAAAAATGTAATTACCGAAATGTATTTTAGTTTTCGTTAGTGAAAAAAAAATCATATATGATTGTCAGATATGTTTCGCTGCTGTAGTTGTTTTAATCGTGAAGTAAGCAAATTTTTGTAACTTTTATCGATTTTCATAATTGTATTTCATTTTCGTTTGAAGTTTGACAGGTGTAAATGGTCACGAATGAAAAGTCTGTATTTCTAGTCTTTATTTGGTCTGAGTAACCAACTTCGGTAAAGACTTGTAGGGAAAGATATGCGAGTTATGAAGGAGAAGAGTTAATGAGACATTGCGCCAGATAAAGATCCCATTGTCTGACTTAACACCAATCTCGCGTAAAGTATGTTAGAAGGTAATTAAGTCGGTTTACTGGAATGAACGAAAGCGGTGTCGACGAATATTAATTTCAGAAACTTTACGTGATCCCAGTAAAAGTTATTTTAATCAGCAATTTCATCCTAAGGAAAACATTTATTTTTTGTTTTCGTTGTTTATAGTAACTAAATTATTGCTTTTAGGATATCAGACCTCATAGGGTATTAATATTTAATTTGTTTACAATTTGGTTATAAAGTGAGTATTTTCTAACCATAGCTGTCTGTTAACACCCACCCTATCGTGCTGAAGCTTAATTAAATTCGTCTATTGCTTTGCACCATCAAAATTATTTCCCAAAAACATTTTGTAGTCATAATGAACACCGCAAAATTATACTTACAGCTTTAGCTGAATTGCATTTACTACTGGCGCATCACTACAATGGTCCATGTTCACAAAATGTACGTTGTACATGTGATGTGTCATATTTTCTGCATTATTACGAAATACAATTTTAATGGTAGCTTTGTTTTGTGATTCGGAATGAGGGTTCCTTCAATGTATATATATTTCTATGGGGAATATCAAGTTCATCCTGTTTCTGTGCTCATATCAATTATTCTACTTATAACTAATAATGTTAGTAAAGGTGGAAGTAATCAGAACCTTATATATTATTTATCCATAGGAATGCTACATCTGGTGCTCCAATTATAATATATAAGAGGTAGTTTTCAAAACCCCTCAATTACTAATGGCATAACTATGAAAATATATAATTAGAAACGGGCGAGCTGTCCCAATTGTATTGTCAATTCGATTATTTCCAGTAACTGAATCCTTCCATTCCAATTCTATATGAATTAGTATTATTGTTGATAATTAATTCACTCCTGATCACATACCTATGGGCTTTTGAATGCCTTCTCATTTTGAATAATAGTCAGTAAATATATTTTATTTTAGACTTAGACGTTAACTTCTGAGTGCGGTGGAATATACACACACTGCTTATTACGTACATTGCAATATTTATATTAAAAACTTGGTTAAAGCCAACAAAATGGCCGAAAGCAACAAGTAACTAGGGACTCAGAAGTGCTCACTTTACCGTGAACAGCCTATAGTTTGAACTGACATCTACTAGTAACTAGGGCCTCAGAAGTGCTCACTTTACCGTGAACAGCCTATAGTTTGAACTGACATCTACTAGTAACTAGGGACTCAGAAGTGCTCACTTTACCGTGAACAGCCTATAGTTTGAACTGACATCTACTAGTAACTAGGGCCTCAGAAGTGCTCACTTTACCGTGAACAGCCTATAGTTTGAACTGACATCTACTAGTAACTAGGGCCTCAGAAGTGCTCACTTTACCGTGAACAGCCTAAAGTAAGAAATATATGTGTGTGTCTATATATTTATATAACCCAGAAGTTAGAAAAACCGTCCTCCTTGCAGTGACTCAACAGTTGTTTACGAGATCAGTAACTTTCCAACACTGATATCGCTAGAAAAATATTTTGAGACAAGCTTTATTGCAAGACACTCTTGGGTCACACATATTTCTTAATTTTTTTATATGTTTAAGCTCGTGTTAAAAGGTTTTCAAGCGAAGTGTGTGTTTCTTTGGCGAAATGACCGCTGAATTATTACTTCTCCACTGTGGTATACGGACAAGCCTGCTTCTTCAGACGTTTCCAATGATCAAAGGTAAACTGCTCAGAAAGGCGTATGTTTACTACTAAAGACAGTTATATTTTCGGATAGTTTTGCAAACTATCTCACAGTGGTTTTTGACGGAGGGGTAAATATGTTAGACGAGATAAAATTTTATTTTTTCTATGGGATTTACCACTCCGGAAAATGTGTTGACTCGTAACTTTTCTCCGATATCTTAAATTTCTGCACGGAATAAGGTGTCAGGAAACACCCAATTTTCGTGATGAAGTGTCGTCTCTTTACTCTCACTTTAATAAGATTTAGATCATATCTTCTTTCTCTTGTGTACAGCTTTAGCTGCTACTTTTGTTAGAAACGTTATGTACCGGAGTGACATATTTATGATTGGCCCAGAAAAAGACTTATAGGCTGTTCAAGGTAAGCTGAGCATATTTAAAAGCCCTGCTTAAGGGTGTCGGATACCGACGAATTCATAATTTAAAATTTTGTGCCCAACATTGCTCATCTTGTACGCATTGAATGTGAAGGCATGTTCCTAGAAATAAAAAATTACAGTTTATATTTTTTTAATAATTTGATGTCAAATACGAACATTTTCTGTTTTCCTGCAGCCGTAATAAAATGATAACTAAATTGTACAGATGAAAAAATTGATAAAGTAAACTAGTACCTGACCCATATGTAATCACCACATAAGTAACTGTACATAAAAAAATATTGTTAAACGTAAAAAATGTTTGCTTAATTTCAACATCCAAATATGTGTGTGGACTGTTATTTTATGATTAAATATATTTTTGGCTGTAGCGAAACGAAGAAATTTTGCATTTGACATTAAATAATCAAAACAATTTTTTAAGTGTAAATTTTTCTTTTATTCCGGAAAATGTCATTACATGCAATGTGTAAAACTTGAACGACGTTTGATGCAATGCAAAATTATTAATTTTTTGTTACCCAACGCTCTTCATGTTTACTTGTGCTCCCAGTATGCATTTCACCACCGTATGTATTCGTCCTACCAAATTTTTTTGTGGGTAAATACAAATGTTATGTAGCTACTGCTAAATTAATTACTAGTTGCCATAGGAATTTGGCGGAGGCAACCAACAAAAGCTGCTGTAGTCACTGCAAACGAGGTTGGTGGGGTGAATACCTACAAAATATTTTGTAACCACCAGAAAGTGTTTATTTTCAGTGTAAAATTAACATAGTCTTGGGCCCAGTGACGTGATTTATGCGTCAGCCTAGTAAAACTGTGAAGTTATTTGACGAGTGAATATTTGGCAAATATTGTAATTCCTAAAAAAAAAAAAAAAAAAGGAAAAATTTATTTAAAAAACAGAAAGCAAGAATAAAATTTCAGTACTCACAATTGAAAACCTAAAATGTTTAATTTGCAATTGTTGCTAAATTTGCTAGACGCATGCCACCCACTTTGCCAGTTAAACATATGCGTATAGGGACTGTGGCATTTTTCAGAGGTTTGTTGTAAAACTGCTCAATTATCTTCCTTTATGCAACGTTTTCTTACAAGGACATGTTTCCAGTAACCAAAAAAATCTGCATGTGTACTGTACAGTACAGCGTACAGTAAAAAAAAAATTGTTATTTTAGACAAATGTATGTTCAAGTAGTAGATTTGTCCTAAACATTAGTGAGAATAATATTTACACTGTACTAATAATTATACACTGAGTGGTGACAAATTACTGTATTACTATGTGGCTGAATGTAACATACAAACGAGTAAAATCACAGTTTCACTGAATTTGTAGTTGTAAATACACTGTGTCTGTACATTTTCAACGGCTTCGCTGAGTAATCTTATCATTTGTGTCAGCAGTTTCAAAACTTTGCCATGTTAATCCACATACCTTGTATGTGTAGTTTTATAGTTTCAACTTCATGTTACTACGTCCTGTAATTTGATAGTTACAAACACATTATAGGTCTCTTCAAATTACATATTTCAGATATTTAAATAGTTATATGCAAACAACAAGCTTATTTAATTACTAGGAGTTTATTTCCAGTCTGAACACGCAAATGAGGTTGGAAGTACTTCTACTCCCTAGCCCTAGATTGTCCTGTATATTAAGTAGGAATATCTGTTTTCGTAGATTGCCCACAAAAAGTGTAAAAACGCCGAAAAATGATCTCACTTGAAGTACAGCTATTTTCGCACACTCTTTAAATGGCATAATTACAAGTTACACGTTACTGTTAAAAAAAGTAATACATTGGCATTATGTTTCAGACAGACACTAGTATATCTCATGGAATACACAGAAACGCTAAGGGGAAAATTGAGCAAATACTGTACTAGATTTTTCCCTTCACACATAAAAATGTAAATTTACCCGAACATTTTTTTAACAAGAACTTAACATTCACTGACAATCCAGAATATGAATTAAGTTTACACATAGAGTATTATTGATACCACTTCATGGTCTCTGAAAAAGTACACAGTGGAAAATGTGAAACTACACTGACATTAAGAGTCTCGACAATCACCATGTAGCACATGTAGCAGTAAGAATACACCGTTTATGATTTTAGTGCAAGCAGTGAGAGTTTTTGTACACATACTTTAAAATGTGTACATTAACTTCAACGTGGCGATTGTAAAGTCACATCATTGTGCATTTCCAAACTCCAAGGTTCTTGAGATAATAAGTAGGCTAGTAAAGTATTATATACGTAATTAATCTGGATATTACAAATTACATATAATAAATACAAAATGACCAAACTGTGGTAATTGATGCAGTCGCCTACCTGTCGCCTGAAATGCGTTACAGGGTGTTAGAAATTCGTGTATTTTCTGCGAAACTATTACACATGCGTGCAGTGCACTGATCTACGAAAAGCACACACACTTCACAAGATGACTGTTCAGTATTTTCAAGGCGTCACCCACACGGACATTAGAAACACCAATTCATAGTTTTCCAAAATGGTTTAAACCAGCTTCGTCAAAGAGCTGTACCTCCTAATGCACGTACCAGATACAATCGAAACTACTCGAGGACCGTGCACTGAACTTTCCTGCAGATTGTCCAACAGTAGACTAACACGGCCTCTACTGTTAGTCCTATTGGTTCAAGAAGTGCGACGAGATAACTGCACGTTAGTTGGGAGTCTTGCGCTTAGTGGCGCTGGCACACTTGACGCGCGAGACGATGTCGCCCTTATCGCTTCCACGCTTCTCGGCCTCAAACGCGGAAAAAATTTCCAGGTAGACGGGAACCTTAAGGGTGATCAGACCCCACCATCTAGGATTTTCGCTTTTTTTTTTTTTTACCAAACGTTCCTTTTAAGAATGTTGAACGGAATTTTTCGCACACCATAGCAGAAATAATAGTTTCTAAAGCTTTATAAAACTATTACAACTTCACGTTTATTAATAATTGTCTAATGACTACCGGCAAGAAATAAATTATTCTTTCTTGCCGACTGGCGGTTACAGTAATTATATTGGCGACAGTAGTCTATCAATACTTGTGTAAGAAGAAGTGCACAGCAATGCTATACACTGAGAGAAAATCGAACAAAATATTTGTTTGTATAGGGCCAAATATATATTTAGTTGCCCTAACAAAAAGATGTGGTGAGCAAAAAAAATTTGAAAATCATTGAAGTTACATTTGTTCGTCTAACAAATATATGTTTGAATAAACAAAATATCTGTTTTGGGCAAAATAAATACTAGACTGTAAACTAAATATTTTGTTGAATCAACTGAATATATTTGTTTGGCCACTCATTAAATTGCCTTCGTTTAAAATACTGCTCGAAAGTTAGTTTCTATTTTTTTGTGACAAAATAGGATAGTAACCGTGTTTGTTAGTGCATCTATTGATGCTTAATAATCGTATAAACACATTAATAAATCCATGCAACAAGAAAAGGACAAGTTAAGCTATAGAACTTGAAATCCTTGTTTGCACGCGTTGCCCAATATTTGCAGTATATCTATTTAAATTTTTTCCTAGGTTATACGTTGTCACATTAGTTGAGGTTAGTAAGGCGTAGCGTTCGGACGCAGATAATCTAGGGCCGAACTTATAACAATTTTTTATATCAGCCCAAACTGTTTAATGCATGTGTAGCCCAACAAATATTTAGTTGCACTAATCAAATCATAGTTTTAAAATTAAAACAACAAAATAATTCGGTTTCAGCAACAAAATATTTCATTTCCCTAATACAAACCAATAATTTGGTTGCACTAAACAAATCTTGTTTGATTCAACAAAAACTTTTTATCAGAGTATAACTTGTCCACGCCCGAAATAAAAATGTATAATCTGTGACGCGAGGTATGGCAAAAACTCCGCACATCCAAAATGGCGGTGTGTGGTAACCGGCGAGTGCACCTGGGTTCGGAGCGCAAACAATGGCTCCGAGTGTAACTTCGTGACTCTCCCACATCCACAGCAACACATGTTCCTTCCGCTCTGAGATCTGCTCGCTTGACTTGAGGCGCATCCCACCCCTTCCAGCCTCCCTCCAGACCCGCCCTCTGTTTGCCGAATTACCGATCACCGATACTCGCAGGGAGAAAAACCGATACCAGTCGCTGGCGAGCGCCCCACCGCACGTCTCGGAAATGACGTCAAACGCATGGGAGCCCTCGACCGTAACAAGTCGATACTACACTGTTAGTAGAGTTCCTGTGAAGTCAGGCAAAAGTACCGATAGAAAGTTACCCGGAAATCTCCCGTAAAATAAGGGCAGTTAATTACTCTTTCAATAAAATAATTTACTATTAATCTACACATTTTTCCGTGGATATACGTAAACTCTCCTCACATATGCTAATTTTTTTTTAATATCCGAACTATAACGTCATATCACAGAACATATCTTCAATTTTAGTTGCATAAGTGTTTGACTACATATAAAAAAGAATTTTGAAAATTAAAAATATTATTTTGGCTAGGAACAGGATTTCAACACACAGGTGGCATTTAAAAGGAGCGCCTATAGGGACTTGGTCACCATCGAAAAATGGAAGAAGAAATTCATTTGGACAAAAATAAATAACAAAAAACAAGTGAAACGGTTAAGAATATTAATACAGATTGTAGAATGTTTTTAGAGCAAAATGTAGCAATGCAGATATAGAAATTATTATATCTCTACAGGCCTAATATGAACGTCATTTAATGAAAAACATACACTAGCGGAACTGAAACCCACAGGATGCGTGAGGTAAATTATTTGAAACACGGAATGTTACTTCTGTCCTCTGAAATGAAAGACTGTCAGTTACAACGGAAAAATAACTATGGTTGAAAATCTTTTTTTATAATATACAACTATTACCGTGTAACCCTCGTATAACATCACTTTTTATAACATTTCCTGTGAAACAAGCTGCACTCTCTTGGTACATAAACACGTGTTAGAATATAATATCACGATATTATAATGGCTAACTGTATCAAAATATTTTCACTTAATTATTACTTCCTTTTTAGCATAAGGCGAAACAGAGTTTCGTAGTTGTAATTGTTCTGAGTTTAGCACTTAATTCAATTTGACTAATGAAAAAATGTATGTTATTTAATACTCTTATGTGAACTATTTGAAAAATTAAATCGGAAATAATTTTTTTATAATTTTTAGTGACATGTTGCTATTAAGTGTGTCCTCTAAGAGGAATATTATTTGCAATTTTTTGTTACTGCCTGAAGAAAATTGGTATATATGCTCCTGTTTACACGTATCGAACTGAAAGCCCATAATGCAGACCATTCACTCCATTCTCTCTTGCTGAACTGTGGAGAATAACTATTATACATTTTCAAAAACGTAAGGCAGGTAAATGTTTCAGTCACCAGTAATATTAGGGGGGGGGGGGGGGGGGGTTGAAATGTTGTGAACTTCCGCATGTGGCTTGTAGCTACTCTCTTATGCTGCAAGGAACAGATTGAAGGTTCCCGCTTACCTCGCACATGAACTGCGATGGAAAGTGTTGATATTAGCGTTTTCCCACGATACAATATAACGGGCATCAAATTTTCTGATTTGCGAAAGAAACGCTCACTTCAGACTGGAGGTGTTTCGTACTTTCAAAACATCACACCATTTCAGAGTACTCCCTGACGGTTAAAAACGGCTTTCTCAAAGCGCTCTAGCTCATAATATACTTAACAGATACATACAACTAGGTTGAAGGAAAGTAAGTTCCCATGGAGCACTGCACCCGACTATACAAAGTGAATAACTCAGAAAAATAGTACAGAAACCATACAAATTGTCAGAAAAGTGCGATTTATGCTGTATACCAAAGAATAATGTACATATTTTACAACTTTATAAAATATTTTACTAAAGTGTACTTTTTAAATGCAAAGAAAATCTATTTAAATAGTCTGCATTTCTTTTTACAAAATTGAATAATATTTCCATTCTGAATGCTTCAGAAAGCAGAATTTGCAAGAAAATCTTCGTTATGGAATATAGTCATAATGTTTAATATGATTGTGGGTAAGAAGTTTGTAATAATATTGTAAGAAAAAATGTTTATAACTAATTTAATGCCCATCCATTTATAACAAACATTATTGGATGAAACTGACGTAGCTAAAGTTAATTTAAAAAATTTATATGATTCATTATTACTATGAATTTATTACACATGTTGACAGTAAATAATATGACGATCTTTCTTGAGGAAGATATTCTTGTAAATTCTGCTTCCCGAAACAGCCAAAACGGGAATGCGCTTAAATTTGGTTAAAAAATGCCGACTCTATAGAATGATTCATTTTTTACATTCAAAAAGTGTATATTTTATAAAAATATTTAATAACATTGGGAAATATAAACATTCCTCTTTCATATACAGCACTTTTATGACAATATTAGTGTGTGTACTAATTTTATATGAGTTCTTCACGTTGTACAGTCAGGTCCAATGCTCCATAGGCAGTTTCTTTACTTCTTTCTTAAGGACCTTGCTTTGAACCTACCTACATAATTTTCTCCAATGAAATATTAGGGTTACCTCTGAAAGTTCCATAGGTACACGCAGTGCAGGTGGAACACTGCATTAACAGTTGAATGGCTTGAGCTAAGCGGCGATGGCGAACTTGACAGGCGAGGCTGTGTCGACCTTATCGCCCCCGCGATTCTCGGCCTGGGTAGGGGCCTTAATGTGCCGTGAATGTCCTGAGTATGTTTCTAGTGACAGTGACGAAGGAAGCTTCGCTTAGCCTCTGTATTGTACGTATATATGCATATGTGAAGCACAGCAAGGTTTTCCGTCTTTACGGAGCACATTTCCGTATATTAAGTAGATCGCCTCCTAGAGTAGTTTCCCGCCATTGAGGTCAAGATGCACGGAGGAGATAAGGGCTACATTGCCACGCGCTTCAAGTGCACCGTCGCCACTACAGGCGTGCGGTGTTCTTGTAGCGCTGCGCGTGCACATGGAACGTGAAACAGTGCCACTATTATGCCAGTGGTGGGAAGTGTGTAGTAAGGATCAGTGCACGACTTCCAAGTACTTTTGTATGCACATGAACTGGACATTTCGAGATACAGTGCTTTGTAATGTATGTTGGAGTGCTCCGAAATAGTGTTTCTGACTCGGGGGACGTTTTCAATGTAACCGATAAGTACAGCCTGAAGAGAGTGTTCTTTTCGTCGATAAGAGTATGGAGCGCATGTCTATAAGTTTCGTAGAAAAAAAAAAAACGTATTTCCAACAGTCTTGCAGCGCTGTTCCAGCGATAGACAGGCGAGCCCCTTAAATCATTCATTCACCGTGTCAAAAATTGTGGACACGTTTCACATGAATGAAATTAATGTTCCGTTCAGTGCACAGCGAGTCTTCAACTTCCTTATGGCTAATATGGAATGTGGAATTGTCTTCACCTCTGTAACTTGAATGCTCAGTGATAATATTATCAAGCACTCACGCCCGTTGTTCACCGGTTGCAAGGCGAATGCTGAAACTGAATAAGAGTACAGTGCTTACGAAACAATTGCGTGATTGCAACACTTAAACCCTGACATTAATGTGAGGCAGGACCTGTTAAGTGTAGGCCTACACTTCCACAAAAAGTAATTGTGAATATCAACACCTCACAAAATGTTTGGGATATTGTGAGATACGTTATTTTTAGTGGTAGGGGTTATGTAGTTCTCTTTTTGTCAACAGATAGAGCACTAACACTTTAAACACGCCTGCGGCAAGCTGAAAATAAAAGTATATAATCGTCCACAACCTCCAGAAACACTTTCAGATCTCATAAGAGCTGCCCAGATGGATTGGGAGCTTCGCCTGGAAAATGACACCAACACCTTCATAACAAGAATACCACGACGTGTTAGGAACCTGTACAAAGCACATTTATGCCATACACGGTAGTATAGTCTATTCACGGTCAAGTGAGCCTTTTGATGCGCTAGTTACTTTTTCTTTTCAGCCATATTTTTATCCTTTATCAACCTTTTTAAAAAATATTGCAATAAATGTAAAAGACACAGTGTGTATATTCCATCGCATTGATTGACTATTATTCCAATTGAGAGGTTTTTTAAAAGTATTCACTTTACCGTGAATAGCTAAAGTTGCAGTGGGAAGTTAGAGACACCATTAACTCAAGTTTGTTGATCTTTCGTGTTTATTTATCTGTGATATTGGAACACTGTTTGTATGTTAGAAAAACTTGGAATTTCACGTTTTGTAACTGTACCGTTGACTTCTCATTGTTATGTTTTTCTTTTTTGTATACGCAATACATTTTTTGCATTCTGTATGTGTATTCCAAACTTCTCTGAGGCGTATACGTGCAATGTTAAAAGTGTAAGTAGGGAGGAGTTTGTAGTCAAGTTTTCGCCAGGGGTTGGGGGTGAAGGGGGAGAAGTAAGGAGTTACGACACTCTGCGAGGTGGGTGGGGGTTGTAAAGGGGGAAGCTCGCACGTTGAAATTAATTAAATTTGATTCTTGTGGTGCGGGTAAAGCGGCGGTGGCGCTAGGCAGGTTGGCAAGGCAGTGAACTGTGTAAGGTCACAAGAAGTTAGGATGACAAGGGCAGGTCCTGAGGGGTGTCGAGGCGCCTACTTGCTTCGACTAATCTCTTGCTCGAACAGTCGACGACACAGGGTGACACAAGCATCTTCTCCACCCTGCTCGCCAGGGCAGCGTTGCCTTCCAGAACGTTACTCTCAGAGTAAACTTTCCTCTCTTTGAGTAAATGTTTATTCGCTCTCAGCAGTGTCCCAAAACTGCGGAGTAATTATTCTGAGCGTCTTGCCAGAGTAAAACATTTACACGCTCTATTTCAGCGAGTAACAAAGGATAAACATAAAATGGCGGGAAGTTTAGAAGTATTAAACAAATTTAAAGGACATGTGGAAATTACGTTTACAGATATACGCGGGTAAATCCAAATGGCGATTTAAAAATTCATATTTTTATTTATAAGTCAACTTTTATAAAGGTTATATTTTTGTACTTAATGTTTGTGGTTAATTTATTAAGTAAAGCTATTAATATAAACTTATATTTTGACAAAAGAAAGAATTTTAGGAAAGGGACAAATATAATTTAAAATTTACATTAGTTGCTTAATAAGTTCATATTTGTAAACACAGATTGCTGTTGACTTCATGCTCGATCCAAAACAACGTTTGCTTCAGCTTTCTAATGCTGTTACTCTCAGTTCGCTACTTTACTCTACTCTACTCTACAAGATGGAACGCCATCTTGGACGGAAAATTGAGGAATAAACTGCCTGGTGTCGGGCGTTTACCTCTCCCTTTCACAGGAGGTACAGTCTCGCTCCGAAACCAGACCTGTGCTCCTCTGAATCACTAGCATGTAACTTCGGGGTCGTGGTGGGTAAGTGGCTAGATCGCTAGCCTCCAACCAAGGAGAACCGGGTTCTATCTGCGGTTTTGTTCGTCCCGTTGGCTCGGACGCGAACAGCCACACAATGACGTCACGGCTTCGACGCACTTTTGAAAGGAACAAAGCAAGATGAAGATCCTTAACAGGGGAATTCGAACACAGCGATGGACAATTAAGTGAAATATTTTGAACATACTCAATTCCTATATTGTTGTTGCAGAAAACTTGGTTTTTTATGACAACATAGTATAGCAATGGAGTATGTTCAAAATATTCCACTTAACAATACACCCCAATTGCAAGAGTCTTTCAAACACGCAGGGCTAGACACACCAAAACTCCTAACCAATATGTACAGAATGTCCTAAAATTTTCCACCACGACCCACACCATCCGAATCTCGGATGCAAATTTCGTTTAAACATGTATTTCTTGCACAAAGAGGGAAACTTGTATAACGGTAGCCAATATATCCCATTAGTAAATAAGTTGAAATCAGTATGTTACACTTGACCGGGCCACAGTGGTGTAGTGGTTAGACTAGTCTGCTATCACCAGAGTGAACCAGGTTCAATCCCCAGGCAGGTCACTCCAGGATTATCGCTAGTGGGAATCGCGCCCGACAGGGCCTAATAATTTTAGTTAAAACTGTTTTTGCACACTACGATTATATGACTGCCATATTCAAAATATGTCCCTGATATACTAAAACCATGTATGGCCTGAGAACTCTACTACAGGACTACTTCTATCCCAAACCTGTGGTAATAGTTTAAGTAATTCCGAAAATGGGACATAAAAATTAATAAATTTAGGTCATTCCATCGTAAAAAGGGCGGCAATAATAGCTACTGAAACAGTGTATTAAATTCACACAAGAATTACAGCCAAAACATCAAGATTTGTTGGAATACTATAAACGTTTCGATATAAATGGCATGGCAACATTTGTTTGCGATTTTGGATACCAATTTTTTGATGTACCAAAACTCTGTAAGTTAACTACGATATTACATAGAAAAATTGTCAAAACTTTGAGGTAGTTGATTCATGTGTACTGAGATACGACGCTTTATTTCAATAAGCTGATGCTGCCATCTAACGTAACTGTTAGCGGACTATTCAGAAACTCTCACCGTTAAATAATAGAATTCTCATTGGTGTAACGAAAAAGGATGGGAACCTCCGAGCACAGAAAACTGCCAGCAACGAAGTAAACAATACAATCTATGCTATAGGCTATTCACGGTTACCTGAGAACTTTTGAAATAAATCACTATCCCTACCTTCGTATATTTTGAAGGACACACTGACTGTACTGCGCCCAGTAAATCTGGCAACAATGATGGGGAAAGCAGTTACATCATTTTAAGCTGAATAAAAAGTGTTAAGTAAACTTGCGGGTTCTCGTTTTTAATGCACATGACTGTAAGGATTAACAAATTTATAATGTATTTACGCATGTAATTATTTCACAGTTTCACTTGACCTACGCATGAATAAACATATAATGTCCTTGGCAATGTTAATTTCACGTATGGTGGATCGATCTTAATCAGGGTTTTCAAAAGCGCTCAGTTTATCGCGAACAGCCTTTAGAAATCGATTTATAGTTTTCCATGTCCTTGTCACGCCATTGCGTTCCTATTTATTACCGACCCGCAGCCTAGTAATAACAGGGAGGACCATGAGATTACGCGTTATGTTAATGAGACATGGTCAAAAGTGTCGTAAGTTCTTTTCACTAGTGTGTTTCGACCATTGTCACATTGAAAAGTCTTCTAGGACTGTGAGCAAGTGACACTCGTTTAAAACTTTAGAAGTATAATTACAAGAGAGAATTGCAGTTATCGTAGCGACAGCTGACCAGCAGTTTGAGGCTTTCACGTTAAACTGGCCACTTTTGAACTCAGCCATCGAGAAAAACAAGACACTTACCTTAACGAAACGTTAAAGTACGCCCTTTAGAGGCCCTAGTTACTTTTTCCGATGAGCCGATTTGTATCCTTCCACCGATTCACCGTCACGTAAGTAATAAACGCAGCAAATGTATTCCACCGCAGTCGGAAGATAACGATCAAGGCTACAATAAAATACATTTATTCACAATTATAATAGATGAGAGGGCTTCAAAAAGTGCTCACTTTACCGCGAATAGACTACATACTATTGTAAACACTGTCGCTCAGGCGTCCCATTATGACGTCAGAGAGTTAATAAAAAAAATAGTTCCGAGAACTGGCTTTGTTTTGACAGTGTAATATGTAAATGTACGGGTTCTGAAGTTCCAGAATTTTTGTTTTATACACATAACACCACGTATTCGTACATTACCAACACATACGATTTCCTGAAAATCTCTTGGTTTCCTCCTGGAGGAAGCATTAATACATTGAGACGGTGCATGTCAGTGTTAATCTGACATGTGTGTGCTGTATGAATACAAAATGAGAAGGGAAGCAGATCCTATGCTGGGATTTTAAAAGTGCTCAGCATACTGTGTAAAAATAAAACAGATTCTCCATTATGTATAAAATGGGGTATATTACGGTGGAAAAATACAGGCTGTTTTATTTAAATAAGTGTAAATATTTGGACGAATGCAATGGCAGGTCAAGACGAGTGTTTTTATGTAATGAACACGGTGTCGGAATTCCATCCTTATGCCACAAATAAAATAAAACGCAAGTCGCGCTGCTACTGTCAAATAGAACCCAGCAGGTAACCATTGCCTCTGTGCATCACATAATGTCAGGGAAGTGTGGAACAGCACTGCGCTGCTACAAGAAACACCTCGCAAAGTCAAGTGTACAACGACAATCACCACTCCTTCCACGAGTGCTGCTTCAAGTTACAGCGCTACTGCATGTCCCCGTGCGACCAGATCGACGTCCGTCACTTTCAACAATTGTTGTAATACTGCACTTGCGGTTTCCATGTCAACTAGCTTTAAGTGATTGTGCTGCACGGTATTCACATAATTATTATTGCCTATCTCGCATTTTATTTATTTGCAGCACGAGGATGCGTTTCCGACACCATGTTTAATTCAACGAAACAGGCGTCTAGAACCCCTTTGGAATCCGCTAATAATCTGCACTCATTTAAAAAAAACCCACCTGTATAATAAGAATGATAGAAAGAACATCGTGTGCTTGAAATGTACCACGATGCCAACTAAGTTTGCGAGATTATCATAAACCACCGACTTTTGACGCAAGCAGGTCAAAAATGCCACGACTGATGCATTCCCCTCCTTAATCTATCAGTCAGCCGTCAGGGAAAATCCTCGTCGATTCTGGGCGGCTTCTCGACCGCTCTGCTCTGATGGATGTCACTTCACGTTCCCCCTCAATCGCTACTCGCTTTTTTTTCTTCACGAGGAGGGCGAGAGACAGAAGACGAAGTGTTGCGCTCCTCTGAAGATGCTCTGAAGACGCTCTGAAGATGTCTGGCCCGAGATCCTCCTGAGGTTATGGCAATTTCCATGATGGTTCGAGACAGGGAAGTTGGTGGGTTGGGGAACAGACGAAGAAGAAGAAGAAGAATGGCTACAAAAAAATCCCCGACGGAAGCGACGCGGGCTTCCGAAACGGAAATTGGCTCCAAAAAACTGTGATAGAAGGTGCGAACCCCTTCTTCTTCTTATCCGAAATCGTTTCCATTCCGTTCCTCTCACAGAGTTAGCTCGTATGTTAGTGCAAACATTTTCTCTGCTTAAACAAGACCCTTTTTAAATAATCATCGATTTAGAAGTAGCAATTTATCGATTAAATACATATAATAGTTATATTTATTATTCTTTTTTTTTTACGAGATATCGATTTATTCGAAGAGAGTTATGTATATGAACCAAACCGTGCAGATGATATATAATTAATAATTTAACGCAAAATTTTAAAATGTTCTACGTATTACTAGCCCAACTACTTTGTAAGTCTGTCACGAAATAAATATGAGTACCTCGCAGAATTATCGAAACTAAACAAGGCTTAATTAAAAAATCGCACATCACGAATATGTTATCAACAAAGGCGGGACGAATCCACAATAATCTGCACACACGAACAGATGTCACTTGTTCATTTTCCGCCTTCATGGGCAAAACTCGTCTGCTGCCACACCCGACCGCACGAAATGAAGCCAGTGAGAGTGATGAAACTTGGAAATTGTTTTCGTGCAGTGTTTGGGCCGGATGATCAGAGGTCCAATGACGCGTGTGAAGCCAACACACATTTGTACGCCACCTACCTCGGCACTGGCTATAACGCGAAATTATAGGATCTTCAGTTGCCAGCGTCCTAATCGCCGTAGCGACCACGCTGTTAAAGATTTACGGGCAATTTTAAGGAAATGTGCAGTAAGTATACGGAAATGCAGTCTACAGATACGAATAGCGGAGATGGACTCCGTAAAAACAATATACGGAAAGTCTCCGTATTTTATATTCGCTCCAGGTTCCGGTAACGAACAATATCGAGCCTATAATAATATTTATTCGCCACTATACGAAGAAAATGAGTTTCTACGGCAGTCATGATATCCAAACCAAATATACATATTATTTTGAACATAAAATAGTATCAGGCGTCTGTAACATTTAGCAACACTTGCAAATTTTAATAGACACTAAAAAAGTTGCTTAAGTCGTCACATAAAATACGACAATGAAGCCTGCAGTGGTACCAGAATAAAGCAATGGTTATAAAAACAGGAAGTACAGTAAACTAACCAGAAAATTTACGGATCACAATTTTTTTAACCGTGTATGGGATTAGAGCTCACCGCTTTGTCGGAATTCTCTTCCGGAAGTCTGTGGGCTCATGATACTGGGGTCAATAATGTAACAGGACTCCGATACGCAGATCGAAATAATAAATATTTGTCGCAGCAACGTGGATTGAAATGAATGTAAAATAGTTTCTTCAGAAATTAAATTCACAAGTGGAAGTAGTCCACACATCAGTATAGCGCAGACTCTATTTTGTATAAGTGCATTTATATTTACATAAACGCCTGTGTTATTGAATATTTACAAATACCAGTTTATTTTAATAAGCGATTCTGATAAAGAAAAATTTACTCTTTTAATACAATAAAAACTAAAATAATATACTAACGTTCGTGAAAAATGCAACACCTAGAAGGATACCCGTCATTTCAAATGAACTTTATGCGACAGATAAGGTTCATGGCAATACGCAATTGACAATGATTACGGAACTGTACATGATCTCTGTCCTTGAGAATTCAGTATGGTGTGAAGCCCCCACGTGCTATAATCAGAGCCTCTAATCGTAGTGGCTTAGAATCAAAGAGGATCTGGATATGTTCCTGGGGAATCTCCCTCCACGCGAGTTCACAAAGTATCAACAGTGGTGGCTGGAGGACCGTGACGAACAAGTCACGGACCAACCATATCTCAGACATGTTCGTTGGGCGACATGTCAGGCGAACGTGCCGGCCAGGGAAGCAGTGGTATTTGTCGTTCATAGAAGAAGACTTCACATTCCTCGCCACATGTGACCGGGTATTGTCCTGCTTAAATATGGCATGTGAAGTTGCCTGAAGGAGAGGCAGTACCTCGGGCTCTAAAACATCCCTGATGTAGCGGTTGCTGTTCAGATTTCCGTCAATACGTCGGAGTCGAGATCGCATCTTGTAGCCAATGGCGCTCCGAACCATCACACTTGGCCTTTGTCCGCTATGCGGCTCCACAGTGCAGGCTGCCAGATTGCGGTCCCCACGTAGCGTCTAACACGTATGCGGCCATCAGTGTAGGACAGGTTGAAGCGGGACTCTTCCGACAAAACTACATTTGGTTACTTAGCACGCCAGTGATGGCGTTCACGTGCCCATTGCAGTCTGAGGCGTTTGTGGTTTCTGGACAATGGAAGCCGACACAATGTGATGCGTGCCACCAGTCCAGCCCGCAGCAGACGGCGTCGAACCGTCGACTCAGACAGGACCACACATGTACTCCAGTGTCGAACCAACACTGTGGACAAGGCTGTACGGTCTATTAGAACCACGCAGACAAGATGGCGGTAATCTCGTGCTGTGGTCAGATTGCGTGGTACAGGTCACTGCGTACGACCCTCTTCAATCCACACGTTCTACACACACATCTCTGTCGTAGCAGGATGCCCTCTACTAGCCGAAATGTTACGGTACGACAAATCCGTTTCCCGGAGATCGATCATTCTGCCTCGTCCGAACTCGCTCACATGCTGATATGGGCTCTTTGACGTCGACAAGGCATAATGGCACCTGCTCTCACTTCGTTTGATTGTTCTTCACTGAGTGAGTTTGGGATAACACGGGACTTTCCGGTCACACAAGAGAGGGCACTGATGAGCCTACGTGTACACCGTCTCTCTACAATCGTAGCCACTTATTGCTGATACGCTGTTGTACACATCGTCTGAGTTTGGATTCATTTGGGCCGTTATTTCTGGTTTTTGCAATTTTCACAAACAACAGTGTATTTAAGGGACCTGCGTGCCTGGTGCTTTATTCGGCGCTTTAGACCCAGTTCGCTGATCTGCATATCAGACGCACGTTTAAGAATGTCGTGGGGTAAAGTGTATTTCTAACACACTACAAGGCCGTACAGGCGCCGGTGAGACGGACTCCTTAATGTATCGACATAAGCGACGGCTTGTACATGGAAATCAAAATGATGATCTTATTTTTAAGTTGGAAACAAATGACTTGCCACTTCACTGGACGACTGCAGTGCTCTTGTAAACCTTTACTATGAGCGTTATCCAATGTTGTACGCGTTGACTGAAGATGAGGTACACCGATCTCGCTGGGTGCACACAGCTAATCACTATCTCCCAACATTGAGCATCCTTTCTGCCAACACGTCTCGCAAAAACGGCATGGGTTTGATTTTAGTTTCGATAATTATTTTTGAACAAATGCTTTGTGATGGATGTATGCTTCTTGACAACAATTTGCAGTAAAGTTTGATTAAACTCAAATTGGCGAAAGTATTTTATTTATGTAATAGTGCTTGTTATTTAAAAATTAAGTTATAATCAAACACTTTCTTTACTGTTGACTATGTGACTTCCACAGTTGTGATCTGTTGGGGTAGGTCAAGGATGGGTACATGCGCAGAAGACCAACAAACGGTCTACTTAGTCTTTAGTCTGTGATTGTGTGGGCTGATAGAAGTGTGGTGATTACACATACACAGACCATAAGAACTGTTGTCCCTTCAGTGGTTGACACTAGTGACTCACTTGTATGTTCACGGTTAATTGAGTGCTTTAAAAATCAACCCTTGAAAGTTGTCACTGCTTCCACCTGCATGTATTTCAACGCGTACGCTGATTTTCTTGCGCCGAGGAAAGTTGGCACCGACAAGTGGAAGTAGTTATACGACTTAACGTTGAATTACAGGTGTAAGAAAAAAAAAGTCTTCTTATGCCTTTCAAATTCAAATAGGTGTAAGAATGATTCAATTAATACAATATTTTCTTATCTAACAATTTAGCAGTATTCTTGGCTAACGCATGAATAAATTGATTAGGCCCATGGAATATACTTTTTATATGAGTTAGAAGAACACCCAATTTTCATACAAATAGATGTTAGCAGAGTTTCCAGAACTGCTGAGTTTATCGTGATGACACTTTACAAAGGATGTTAGTTATCAAAACATTTTACCCCTCCTCAGATTTATTGAAACACTTATAAAATCTTATGTATCCACAGATGTGAACTTGTTCAACATTACTTACCTCAGTCACGTTTGCTATCTTTCAGATAACGTTAAGCTGGCGCATTAACATGGGGGTTAAAGTAGATTAGATCATCCAACGACGAAAGTGGATCCGAGATTAGATGCTGTAAGAAAATATATGGCTAATGACAAAAAATTTCGTTGAAAATCGAGTCTCCCTCTATGTCATATTCTGTGGAAGTTAAACTTTGTTCTGTAAGTTTCTTTTGAACATAGCCTTAAAAAGATTTATTTCTCTGCAAGTTTAAGTGCCTCTCGCTATAAAGTCCTCTGAAATACAATATTAAGGAAACTATCACGACGAGAATAATATTTGCATAAAAGTATTACATTTCTAGTGACTCCAGCAGACTTTTTTGCCACTTAAAGCAAACTTTATACCCTAGCAAAGTACTGCTTTCAACATAAACGTGATATGTCAAACTTAATAAACTTCACTTAAAAATTGGTTTGGAAATATGCCGATTATAATTCAGAAACAGGACAGACTCAAAATTCAACTTTCTGTGATTTTCATGATTTGTGTATGGAATACCTGATTATGTAACGATCAGGAATTATTCGAAACTAACCCCAGAAAAATAGTCTCTCTCACCTACTAAAGTAAGTAAACCAACGACAGCAAGTCTAGTATGCAAGAGGATATAAGAGACTATCATGAGGTTTATGAATACCTGGAATATCGTTATCCAGCATTATGGAACACCTTACTGAAATATGTGTGTTAACTAACAGGTTTTCGAAATTTTTATCATAAGTTATTAAGCAAGTATATTATAACGGTACTAAGTCAACTTACAAACCTTATCTATAATCGTTCATAAAGGTTTTTTAAATTGAAAACTGATCAATAATTATCCAGGTTTCTCTTCGACTGTACAGATAGGCAAAGATTCGGATATTTTCTTTGTAGGATTTATGAATTCTAATAATTATACATACTGCATGTGATCAAACGTAATCCAATCTAAGTTTTAAATAAAACGAAACAACGTTTGAAGCATAAAATGCCAACAGGAAATCTATCTTTGTCTTAAGAATTCTAAAGATTAATTAGGAATTTCCGCTTCAAGTTCAGTAAACGCATAATTTCTTCTCGCAAGACGGCGAAGCTAAAATAAATGTTCTTTGAATGGGTCTTTTCCTTTCATAAGCGAATTGATTGTACTACAAATACGGGATATGGAACTGATTTCGTACAGAACTGAAATTTCTCATTTCATTTTTTCATTGGATTAGATTTCGCAGTTTTTAACACGCTCGATCTGTTTATTCATATACTTGGCCTCTCAATATTCTTAAAACTCAGTGGTAAATGTTATCTATTAACGCAGTGGCCTTTAAATCACTTCAGGATAAATATGCTATAGTAACAACAAATTTTACAAATTATAGCAATTTCAATTCTAGAAATGTGCTAATGTATAACGCTTTAACATTGATTAAAATTATTTTTAATTTAAATATTTTGATATTTGGAGTACTTCCAGACAGTGAAAAGGATTTGTAGGGAGCAATTTACATATGGGAAAGGGGAAGTATTATGGCACCATTCCAGCATTCTCCTACAGTAACTTCTGAAATCACGGATAAACTGAAACAAGGATGGGTGGGCCAGGAGTCGAACCAACGTCCTCTAGAATGTGAATCCAGAGTTTAAATATTACGTCAACCTACCCGTTATAATAATTTATATTTCATATGATTAATACCATAAATGACAGCAGTTGCAGTTTGTTGCTGTCAATTCTGAATTGTCATTGCCTACTCGATCACATCAATACTAGCCAAGAACAATATGACGCCAAATAAAACACGAAAACCACAAGGGACTAGCGTGCTCTCTGGTCTCGTGTAAAATGCCTACTGAGTAAGACAGCGGCTAATGGAAAAATACCTGTTGCTCTAGCATACAGAGGACTGTTGCTCTAGCATACAGAGTACTGTTGCTCTAGCACACAGAGGACTGTTGGTATAGCACACAGAGGACTGATGCTCTAGTATACAGAGGACTGTTGCTCTAGCATACAGAGGACTGATGCTCTAGCATACAGAGGACTGTTGCTCTAGCACACAGAGGACAGTTGCTCTAGCACACAGAGGACTGATGCTCTAGCATGCAGAGGACTGTTGCTCTAGCACACAAGAGGACTGATGCTCTAGTATACAAAGGACTGTTGCTCTAGCACACAGAGGACTGATGCTCTAGCATACAGAGGACTGATGCTCTAGCATACAGAGGACTAATGCTCTAGCACACAGAGGACTAATGCTCTAGCATACAGAGGACTGATGCTCTAGCACACAGAGGACTGTTGCTCCAGCACACAGAGGACTGATGCTCTAGCATACAGAGGACTGATGCTCTAGCACAAGGAGGACTGTTGCTCTAGTATACAGAGAACTGTTGCTCTAGCACACAGAGGACTGATGCTCTAGCATACAGAGGACTGATGCTGTAGCACACAGAGGACTAATGCTCTAGCATACAGAGGACTAATGCTCTAGCACACAGAGGACTAATGCTCTAGCATACAGAGGACTGATGCTCTAGCACAAGGAGGACTGTTGCTCTAGTGTACAGAGAACTGTTGCTCTAGCACACAGAGGACTAATGCTCTAGCATACAGAGGACTAATGCTCTAGCACACAGAGGACTAATGCTCTAGCATACAGAGGACTGATGCTCTAGCACACAGAGGACTGTTGGTCCAGCACACAGAGGACTGTTGCTTTAGCATACAGAGGACTGATGCTCTAGCACAAGGAGGACTGTTGCTCTAGTATACAGAGAACTGTTGCTCTAGCACACAGAGGACTAATGCTCTAGCATACAGAGGACTGATGCTCTAGCACACAGAGGACTGTTGCTCTAGCACACAGAGGACTGATGCTCTAGCATACAGAGGACTGTTGCTCTAGCATACAGAGGACTGTTGCTCTAGCATACAGATGACTGAAACTCTAGCACACAGAGGACTGTTGGGCTAGCACACAGAGGACTGTTGCTCTAGCATACAGAGGACTGATGCTCTAGCATACAGAGGACTGATGCTGTAGCACACAGAGGACTGTTGCTCTAGCACACAGAGGACTGTTGCTCTAGCACACAGAGGACTGATGCTCTAGCATACAGAGGACTGATGCTCTAGCACACAGAGGACTGATGCTCTAGCACACAGAGGAATGATGAATGCGTAAATGGGGATGTACCAACGTAGTTATACTTTCGCTTCTAATCGAATCAGATCCAAAATATCATGACATTACAGTGTAATGGTATGTGATACTACTTGGTCGATCTTCTCACGTATATTTTGTATTTTTGTATACTCTTACAGGATACGCATTTAAACTGTAAAAAGCGTTCTGGATATTCTAAGATAAATTTTTTAATTTACGTGAAATATGTGCAATTCATTTTGTATTAAAAATTCTTGTGTACTGTCATTAAGAGGGGTTTGTTTTAAATTGTAGCGAGGCAATTATAGTTAATGCCGGAATATATATCATCAATTGAAAATAAATATTTTTACACGCCTTATATTTGAAATCGCCATAGAGTGTCTCGATTTTCCTGTTACCTAATTGTTGGTCAATTATTTTCATTTAGTATAGCCGCCGTTTTCTTGGACTGTCACTTTAAAGGCAAGTGTGCTTGGTTACCGGGTGTCAATATGTAACGCTTGGAAGTCTTCTAGTCGCCCCCTCGTGGCTGACACAATAGTCATGAGGATACCCATGTTACTACCGTTTATTCACAGACTACTTAATTTTTCTAACACTTTGTCATAAGTATAACGTCATTCGGTAACTTAACTGCCATATTTGCTAGCTCACTCTTAACCAAGATGTTTTAAAAGACTTATAGTCCAAATATACGAGAAAAAGTACCATTAATGTATCATATTTGTTGGCTGTACACTGCCCTCGGTCAACACTTGGAAAAAGTGTCTCCAACTGCATATATTAAGCTCAGTTAAGTTAATAACGATGACGTTTAAGAAGGTCATGTCTTAACGTTAGTCTGATAGTGTGGAGTAAACATTTGTCGGCAGTGAAACGAGTAATTTTGCTTTCTGATTTTTAAGTCGCATGAGTGAAATTATTAACTAAATTATAAATTATCACCTTTTCGTAGTAATTACACGTTTTAATTTGACCGCTGCTAGAATAAATAAATCAGCCGTTTGACAATGTTAACTTTACATGCGTCGGGAGAATAAACAATGCAACTGCAATCGGATCAAAATCAGTGATTTCAAAAGTTCTCAGTTGACCGTGTAGAGCGTATCTATTGAAAGATACTTGATCTCTTCCACATGACTTGTGTTTCTCGACATACGCTCTACACTGATAAATATGTAACATGTTGAATCAAACAACGTTTGTTTGACACAAATATATTATTTGTGTGTTTAGGGGCAGTGAAATATTTCGTTTTTGAAACCAAATCATTCTGTTGTTCTTATTTGGTTACCTGAAACAAAGATTTGGTTTGTGCGACTAAGATTTGTTTGACTTTACGCACAATAAACAGTTTCGTTCTATGTGAAGAAATATAGAAGCCTGACGGAGATTAGAATCTATATCAGCTACGACCGAGCGCTGTGACTTAGCAATCTCATTTGTAGTGATTACTCCTGAAAGCTGAATATTTCTTAATATGTACTTTTTAATTACTGGACAGCGTGTACAAACAAATATTTCAAATTTAACATATTAACTCTTTAGTCTCCTGTGGACCTGGTCTTATTAGGATGTTAATAGCATTATTATATATCAATTAATGGGCTAAAAACACTGTTCCTATACTGATCGAGAAAAAATATACAAACAGAGCCTCGAGCAAGCTCATGATGGCCAATCTGTTAATTTAACCAAATTTTTGGTTTACAGTATAATTTCGTTTGGCCCAGCATAGATATTACGTTAATTCAATGGGTTTTTTTATGAACAAAATTGATTTTGTTGCTTTCTAGGTTTTGTTTGATTAACAAAATATCTTGTTGGTGCAAATAAATGTATTTTTGGCCCTACACAGATAAATATTTTGTACGCCTTTCTCTCAGTGTACGTCCCCGCATAGTGACTACGAGGTACAGTCCAGATGCTGCGACAGAGCGCTTCACTGTACAGAGGCGGAATAGCAGCATATTCCGCGAACTTCAACCGCACAGACTGGACACCAAAATGGCGTCACTGACCGACAACGTGTCAGAACGTCGTTCGCCAATCAGCGCCTGGTATTTTCACTTGCAGGCAGGTAACGCAGTTAATAGAGGTCCTGTCGCAACACGGGGTAGCCTACCAGACGCTAGGCCTGTCCACAGAGCCTCGCGTAGCCAATTAGACGCCAGGCCTGTTCATAGAGCAGCGCTCACCGAATCAGACGCCAGGCCTGTTCGCAGAGCTTCGCGTACCCAATAAGACGCCAGGCCTGTTCACACAGTTTCTCGTAACCAATCAGACGCCAGGCCTGTTCACAGAGCATCGCTCACCGAATCAGACGCCAGGCCTGTTTACAGAGCTTCGCGTACCCAATCAGACACCAGGCCTGTTCACAGAGCTTCGCGTACCCAATCAGACGTCAGGCCTGTTCACAGAGCTTCGCATACCCAATTAGACCTCAGGCCTTTTCACAGAGCTTCGCGTACCCAATGAGATACCAGGCCTGTTCGCAGAGCTTCGCGTAGCCAATCAGACACCAGGTCTGTTCACACAGTTTCGCGTACCCAATCAGACGCCATGCCTGTTCACAGATCTTCGTGTAGCCATTCAGACGCCAGGCCTGTTCACAGAGCTTTGCGTAGCTAATCGATGAATTGTTATAGTCCATTAATGGTTACTTCCAATTTTGTGATGTCTTGCTAACGGTCTACTTCCAGGATATTCCTCCGCATCAATCAAACTGAGCTTAATCAAATTTGAGATAATTACACCAAAGGCACAACGTACTGGGTTCGTGCGTACGCATTGTAATTATATAATTCATGAGAACTATTTCTTACTAGACAATGCCAATATGTACATTTTCTCTCTAATATATAATATATTAATAAAATATTAATTATTATAATTTACAAATCAAAAGAAACAAAATTTCACTCGATCTAAAAATGGGGTTACCTTTATGTTAACCTATATATCAAACGTTTGTAATATGTGACATGTATAGTGAACAACCAAACACGTCGTGCATAGGGCAATTTTCTCAAAGTTTAATCCAGAAATGTGAATAAACTGCGAATAGACTATATGCGCGCTTCGAAAGAACTGCCATGCCTTTTGTTTCTGTATAGTGACCTTCTCTGTGATCTTGTTGCTCGGCCACACAGCTACCTCACTTGATGTATGATGACGGTCGAGCTGGTGTATTTGGACAACTTTGAAACGTTTGCCCTGAAGAAAACCATCGCACACTCAACAGTCACTGCCTTCAATTCCATAATTCGTAGAGAAATTTCATAACATTACAGATACGTGCGGTGATATTATGAAGATACTCTTTAATTTTTTAATTTATTCACTCCATAATTTGCAGTTTTCATGTAATGGGGCCCGAAGAATAATATATAATCTATATTAATTTACTTTTCATAGTTGTTTCAAAATTCTTCGTAAATGAGATAGCATTAGCTATAAGCATCTATTGATAAAACGAGAACCACAAATATTTTCATGGCGTAACAACTTTAATGCCTTGCTAGTAATTTGGAATAAAACATTAAACTGATTGCTCGCCTATTCAAGTATAGACTTAATAATTGTGCTAATTATTTTTACAACATGTTAAATTTCTCAATCCTCTTCAATGGAATTTAACAACGGCCTGAACTTTCGCTGCCACAGCAGCGAGGAAATTTTAGCTGTCCTGTGCATCCCTCGATGACTCATTTGCACAATTTTATTACTTGACCAAAGTTTCTCAGGGAATGCCTATGTGACAGTGCTCGAGTTACAATGAGTTCGACCCTGGTGAAAAATTAATCGCTAAATTGTACAGCTGATGTTGGAAATATAAGAGTAACGCAGTCTACCTAGCTGTGAGGAAAAGAATGTCGGTGGGGCGCGCGTAGGAGTGGCCACCACGCAACCAGCCAATTACGCCAGTCGAAAAGAGAACATCTCATTGGTAGATACATGCAAAATTCGCGATAGTGCTTCCCAGTCCTGTATATAACAGCGTTGGTGTCACGCGTTCATTGGCTACTCTCTCGGCGGGAAGCCATCCGCCTTTTGACGGAAATGCACCCGATTGGCACCCTCGGAGTTAAAACGTTTGCTCATTGGTGCAAGATTACACAGTACGCGTCAAATAAAATATTGACGAATGACAATAGAAGCACAAAAATGCAAGTGCTTAAAGCATAAATTGTCACCAAATGATAACGAGAGTTTTACAGGTCTCTACTCAATGGCTGTGGAAACGTGACTACGCTTGGCGATCAGAGGTCTCCAGTTATAAAACGCACTCACAGCTACTTCCAACATATCTGAAGACCTGTCAAAGTTGTACTTCCTGGATACTCCACCGCCTCATGCAAACAAAGCTTAACGGAGTCTAGAATGTTACAGCGAAGGGACATCGCATCGCATTTCTGCGTACTTTGTGTAATAATGTTTTACAAAATACTTATTTTTAACAAATCATTACCTACACACCTCTTTTCTCCCTGTTTTCATGTATACTAATTGTTGATTAAATATCATTTTTATTTAAAATATAGTTAGAAATTAAATTTAATAAAAAAATATGTAGATATACGTTAACACAAGTATAAAACGCTTAAAATATATGGCATATATAGGAAACAACCAAACTCGTCTTACATGAGGTGATTTTCTAAAAGTGTGATTGAAAATGTGTGAAGTAACTGCGAATAGACTATAGACTGCACTGGAGAGAGTTTATTGAAAGTTCTGTCGGTAAATATCTGTTTAGTGACTACACAGAATAAGTACTTTTTTTTTATTTTGCTTTTATACGATATGAGTGTGCCTTTCTCTGAATTTTCCAATCCTTAATATTTGTTTTCAACGATTTATTTTATTTTTTTATTGAAAATGTTCCCCCTTGTCTGTGAATTAGTTTAGAATATTGTTTTTATCACACTTTAATCCCCATTGTATTCAATTGTCTATACATGTTGCAGATGAAGTGTTAATTATACCAGTGCTGTACTTTGCCAGGCTCGTGTCCAATGCTCTTTTCTCGGGGCAATTCATTCGTGAACCCTGCAACTGCCGCACTGTACGTTATGACTGGTTCAAATCACTTATTACCTTTCACAAAGCCTACAGTTTATTGGTTGCTATAACGTAACAATTTCTTCGCCAGATCTAGTAGAGCGCGCATAAAAAATTAGTTAGTCTTCAATACCTGAAACCGTATACTGATGATACTGATGTAGGAATTTAATTAAAGCTAGGGCGTGTTTCTGTTGGGAAAAATTTTGCCCTGGCATTAATTAGGTTGTATATTATTTCTAGTGAACTTTCTAACTGTAATTATAGTTTTTAGGCTATACATTACATGGGTAAAATACCACATACCTTACTACAAATATGGAATTTATAACGTCGTTACTATACATAATTGGTAATTTACCTTACCATTCGACGCTTTTCCGAGAATAAAATGTATAAACGTTACCATTGATGTATGTGTAAAGTTTTAACATTCAGGTTTTCTCACACTGAAATAAAGGTTTTGTTGAATCGAACAATTTTATTTGTAGTAACCAATCTAATTGTTTGTATTGGGGCAGTGAAATGTTTTCTTGTTGAAACCAAGTTAATTTTTATGTTCTCATTTGGTGGTCTTAAACAAAGTTTTGGTTGGTAGAACTAAAGATTTGTTTGTCTGTAAGTACATTAAATAGTTTTTGTTAATATCAAATAAATTATAAGCCTGTCCGAGATACGAACCTAGGGAGTTTTCTTCCAAGCTCTATGCCCTGGTAACCTCAAAAACCGTTACTCTACTAATAGTAAAAAAAAAATACAAACAATTTTTCAAGATGAATTTTCGAACGAATACAATCACATGAGTGGCCAAACAAATACAGTTGATTCAACTAAATATTTTGTTGACAGTCTGGCACAACACAGAGATTTTGTTAAATCAAACGTGTATTTTCTTATATGAATGAGATTTATGTTGTTGATGTTGAAGTTTTGTTTACGTAACATAATATTTGGTTGGGCCAACTAAATGTATTCTTGACTCTACACAAACAACTATTTTTTTGAATGGAAGGAAACTTTCTTACTTATACACTGATGTGACAAATTTGCGAATAATATATTACTGTGTACACCACCAAAAACAAAACAATTATATAAACAAAATAAATGGATATAAATGTACGGAAACACAACGGCAGTTTCTTGAGTCACCTCTGCGAGTCAAAATTGGCGAGAGAATGTGCGTTCCAAATGACTTCAATGCGATCGCAAAAGGCCTATTTCAAGATACCGCAGTTTCTCCAGTAAATATTGCCTTTGGCAATCACGTTCCGGTACCTCGGAGGTGGCGAGTCTCCAGTGTGGGTGTCTGTGACAAGCACCCCTCCACCGATACGGTCAGCCAATCAGAGCTACAGGAGGATACGGAGGACTGAAAAGGACATCCCGTGGTCGACGCATCACAGCCCACTCCCCTGCATGCTGATTACACGACTCTCGGACACAGGCGACAATGTCTTGTTCCCACAAGGCTGTGAGAGCATCCATTTTTATATCAATATGATCTATCTGTCTTTATTCCCTTTATCACTCTCTCGTGATGCGGTTGCATGTTTGTACATGCGGTTATCCACTTATGTAACACTTGTGACATACATATGAAGATTTTTAATATTTAAATGCATTAGACATATTTATTAAATTAATTAAAAATAAATGGTATACATTTTAATAAATTGATATGACTATTTATTATTTAAATAAATTTCAACATATAAATATAAATCATAAAAATTAACATATATTTAAAGTAATAAAACATCTAAATAAATAAAATAAATATATGCAATTAAATAAATTTAAATAAATGCATAAGGAAATTTAATAAAATATGTGCATTAAATATACTAATCATTAAAATTAATTATAAATGATATAAAATATTGCTATTTTTGGTTACGTCAAATGCCAATAAACTAAATATGTTGAAAATAATGAAACAAACAATCTGCAAAATGTTGTAAATATGTATTTCATAACTAAAGTAGTGATGACCAACTACTCCCTCCACCGAGAGGGGCAACACCCCTGCCGGCAGAAAAGGGGAGGGGTGACCAACTCCTTGCCCCCCCCGGACACTAATATACTTGGCACCTATGCTGTCGTTAAACACCGTGCTCCAGCAGTTGTGGTGGTGAAAGACATAGTGATGTGGGGAGAAAGGTCTTGATTGGCAGTCATCACAGGCTGGTTCGTCTCATAGACTAAATATGAGGTCCACAGAATTTTCGTATTCTGGGCATGTAGCCAACATTGAACTACTCCATACCATTTCAACTGCGTGGTAAACACTGATGAACCTGTTTGTTTATTATATCTGAATTTTCCAAAATACCAGCACTTTAATACGAATAAAAATATTTCGCCAAATTGAATTTAATGTATTTGCATATAAATTTTGGTAAGATGAAGTATGCGAACTACTCGAAGCAAGTGTTTACTTATAGCATGTTCTGAACTCAAATTTTATCCACTTCATTGAGCAAAGCAGTCCAACTTTGGGCCACGGAGAGTTGAAACTGCGCACCTAGGAGGTGCACTTTACCGCATTTTCCCTGCGGAGGGGTTAGCAGCCTTCATTAGTAGTGGGGAGGTGGAGGGGGGAGTTCTTCTGCACCGTGAGGCAATATCCGGAGCCTGGCCACCCCTGCAAGCCGCACGACAAGGGATAGCAAGGGTGGGATAAGGGGTTCGTTTGCGGCTACGCCATCCGAATCAATTTGCCCCTCCACCCATCCACCCCCTGTAGACCCACCACGCTCGAGGGGTTGTAAAACCGCCATTTCCCGAGCTGGTTGGCGTGTGCACCCCCAACCCCTCCACGCCCAACCACCCATAGGAACAACCCTATCCGTTCCCGTTCGATCTGACGTTGTTACCCGTAACAACCGCGCAGACCCATAAAACATGAGCGACCTTCGGAATTAATATTACTGCAGCTAAGCCCCGCTGGGTTTCCTCTGCCACCCTCGGAGCGCATGCGGGGTAATTACATTCTGACTTATTTTTAGAAGTAATAGAGCACATCTGCCACACGAGAGTTCAACACATTTTTAACTCCGGAAAATATGACCCAGAGCTCTTTTTATGTGGCAACATTGAGTAACGGGCGTTCAGATTATGCCTCTGGTAATGTGTTGCTAAGGTTTTTATGAATTCTCACACAAATGTTTTTTTTTTTAATGGTTGCAGAACCATGAGATAAACAAACAATAAATTGGCGAGAACAGGTAAATGGAATTAATTTGGATAGAAGCCTGTTAACCTCAGTTGGTAACAATGCTACGGAAAATGGTCACATTCCAAATTAATAAACTGCGTAGTGAGTGCTGACTCTATTCACTCTCAGGCTAAATTAAGTACAGCAGTAATGCTAGACCACATTGGCAGTAGGCCCGAACTATAATGTAGGTCACAGAGAGAGTGGAGCGTCATACGTCAAGAAATTGCATTGGTGGTTCGGTATTATTTTAGAGTATTTTGTAGTTATTCCACTCAGTTTAATGAAAATCTTTAGCAGGGATAGTTCGCAATTAGCTGGTATTTCATCCCGCATTATTTACTTCATATCCATATAACCTCTGTCAGTTGTCGCATATTTTGCTTGCTAGTAATAAGATTAGAAGCCGCTTTATTTGTGAATTGTGTTACAACTAATAATGCACTAATTTTGTGGTGGGTTGTAAATGACTCTGATTACTTCAGGATGTCTTATAAATTGCTTCTTAAGTACAAAATTACCTTATTGCTTGCCAAATGAACCTAGTTCCAAACTACGATAAATTATTGTAGTCTTGTTTAAACTTTGTGCGTAAGAAAACATTTTTTTTAAATGGCGAATATTACAATTTTATATTTTAATTTTAAAATTTTGAACGCCAATGATTGCGGGCTATTCTATTGTCCTATGCATGTGGATGTGAGAACTGAGAGGTTCAGACATATAATTCCGTTTACACACTTTTATGTCTTTGTTACTTTCGCTTTAACTCTGAGCAGGACCCTATGGCAAGTTATAAAGATTTTAAGAGTTAGAATACAGATGCAGATGTGCAATTTATCTAAATGTTGCATTAAATAGGGCTATATTTAATTTGTTATAAACATATTGAACTTAATTTAATAATGAATTTTGAATTGAATTACAGTCGTACAAAAGAAAAAACTTTTTTTTTATTTAAAAAATTATAAAATATTTTGGAACATCAAATAAGTTCGAATAGTTCAACGTAAACATATTAATTTTCAGAGTAAGTTTTTTATCAAGCGTAAGGTGCCACAGAGCGGGAGAACCCGCAGGAAACCCAACCACTCCATGAACGTAATGTTCTACTCCCTTTACTTCCATGCCGCTCATTTGATCACAAACGAGTCTAACCAATACAGACTCGAGTATCAAGTATATACCCCCCAAAATTTGTGAGAAATTCTCAACAGACGGTTTATTTTATATCGTTTACATGTGGGCTTATTCCTCTTCTCTTGTTGCATATGAAAACATCCAATATCAAAATACAAGCACAACAAAATATAACAAACACCGAAAAAAAAATTGAAAATATTTTATTGTGAACAAATTAAATAAAGTTACGTTACTTATGGGCTCACAAAGCATTACAAACTTAGCCCAACTATGGCAATATTTCAAACTAATTACTAATTAAAAAATACATTTATCTTTAAAATAAGTTTTTCTATAAACGTAACATAAAAAAGCCCCTATAAAACAAGGCAGGATATGCCTTCTGCCAACTTAATATATTATCATGGTGATGTCCTTATCCTTTCTGTCTTTCCAAGACGAAATACAACCCCTTTTATATCCCGAAAAATACGTTGACGAGTGTCTAGGAACATCCCAGATGGTTTTCGAAGTAGTTCGAGTTCAGTCACTTCATATCTTGACGACGTAGATGGTAGCGTCAGACGGTTGCTAGACACCAGCCGTACACGATAGGAAGGATTGGTGAGGGGGTGGGGGTAGCCTCAAGCCTCGCACTTTCGGTCTTCGCTTGCCAGCCAAGCCGCGCACACGTGCCGGCTGCGATCTCCTCTCTGGCAACATCAGACATGTCATCCACTAGGTGAGCCTCAGCTGCCTCGTAGATAACCCCATGTAAGACGTATAAGTTGCGGAGTAGAATAATAAAATATCATGTACCGTGTTTCAGCACAGTCACAACGGCTTAGTGCATTTACCATAGTGGCAATCAGATTTCTGTCCAATAATCCCCCCCCCACCCTTTTTTTTCACTCTCTCGGACCTGCTTGAATAACGGGAAGCATTTTATCTCGCATCAGTGTGTAGTGATTTTTGGAATGCATGTCCGAAACCGCTTATGTTACTTGTCCAGTATAGGAATGTTGGATAAGTTATAATGATTTTTTTATCTCGCTCACAGGTACATTTCACTCCAAAATTACTGAAATAATTGTCTGCGTTTTATCGCAACACCGATTCTGGTAAGTAAAATTAGAAATTTGAATTACAGTAATTTTATTTTGTAGCATTTAAAATGACGAACTTCTATATTCTAATGTTCATAGAAGCGTAAAACTCTGGAAACAAACATTATTTGATGTTATTCATTGCTTATAAAATTATCGTATGTGTTATATATAGTAAATTAGCGATAGAATTTAACATCAATTTCCACTTCCATTTAGGATAATATTCTATAGCATACAGCGAAATTTGTTTGGATAAATTTTCATTATTTAAAAAAAAAAATCTTTTTCAGAAAATAAAGCGACTGGTTACCATATAGAAAATGAACCATTGTTTTGACAAATACAAAAATCAATTAATAATTACAAATTAATTTATATGTACAAAGTAATTATGTCCAAGCGCAGTGTGATTGAAAAGTAATTCACTTTTAATATTATTCATTCGGAACAAAAAATAGTAAATATAAAACTTCATTTGTGATTCGTTTAATTTTATAACATCACACTATGTGATGGATTCAAAGAAGAAATACAGAAGAGCTCTAAAAAAATTAATAATTCGTCAACTATGTGCACAGCCGTTCCTTATCATAACATTTCGAATAATGTGTTGGTGAAGGACCTTCAAGTAGAACTATACCCCCCCCCCCCCCCCCCCCGGTTAATGTCCTTTTGTTTGGCTAGTCTCTCTCTTGCTACCGTTACTCGTTCTACTTAACGCCTGCGTGTTATGTAAAGTGGAAAGCAGCGTAGTTTGCCGGATTGCCGCGCACGTACTTTGCAGGGGCGGAGAGCCTCTTCGGCGCTGCACGCCTGCGGCGGAACAGCCAGCGAACGAGGCGAGCAGCGAGATAATAGCGTGGCGTACACTTTGGAGCCTCTTCCATGCCTGCCAGAGTAGCAATATTCTCCGCCTATGTGATTTCACCCTCCTCCAAGGAACCAAATAACATCTGCGCGCCCAGACACTTTATATTCCTGCAACAGAGCAAGAAATTAATGCTACATTAGCAACTATCACCCACATCAAATTTAAATTTATAATAACGAATAGATTCATTTAAATATTACTTTTTATGTAACTATAAAATACCCTATTTCTAAAAAGAATATATTATGTAAAAATAGTAATAATGAAGTAGTGCACAAAAAATTCTGACTCCATATCTTGTTATACTGGAAATTTTTGAGCAGTGGCCATATAACGTCTTGTGGTAACAATGTAAGCACGGTTTCATGGAATTGGTTACACAAAAAAAGTATACGTTAAATAAGTATCCCAAGAAAATTTTAAAGTTATTATATTTTTGATATATTCTTAATTAGACAAACACTCTATTTTATCTCACAGCCCTTGAAAAGTATTTTATATTGAAATTACAATGTTTTTCTAACAATTGAGAAATGATTTAGGGATACGTATTACCAAATGCATTTTAAGTAAATTGACACTGGGGAAATTCCTACGTAACAGCATTTATCTGGCTGATAAGAGCTGTAACTACATTTGTTTAAGACGAACCTCAGAATTTATCTGGCTGATAAGAGCTGTAACTACATTTGTTTAAGACGAACCTCAGCATTTATCTGGCTGATAAGAGCTGTAACTACATTTGTTTAAGACGAACCTCAGCATTTCAGTGTAAAAGTTTACGTATTTAGTTTTGTAAACAAAAAGATTTTCAGTGGCATCCGTACGATTTTATCATTTCGTTTGTAGCAACGGTCACGTTTTATTTTTAATTAAATGCATTTGTACCAGTAGTTCCACATATTACAACGATGACTGTTTTACAACAAATAGCGGTTTACAATTCTATAATCACCTTTCTCTGTCTTATTATGTTGACTTATTGTCTACTGGTATAACCATCATCTAAGCTCTTTAGCGCAGCTTGTCTTATAAGTTGGAACATTACTGAAAGGGAATTTCCTCACTAGTAAGAAATGTGCACCAGTTTACTTGTGCTCTAATAAGCATCAATCCAACGCGTATTTTTTTTCGATATTACCAGCAGATTGTTTTTACAATAAATACGAACAGACGCGGTTGTAAACAGGAATTCACAGTCACTTAGTTTTATTGAGCTCAATTTCCCGATGAACCAGTGGAACTCAAATAAAAGTAATGGAGTGGTGTGGGCCGCTCTTCATCTAGGAGGATTGAGAGCCGATGAGGGTGAAGTGCGGAGAGTATGGGGCGGCACCGGAATGCCAGAGAGCGGAAATCGGAAAATCTCCAAGAAAATCCGCCGAATAGCACCATCGAGTCACAGAGAAAAGAAATGTTTTAAGACGAACATAAAATTATTTAAAAAAATACAAATGGTACTACTTTTAGAAAACATTTTGTTATATATACGTTGAGTTTGAAGTTGTGCAAAACCAGGATTTGTATAGTTACAAAAAAATATTTGCCGTTATACTGAAAAATGAGAAATTTCAAGTATTAACTTGTAATGGTGTTAAAACTTTTTCGGCTATATGTTTGCAACCATGCCTCTGTAAATCACAATATTAACAATTAAACCAAACAAATTCTCGCTCTGATGTAACCGGTTGGGTCATATCCAAAAAAAGCATTTTACATTATATTCTACAAAATTCATTTGATTTTTTTTAACAATGTTCAAGAAACTGAACTCTAACCTGTGCTAATAGTGTCTGACATAATGTAATTTAATAAAGTAAATGGCAAATATTTTACTTGGAGTTAAGCACTTCCCCCTGATATTTGTAACCAAAGAAAACTGCAGTAAAGAATACAGAAAATTGCAGTAACAAATAACGAGGTGACATGTGATGGCACTCATCATCAATAAATAGCATGTTTCTATAGTATCAGTTTTTGCTGTATGCAGCATTGCAAGCTTTCTGGACTGTGTTGGAATATGTACACGATTGTATAGAACACAAAGCCTAACACTGTTAGACAAACACCGAAACAATCTAAATAATAAATTTGTAATTTTTTTTTGTAATTTAGAAAAATTTGCTTTAAATACTTCTCACAATAAGTTATTTCGAAGTCAGTTCGACCTTTTTTTTTTTTTTGCACCTAGCTCGTTGATAAAATATATACATTCAGTTATATTAAATTGTTCTTATACATCAAATGTATATTATAAGATATGAAATGTTCATATACATTAATTATCAAGCCTTGGTGAGTCCAGCAATTTTCAAACGAACATGACGTTTTTCCAATCACTGAATCAGGGCATAACATAATAATAACGATAGGAATATACATAGATGCTTATAAGATATGACGTCGTTCCAGCAACTAAGGATAGAGCAGTAATTAAGCTAATTTTTTGAAACAAAATATATTTATTGATTTTTATCTATAACTCTAGTTTATATAACACAAACTGACAGGAAAATTAAGCTATTGATGGTTGTATTAAATATGAAACACAATTCGTCTGTATGTTTTAAATATAAACAGAAAAATAGTGTCAAGGAGTGGCCCAGATTTAATAAGACTCTTGCATGGAAAAAACTACTTGTTCAAATATGATCTGGTCAAGAGTAAACGTGGAAACCAACTCGGGTAGAAGTGCACAGGTTAACGCACTCGCCGCCTCGTTGCCGCTCCCCCAGGGATGCCCGGGAGGGATTGACAGCGGCGAGACCTGGCTGGCGTCACCGTCCCTTCCCCCTGCTGAGGACCCGACAAACACATATAGAAGGTGCAAGGAAATTTTGGGAATTAGTGCACTCGGCGAAACGCGCGATTTAGTGGAATTTCTGGGTGATAGCATATGACCCTATAAATACCGCAGCAGTCTTTTGCGAAGGCCGTCTAGTTGAGTGCGGGCTCGAAGTAGAGTGCGCTACGACAGCGGACGATGTACTTATGGTGTGAATTGACGGGGTTGCGGGAAACCAGATGAGTGAAGTTTTTTGTGCGCGAGGGTGCTCGGAGAAGTGTAGAAAATGTCGGACTGGCGGGACATGGAATTCACTGAGGTGGTGCTTAATAGACCTGTAATACAGATTTTATTGTAAATATTTGAAATGTCACATATGGACACATAATTTATAAAATAATTTGATGGGTTTTCATACACTGTGTATTGGGAGTCATATTTAATTAATTAATTTCATTTATTTCTTTGAGGTAGTAATAAATGGTATTATTTGAAGTAATTGATTACAAACTGTAAGTGATATCAATTTATGGTGAGATGTTGAGTTGAGAGAATTCGGTTTGCAGTTATTGTAAATAAAATTAGGAAATCATGATCAACTCTTTTATGTAATCAAAACCTCCATCCCTTAACGAAATTGATTTTGGGCACTAAATTTCGAGAGTGAAATTGTTGCAGTATTTTAATTAATATGTATTATATAAGTCAAAGTCGAATTTAGTCACAAATAGGATACCTTAAATTTTAATATTACTATAAAATGCTTTCGATGCTTGTTTTATGTAGGAAATAACGAAACGTGTATTGGATGGGGTGATTTTCCACATGTTTGATTCAAAAAGTGTGAAAATGTTGCGAACATACTCTATTAGAATCTCGAGCGTATAAACATGTGTAAAGTCTAACATGCTAGACAATGCAGCCGTGTATTTTCAACATTAAATTAGATTTTAGGTAACACCCTGAATAGTCGTAGAGGATACGAATTGCGGTATCCGGAGGCAAGGAAATACCTACCCGCCTCTTACCCGCACATTAACGTGGCCGCTGCGTCTAATCTCGCTGCTGAACAAGCTATTCTGTTTGATGAAGTCTTTTGTCCCGTCTTTCTCCTCTCCTCATCTACACGACCTCTCCTAACCACCCCCCCCCCCCCCCCACATCCCTTATTCCCTCATGAACACCAGATACAGTCGTGGACGTCGCTCGTAGCGATATTACGACCCCGCTTCAAAAGAAGGGAAAATGCAGAGATCGCTGAAAGTCAGGAGACAAGGTGAAACCAGGAAAAAAAAAAAAACTTCTCGTGTAAGTTTTAATGACGGCTTGTATGAGCAGGACTTGAATGTACTATCAGATTTTAAGGGCACGGTACGTAATTAAATGTTTTTTTTTTTTTTTTAAATTTATACATAATGTTTTTTGTGGCCTAGGGTTTCTAGCCACACTTCAAGGACATTACACTGACTGAAGAGTTCTGATTTAATTTCTCCTCTATTCTTCCTTCTGTATCCTGCAGCACGATCATAGCCTTAATTTGTTTTCTAGTTGCATTTAATTTTCCTACACTTCGTATTACAGTTATTGTAACGCCTCAAATAACAGCTACACTTTCCTGTCAAAATTTTTTTAATGTTCACGTTAACGTAATGTTTATTAGTTTTAATCGTTATTTATTTGTGGCTGATACGTTTTGTTTACTCCTGCGCTAATTCGTATTATAAACCGCAAGTTGTTTTAACGTCAGAAAACGCATTTTTCATGTAATTATTTTGTAACTCTTTCTTTTTTCATTCACAAGGTTATTTTTATGTGACCTACTTAGCATAGAGAAATCTGTTGATTGCTTGATATGGTAACACAAGACGTACATGTAAGATATGATGCAGCCGTTTCGTGATTGGCGCGATATTTGAAGGCGTCGTTTAATATGCAGTTTTTAATGCTTTTAGACATCTTGGGTTTTCTGTCCGGTTTTCTGACCTAGTGGGTCGTCGGCCTGAGAGGTATTTCATTTCTTCTGGATATTTGGCTGGGCGCCGTACAGAATGTCGATAGGGCAAAGTCGCGCGGCATCTGAACACGAATAATTTAAGTCTGCACGCGCTACCTACGCGGATTACATCCAAGTTTGAGCTACCGCGATTGCGTGTGATACGACAAAGTCTTTAAGGGTGATAATAATAATAATTATCATTCCATTTAAAGTAACGAAGCTGACCTTTTAATCTTCTTTACCTTCCCACATACGGGAAATTATCACTATCAGTTTATTAGCTCATTGGAACAACTTTCGTCTGAAATTTTTTCTTCTACCACTGAAATTGGCAGTGTTATTCAGGTCGCCTGTATATAATTAACGTTATAATGTACTTCATCAGCTTATTCATGCATCGGTCAAGCGAAACTGTAAAATCATTAGAAAAATAAATATTTTATAAGTTTGCAAATGCTTACATCTGCATGCGTTAAAATTTAAATAAGAAAATTTCCTTATTCGGAATTGTTTACTGGACACTTTTAATTCAGCGGGAAGACACTGAGCTACTCTCCTTTGGTCATGACCAACTTTACTGGCCACCTGCCTGCAAGCGTGTTCGCTAAGACGCTTGCAGTTAGGATCAGTGGACATTTTAAAATATCGATTTTAAAGGAGCCTACTTAACCGTGAATATCCTGTAGCTATATGGACACCACATTTTTTGAGTACAGAGTTAATGAAAATTGGTAATTGAAAATAGCGAACCTGACGTGTTATGCGTCTGTACGTGAACCAAAGATATTAACTGGTAAGCGTGACTGGCCCAGTTAGTATAGAGAATGTATTCCCAAGAAGACATATACCAAACCACCAAACGAAGGCTGTAATTGTGCACAATTTTATGTGGAGGATAATTCTGAACTGCAGATTTATTTTTATATTATAATTCAATTTGGAAAAGCAAGTAGTAAATATAATAAGTCATAAGACTTAACGCAATTATTAAGTGATAGGTATACCTTTCAAGATTCGAGATTAAAATAAGTTACCTGCATAAAGTTAGAAATTATTATATATTCCCGAGAATACTCCAAGGCACAGTTTTTTTTTCCGTTTATGTACAATATTATCTTTACGTTATAAAATTCTGTAAACACAATTGGATAACACACTTGCATTGGTTAATAATATGGAAACCAGTCCCCCCACTAACCCCCCAAATTTGCTAACAATGGGCGAAGTTACCGCCCGTCAAATTTTCAAAAATAGCAGAGTTCAAATCAAACTAATACTATTTTCGAATCTGTTGTTTCAATTTACGTATATTCTAACATTTGAAAAATAACATTTCAATTCCCAATTTTCACTGATCCGTCGTTCCCTTAATAATCACGCTGAGAGACAGTAAATTACACCGTACTATTGGCACAGTGCGAGTATTTGCACACTGTAGTACACGAGAACCAGGGGGCAGTAGAACTGGTTAGAGAATATATAAAACTACAAAATTCAGCTTTAGAGAACCGCGTGGAGGAAATCTAACGCCACCTGAACCGCACAAATTTCTTTTCTACCTCATTCACGATACTGAAACACCTCCTGAAGTTTGTACCTTATTATGAAGGCCCTATTTTGTTGTTTCTCAAACATAATTATTTGTCGTAGTGGCAACATGCAACAGGCGTTTCCCAAGGGCGTTGCAAGACGAGGCCTTTGCATAAGCGTGCTCAGCGTTAGGCGATAGGAGGTGCAAATTGCAAAATGACGATCCACTTTTACGAGATTAAAACTACAAAGTAAGAACATATCTAAACATATAATAAACTGTCTGCAGACGTATACTACGAATGACGTCAAGCAACGACGGACTATGCAGTGTTAGAAATCGGCGTCCAGCGTGGCAGGTCTTCGACGTAAATAAGACTGCACCCTGGTTAGGAAGAGTTTCCGATTTAGTTGTCAGGACTGTCAAATGAAATTAATAAATGTAAGTGGTTATTATGTATACGCACTTAATTCAAGCTTATTGTATTTGGCTTTACTAACCCTGATTTAGCCCAAAATTTCATTTAAGAGTGTAAAATATAAATATTTATGACAACGTGTACAACTATAGCCCGTGCGTGGATCTTCCCGCAAAAATCTGGTGATTACAAGAACAAGATAGGTGAACGCCTATTTTACAGACACTTGTATATGAGTCAAACGATTCGTCACCCCGTTTCGTTTCTGTGTTATCACGTTTTATTTTATGCAGGACAGTTGAATAATGAGTAAGCATGACCTAGCATCGTAAACCTCCGAACATAAGCGAGAGATTAATGCCTGCGAGCAAAACTTCGAATGGAGCCATTTGCGATCTTGCTTTTTTTTCGGGTAATAAAATATATAGCCACCGAAAATTTTCCCCTAGAATATGGTTACGTAAGTTTTGTAGTGGTTAAGCTCCTCCTGTAACAAAACGCATTCTAGCAGGTAAAACAGTTTTCCAGTAATTACGGAACTTATAATCTAGTTCGCTTTCTCGTCGCTATAAGATTTACTTTTTTTTCGCAGCATAAATTCTTGTTACTTAACACGTCCTTTCTCCCTATAAAATAACTTCCACGTTTTTGGTGGGTGAAGGGAGGTTGCGGGTGAGAACATATTTTATTTTTGTTACTTTGTTTTTTGGACTTGCCAAACAAAAATCGTTGTCACAATGTCGCTGTTACATATGCGAGCACAGTCAATGGAATGTATAAATTTTCAATTATGTGGAGAATAATGTACCGATTTCTGCATTATTTTCAAACGTGTTATGAAGATAATTTTTATAATGGTTTTGAACAATCGAAATGTTGATTTAAAAAAAAAAAAAAAAAAAAAAACTTTTCTTTTCAGCAAAACAATTTTTGTTCTCCAGCTGCAAATCACATGAGAAATTTTAAAAGTGTTATCATTTAATAAATATTAGTTAAATTATTATTTAGAGAACTGAGCATAAACATAATGTAAAATGACAGGTAAAACACATTTTATGAACAAAATTACAACCACGACAAATAAATTTCCAATAACAATTCAGAACAGCCCTTATCCAATTTAACCCTTCAATTGTTTTTCTTATTTTTGACGCTGAATTTCGTAATAATTTATCCTTTATATTTTGTTAAACAAATGTATTCATGAACACGTTTACACGTTGCTGGAATTTTTGGTTTTTAATGCACACAATTTATTGAGTCTATGTCAATGCTGAGCCATAGCCTATGCTAATGAACATCTGAGTACATACGACTTTTCAAGTGATCGACAGCGCGGTTTTAAATATTTTTTTAAATATTTTACTAAATACAATGAATTTTTCATGACTGAATAAGTCATAATTTTTTCATAATATGTGACTGTTTTTTTTCACTTTTGACTGTTTTTCTTGAGACGCCCTTTCCCCGCTAGGGTGCAGGCTACTCAAAAATACCTCACTCGCGCATTTACCACAAATACTTCTACGCCTAATCACGGGGCAAAAGCGATCTCGGCTTCAAAACCTTTGAGCACAAATCACACGGCTAATTCCCAATAGAAATGTTATGACTCTTATTCAAAAAATTTAAAGTACCTCAGTCTTTCTTCTTCATCAAAAACTAATTTACAAGAAGTTAACACTACGCAACAAGAGTCTATTGAAAGTTTACATTTCTGGGTTACAATTTTTATTGAGAAAATATTTGCTTTGGAATACACTCATTTTCCATCATTGCAAAAAGGTTAAGTGCATACTATACGTCAAACAATATCTGGCTGCAATGCTACTGTTCCGTTACATTCATTTGCACGGCGGTGCCAAGATTTTTACACAACACAACCATTATCACAATACCTAGAACAGTTTAAAATATTTCAAACTCTAGACCTGATACCACACACAGATGGTAACCAGAACTAATACCAGGTACTTGACTGAATGTTACAACGCGTGAAATAAATTCTTGGCTCAGTTTTTTTTTTTTTTTTTTTTTTGCTACACCAAATGCAATTGATGTCGCCTTCGTAACGGGCTTCGCACGGGCGGTGACATTTGTTGTGTGAACGGGCAAGTTCGCTGACGGTGAGGCACACGAAAATTAACGGGCGTAAAACATCTCGTCGTCTCATATCTGGTGGAATTTGGGCCCAGCCGAAATGCGACGTCTCTGAAGCAGACCTCCAGCCGAGTACAGACAACGACGGCGATGTTGGGTGACCATGCGTGCCTCTTCATGGGCAGCGATCGAATCGGAGCTCCGAACGGCAGCGGTAACACTTTGCGACTCATAGAAAACGTCAGTTCTTCGGGCGTGCAAGATATTTTGAACTAACTACACACGCCCGATGATGACAGTTTACAAAGTTTACCATGCCGGCAACCTGTCAAACGGCTCTCGGGCATCGGCGCAATTTTAAAGTGAACATCGTTCCACTCGGCAAACAGACCCGCACTAAACTTGCTCGCGCCACCCGTCTGCTTTGCCATCACCAAGTTTGTATACTTCCACAAGGACCGTTACATTTTCTACTCCGTGGTAACCAGAGTAAAAAGTTACTATCATTAACCCACTCATATTCAAGTTACATTAACAAGCGGTGTTCAGATATTTCCACAAGAACCTATTATCTGGGTGCGCGCCCAGTACGCCTTCTCGTACAAATCATTCCCATCATATTTGCAATAAATGTCGCACCAGCTACGCGCGCGCACACACCCACGATAGGTGTCTAGCACCTTGTGACCGCCAGTGCGGAACAGCTAGGACCTCTTCCCCTCCCCACGCGGCTTCAAGGCCCTCGCTGCGCTGTCACGACGTCACCCCGAGCATGTAGCACATTCTGACGGCGGCTTTTACAATTAAAAACGTACACGACAATATGCATGCATATCGATTACACAATAATGGCACCACATAAAATATAAATTATTTTCCAATAGGGGAGAGTTGCCTATGTCGTACCACTTTTTACATTTGCAATTTTATCTGTCTAAAATGAAAAAATACAAGGTTGTACGAATTTATATTAAAAAATATGACTATTTATGGGTACATTTATGTGGGTTACATGTCAAAATATAGCATCAGGGAAGAAATAAATAAATTTTCTCAACAGGCTGCAACTGGTACGATAAAATAAACTGGTATCCTAAATCATACCACCTATGTCCTTAATCGTACCACAACGTTATAAATTAAACCAAATGAGAGAACAAACAAGACAGAATGTAATAACACGCAGGATTATTGTAGTATTTACATACTAATAAAGTTTGATTTTTTTTCTACAGTAAATGCAAGAAATATTCAATTATTTACAGGCAACACAAACAAAATGTTTCAGTTCTGACTTAACACCCGCACAACTCTCATGAACCCAGGATGCGCACACTAAACAATATCTTCCACAAATGTTTCTTCACACACAGAACAATACCAGTCATTACGCTGTAACACACTTTCTATGTCGATCGGAATATCACGCTGTAATGAAGTGGATGACTGGTGTGAATTGTGATCTAGGCCTTGTTTTCTTCCTGCAGATGTAGAATGTTTCTCCGTCGTAGGCTTAGTTCCATTAGTCTTTCTCTGCTTAATACTGGGCTGTGATAATTGTAGGTAATATGGCGTGTCCTTTGCGATTTTCATTTTTAACTGTTTCGCTTTTGCCTTTGCCACTTGTAACTCCTTCGCCAACTCCAAGTCGTTTTTGTATGGACTGCTTGTCAAAACACGTGACCGTTGGGCCTTTGCCAGCCTACATCTTTTGTTGGATCTAGGAATCGGTGAAAGTGATTCAATAGACACGCTGAGATTACAAGAAGTGGTTTATGTTACATTAGGGCCAGTTACATCACTTGGTTTTTCAATCAAAAGGACATTGTTTTCATCTGAGTTAGGTGACTCATTAGTGGCATCTTCAGTGGGCCTTGAAGATGCACACAGATCAGCATCTTCATTGACAGGTGTAGGATCATCAGTTTGCTTTAGGTACTCGGCTGAATGTTTGACCCTGACGCACATGTGCAACACACCACTGTCATGTTCACACCTCTTTCTCCACTAGAGACTGAACCCACCTGGCGTTTTGCTTTCTTAGCTAAAACCTTTTGGCATTTGTTTTGAACAGTACTAACGCCTGTTTCATCCACGTCAAATAGGCGGGTCGCATCGATCTTGTTTTAAACAATGACTTTCTTTAATACGTCGAAAAATTCGCCAACATGTTCACTATTAAACCCTCTTGCTCGAGCCACGGATGTTGCTTCTGGTTCACGTAATGTAAACTCTTTATGACAAGCTCGGAAAGCGTAAAACCAATTTTTACCGCCATTTTAGTGTCTCGATTAAAGTTATCGGGAATGTGTTGTGCTCTGCTATCCGATACGCCAGATTGCGTACATCGTTAATCGTGACTCCAAAAAGTAGTTCTTCAATTTTAAAATATGTTCTACAAGCTGGTTTCCTATTTCAAATGGCAAGGTAGTAGTCAGTCCTAGCGCCTTCGTATTGTAGTTAGCAATTACGTTTTTACAGTCCAAGTAGCGCTTTAGTGTTGGTTTGGGAATACCATACTGGCGGCAGCACTCGTTGAACCCCATGTCCCCATTTCTGTACGCTGCCAGAGTCCTTTCCATGTCTGATTCACTCCAGGCACCATATTTAATTTTCACATCCTATAACACACAATTAACAAGTGTGTTACTTGTGTTTATTTAAAATTTATTTAATTAATGCAAGGAAATTGCAAATATAGAGCTTCAAATAATATGATATCCCAATTCGTACCGGTACAAATTACGAAGTCCACCTGTGGTACGATTTAGGCAACTGCTCACAACTTCACTCTTTACGTCATTTCTAACCTAAAACAGGTGCCTCGCTACAAAGTGACTAACGATTACGTTCAGTATTACTTACACCACAATGATAACTGCATGAAATCCAATAACACTTACCTTGTAGTGCTGTATTATCTTCCATATGGAGTAGGAAAACTACATCAGCAAACACTCAAACAATATAACTGTAATAAAAACACAACACGTGCGTACACGGACTGCTCAATGCATCTAGTAGTTCAAGTATTCACCGCGAGAGCGCTCCACTATTCCTGCTTTATAGAAAACCAGTGGTGGTACGATTTATTTCAGCGACTTTCCCCTACATAAATACCAAGTAATAAGAGTAGGAATAGGCCGGCCTAGAATATAGTAAAACACCATACAGTAAAATATGCCGATACAAATACTCTCACTTAAAAGTATTAAAAACCCAAAAAAAAAAAATGACCTGAGCCTACCATACTTGTCTCATTCTATGAGCACAAGTGATGTAAGAGAAACGCTCATGGTTCGCAGTTTGGTATTATTTTATTGTTGGATTAAATGTTTGTACATGTTTGGAGATTGCACATTATGCAATCAAATAAGCAATGATTAACTCATTATTTTGATAGGTTTATAGGTTCTCTAGTAAAGTTTGTGGTGTTTCGCCTCAATATGAAGGGAGTTTATTTCAGTTCATGTTAGGTTAAATAACTATGCACCTAGCCTGCATAATTAAGGAGTATTTCATCTCGCAACTGCTTCAGTTCACGTAGCAATACTTCTTAATCTTGTGTGCGAATGATTACACACGACACTGAACTGCAGGCAAACAATTTACAGGTTATATATATATATTTTTTTAATACATGTTTCATGATATGTCATATGTATACTGAAGATTACGCAAAATAATTTAAGTTTATGTCCACATTAAAATATTTTTTACTTTAAATTAAAATGTAAGATGAACTATGAATAAACTGGTTAATCACCAATATAAGACTTTTACAGGAAAGAATTTCTATACCTTGATTTTCTTTCAAAATGACATATTTAAAAAGAAACCTATTAATTAAATTTTATTTATAAATAAACACAGCTCCTTAACACAATGGAGTCGTAAACCACGTACATGTCTCATATTAGCCAGCTTGTCATAATTGCAATAAACTAACAATTTCGCGTTCTCCCAAAAAATTGGAATCAATTTTGTTCACACACTTTCGGATGTGAATATCTATCTTTAATTTTCATTCCTCTATACAGACATATTATTTTTTGAAGTGATTTAAGGAAAGTGTAGTTAAAATCCACTGAAGTTAGAGTTCAAACATGCTGTCAATAAGTTTTTTTAATTTTATTTTGCACCAAACAAAATCTACAATTCTTATACATTCCAAAGAAAACTGCTTTACAGTCTAGTATTACAGCATAGAAGTTGATATCATTTCTTTGGTATGAGTTGTCGGGATTCAGTTAATTGTTGCCATGTGTAAACTTATTAGCGCAAAGCTCTCTCAAACTGCCCAATTAACGTGGGAACAATAGTTGCAAGATGAATGATCGTAATTAAGGACGCTGCCAGCTGAGTATTCGCGACGGAGTTTAAATGGAAAGCTAATGTTAAATAAATTTCATTTCAATGCCTCAATCTTAAATATAACTTTTCAAACAAAATGTTATACGTGGTATTTATTATGGAATACTGTGACGTTAAGATATCTTGCAAACTGTTATGCTTATTTATTTTTTTCCCAAAATTAAACAAACCATTCATATTATACAAAATTAATAATTTAAAATTTTTAACTTGGCAGTGTTTTCTGAGAAAGTTGCGTTCAACTTTATATTTGTTTGAAACAGTTATTTTTAAGTTTGAGGCAATCAAATAAAATTATGTAACATTTGTTTCGCGTTTAGAATCAGTGACTGCAGGCTTGATAGACAGAGCCCTTAAAATGACGATCGTTTCAAGTACATCGGACAACAGACTGTGTTTGACCATTAATTCGTTGCGCCCTGTACAGCAGCATACCAAGATAGTATCGTGTGCGTCTGGGAGGTTGAATGCTGAGGACGCGTGTATCGCTGCCTTGTCTCAGAGATGGTTACACGCCTTTGTTGAGCACTTACATTGGTTCGAGTTGCACCTCACTAAGGGACATCGCGAGGTGGGCCACCATATCGACGGATTGCTACACACGTTGGTCGTGATGCATCCATGGCGTGGTGATGTTATCGAAGGAGATCAATTGAACAGTTCGATATTCCTAGACCAGGTTTGGGACGAACGCGTAGTGGAGATGAACGTCAAGATCGCCGCATTGTTAGGGCAGAGCTGCAGATTGTGACAACAGGGGTGTGTCCAGACGTACTGTTGGGAACCGTTTACTTGCAGAAGAAATACAAGTATGTGTGCCTTTGACCAGGCTTCGCCTTCTGCTACCGTAGTGTCGTGCACATGTCCAGCTGAGCCGTAAAACTATCGGTCTGGAGAATGGAATGGTACTCTGTTGTGTGTAGCGATGTGAGCAGGTATTACCTCCGTGGAAGTGTTGGCCGTTTACGAGTGCTATGTCGACCTGGTCCACGTTACTCGCCACCGCAATAAGACACAATTCCAGTTCGTCATTGTCATTTGCGGAGGATTCCTTAAATAGTCCCGGCTACATCCATCATGTTTTTTTACACATTATACTGACATATCTTCAACAGAAAGGTGATGTTTTGTTTCAGCAGGATAATGCTCGTACAACTACTGCTTCTGCCACTCGACATGTTCTTCGTAATATTTGGCAACTTCTCTGGCCTGCACGTTCCCCAGACCTCTCTCCCATTTAACATTTTCGGGACATGATGTGACGACCTCTGACCGAGTCTTTACGGCTTTCTTCTAACCATGAACATTTGCGACAACAGACGGAATATTCTTTGTACACTTTGCCTCATGATAATATTCTAAATTATACTTAAACTACCATTTACATGCGAGAATAGACACCTGTGTTGATGTCCGAGGGGGCATAACTGATGTGGCGCTAAGGATATTAATAACTAACCTTACATTGTCGTGTTTGAATTGGGATTAAAGTAGTTTCTCCGCTTTACAATTTTTATGTATTACGTTATTATTCCAAATTCAAGAATAAAATATTAATACGTGTGTGCATCTATTGGCAATGCACAGTTGGTGTTATGTGTACATGTTAAGTGTAGGGTTTGTATGAGGACTCCCAAGTTTGTTGTGCTGAGAAAGGATAGTTCCAAAATATATTTGAAGAAATATAATTATAAACGTTACCGTATGCCCTGTTAAAATATTTCCAGGGTAGCGCTGGTTCGCACAAAGGAAATTCATATTTTAGAAGAAGTACGGAGGGTGGTACAATGGTGGGCTTTGCTTTCTTCCCTCGAAGCTCCGCCGTTTTCTTCCCTCTCATTCGTCGCACTGGTTTGATCGTCGCTGTGCGTCATCAGCTCCGACGGGCAGCACTCTGCGGGCTCCGGTTATTGCGAGTCTCTCCTTCCACACTCCCCTGGCTCCGGGACTCCGGGCCGGGAAATGACGCACGTCCTCTCATTCCCTCTTCCTCTTGCAAAGAGCATCGCCCACGGACCCAGCTCGGACTCTGCTGCCTACTGTGAGAAGGCTTCGTATCAGCCTGCGCGAGCACGTGTACGCTTTCCGCACAGCACAAGGGTAAGGCGGGTAGCATAACATGAAGGCATCCCAATCACTGGGCATGGAATGGTGTGACTTTGGCGGCTCTTTGATATCCAGGTCTGGTGAGCTGATGAGCGTAAAGTGAGGTGAGTATGGAGCAGCGCCGGAATGTAAGGTGAGGGAAACGGGAGATCCCGAGTTAACCCGCCAGACAGCACGATTCCCATACGCAAAAATCCGGGAGCGACCCCGCCGGGAATCGAACGCAGTTCGTCTAGGAGGAGAGTTAGTAAACCACTACACCATCCCTGCCCCACTGAGAATGGAAAATGTTTCGAACATTCTCTGTAGCATAGAGCTACTAGTATTTTAAAGTCATTGAACAAAAAAAATATTGATGATTAAACTTGCTCTCTGCTGCATAAGTATCATATAAGTTCCACCTTCCATTGTAGCTCTAATATTTGTTGTGAACTATACAAAGTAGTTTTATGATCCAACGTTATATCGTCGTGTAGATTCTAAAAATATGTATTTATTTAAATTGATAAAATTTTAATTCATACCTATGATATAATGAATGGGCAAGCAAACTGCTGAAATATTTTCTTCTGAGTTTCACGGAAAGTGTCCCACGTAGGATATATTTCAATATCCTATGTGCTAGTATGTAGTTTTTTTTTCCGAGGTGACATGTTACGTTCCTTCGTGACAATATGTTTCCTACTAAACGAGTCCAACTTTAATTAAATATTCTCCAATCGTGAACTACTGATTAACAGGCAGACGGCTAATGCACATATTATTTAAAGACTTGCGATTTGCGAAAGTGGATTGTGGTTAAAATTAAAATTGTTTTTAAATACAAATGGAGAGGTTATATTTTCGCGAAAATCTTTTAAACATATTTATCAGTTCCAGAGCAGTGTTTTACTAACCGGGCGAGGGGGCGCAGGTGTAACATATGGGACTCGCATTAGAAAAGACACGGGTTAGAATCCCGGGTGTGACCATTGTGAACGCGGATTTCCATTTTTTATTTCTCAAAATCCACTCAAGACCAATAAGATGTCTCCATAACACTGGTGATGTCCGACGCCTTTCCTGTTCCTCAAGGTTTGGTGTTTCCCTACTGAGTCTTTGCCGCTGTTCGGGAGCACTCAGAACGCTTTATAAATAAATAAAATGCCATTTTGACTGTGGCAGAATAGACAGCAGATGCAAATATAAAAGAAAACATTGCCCTCCCCAGAATGTGCTTCTTCTAAAATGTTATTTCTTTTTTTTTTAATAATTGGACTCTCCATGGCTTAGTGCTTACACTCTGGCGTCTGAATTTTGGAGAGCAATAAATATTTTCGACGATAGTTCTCATGTGCGTATTGAGTCGGAAACTGACCTACCATGGTGTAGGGATTTCTTTGGTACTCCCATTTCCTGCATCGTATTAATTCTATTTCAACTGAACTGCCACCACGTCTATCATTCCGTCTCCAAGCTGTTTATAAACAACCTACATGTCAGTCTATTGGGTAAGACACACGATTCCAGATTTCGCTATGATTCTGCTTCAGTGTTCAACAATAAACACCAGCAAGTAGGCTGCAAGTAACTTTACTACGCTGCGCTTCAAACCCGAAGAATATTCACGGCACTCTTCATAACACAAAAATTATAATTTTATTACTAATGTCAAACTTATCTTCCCAAATTACTTAGTCATTCTCTCAATCAGGCACTGAAAAGAAGAAATTAAAGTCTTGTCCAAACATTGCAAACATTTTGTGCGATTCTACTGTTAGAAGTTTTTTCATGATAAATAATCATAGTGATGAAAATATTTAAAGATATGGTATATTGGTGATGGTAAAGGACTGTCCACTACATAAGGGAAGGTACAGAGGTGGCTTCGATCAGTTTATTCCGCGAACGCAACGACGAGTCACGGAAGCATTTCCGAATTTGGCGACATCGATCGCCACGATAACCTCAAGTGTGGTCAGAATCGCTTCACCCCTGCACGAAGAGAGGCCAGAGCGTATCGGAGTTTCCGCTGGGAAAAGGGCAATAAAGGCAATATACGAGTATATAAAGTAAATACAATGTCTCTGCAGAGAACCTCAATTTGGTTTCATTTTTACAATCTGCGAAGTCCATTATACTCAAGCCATATGATGTGAAATCAAACAACACGCAGACGAATTAGGTGACGGTTGGCAGCATTGCTCTACATTCTGAGGGAACCAACTTGAAGATTAATATTTACTTTGAAGGTGTTATGTGTATAGGCGGTTAGCTTTCAATTAAGCACTTTTGGTGGCCCAACGTAAGATCTACTTTCCTCCGCAGTTTGTGTCCTTCAGCCGTACATAGAATTATGATAACCAATGTACAGTTTACTTTGTTCTGGCGTCGTGTGTATGAAAATGTGAAATTGTGGTAAACTAAATATATTAATTTTATTCTAATTGTTTCTCTTACGTGGATAAGTAAAACGGAAATGAAATTTAAGAAATTTCCGTCAACCCGAATTTAAACGTCAAACATTTAATAAGCTGTTGGACACGAAATTGTTCTGTTGGTATTCCGGCCAACCTAACTGGATGCATACCAGCCATCGTGTCTTTTCAAATAGTTGCGTTTTAAACGAGCAATTTAATAGCAAATTTATAGGTGTATTACACTGAAAGTTCAAACCTAATAACATGTATTTGTGAAACATAACGTAAATTATTTACATAATCAGGACATCAAAAACCAATAATATCTCAAGAAAATGACAACACAAAAATGAATCATGAAGTATCCTACCAATAGTGACATAAACGACCGCAAAAAATGATGTCGGACACTAATAGGAAATACTGAAGAAGTGTAAAATCCCAATTATAACAATTCAGGAATTAATATTACTACTATCATTAAACAACATATCCCGATTTAAAACAATTAAAAAATAACAGAATGGTTACCGTAGTCAAAACGTATTCATCCAAAATGGCATCAATAAATAAACAGGAAATATGTAATAATTAAAGATCCGAGAAATTTGCGAGTGCAATGACCTTTAGGCTTGACTTCACAGTTTTATATACTCTCATACAGATATTTACTATTTATTGGTTGATATTTGTGGTAGCAAAAGGCGGTGGTTGGGCGCACAATTTATTGCATGTTTGTTATTGGCTCATTTATTTCCAGGAGGTGTCAAACAACACGTGGATCAAATACAAAATTAGTGAACGTACAAATGAGTGCATTTCAACATGTCTAAAACTAACCCGGAAAAATCCTCGGCTCTCTGTAATTAATTAGGAAAACGTTAATACAAAAACTGAAGTCATAAAGTAGATATCAATAGAGGTGCGGAGAAACCCAATATTAGACGACAAAAGAACAGTACAGAGAAAATGAATTTTTAGAAAACAATTCAAACAAGTTTGGAAAACCTGAACTTACAGTAAAAGACCGAAAAGACAGCGGAAACAACTACAAGAAGAAACACTGTAGGGTTGTTCCTTCGTAGTATGTCGCTGCCTTTTATATGTTTCGGCAATGTTAAACACTTTTTGCTCACTTAACGTCAAGATTTACAGTATTGTTTCACAATCTCCAAGGATACAAATGTTTCACAACCATCTGGAATGAAATCAGTCCGCATAATTGATATATATCCATTAGTAAATAATATTTAAAGTATGAAAATTTCAAGTTTTTTTTTTTCTATTTTGAGACAGAGATTTACGATGGGTGATAATTTATGTTTGTTAACATTTCACCGAATCTTACTATCAGTCTTCATTTGTAACATTTTTTTAAAATTTAAACTTTGCTGGAAATTACGCAGCGTGTGCGTAACAGCTCTAAAATAAAATTTCTGGCCACGTGTTGGGTCGGACAGCCGATTGTAAGAGTGGGCAATGGCACGGACTGTACCTCGGCCTGTGACTGTCGGTTGCCGGCTGAAGGAAGGAAGTCTCGGGTCAAGGCTCCCCGCCTCGAGATATCTCGATACCTCGATAGCACGCCAGCGATAAGGTGCCACCCCCTAACACAGGCAAGCCCAGCCACCTGTTGATGTGAGGGGGCACCCCCTCCGACCCGAGCTTCACACGCAACAGGTTTCCTCCCCCTCCCCCTCAATACCCCCACACACTATTACCCTCTGGGTTACCAATCACCCCTCCTCCAACCCTCCCCAACATGTATGTCCCATTGTCTCCCGCCCCATCACTTCACTACACTTCATTAAGGTGCGATCTGTAGTGCATCACGGGCAACCTGCTTCTTCGACGGCTCACAGATGGCAGCAGCTGCGCAGGACACCCCAGTCCATAGCGCACGTGCAGTGTTGAATGAACGACTATAATCCTAAGCGTAAGTGACAAATAACTTCGTATATACATACGCCATTGCATAATTGTATATGTTTCCCATATATTTGTATTATGTTAATATAGATTGTGTTATCATTGATCAAAGAAATAATTGTGTTCACATTTACCTTCTAGCACATGTTTATCTGTAAACTAATGTACACTGGTGTTCAAAATGAAAGGAAGATACAGACATCTGTCCCTCCAGTGATTATTGTTCGACGAGATTGTATCGGGTGAGAGCAAAATGAAAGGCAATGAGAAGTGCCCTTTTCCTCATTACTATATACCATTACTGTCCTCGTACAGTCATTAAAGAGATGACGTCAATTCCCGTATCGAATTGTGCGCGTAGTGTTTACTGCTGTATTAGTCCAACGGCAACGTTGATTTTGCACACATTCAGCTGTGGCACAGAGAAGATGCCTGAAATACTTCCTATGGTGGAGGGCGATATGAAGTATAGATACTGAACAGTCTCAAGCTCATGTGGTCAGATGGCTTAATGTGCATAGTTCTGTTTCGGATATGGCAGCAGTTTTTATCATCTTGAACTGTATCAGAAAGAGAGGACTGGTACGTATTTGGCCATACGGGTAAGACGATACCGCCATTGTACTGCACGGCAGCTGGCATATGACCTCACAGCATCCACTGGAACAGATGTATCGAGGCTAACAGAATAGAGACTGCTTAGACAGAGAGATATTTATTGTTGTGATACCTGATCTACGTGTAACCCTGGCGTGTGTAAACAGGCGAAGAGCATCAAAATTTCCTCTGGACAATCGAAAAATGGGCCAAATTTTCTCTGTACGGATGAGTTCAGATTCGGTCTTCAGATTGATTCTCAACAGGTGCGCATCTGGAGAGAACCTGGAACACGATCTCGGCCCTCAAGCGTCGTAGAAAGAGACCAATGTTGAGATAAATCAATAAAGGCGCGGGGAGACATTATTCTAACCACTCGAACACATCTCAGTGGCAAGGTTTAACTACTGTCGACTATCGTGACGTGATCTTGGTACCCCATGTTTGGTTGTTTCGAGGTGCTGTGGGCCCACCCTTCCTGCTGAAGTGTGATAATGATCGGCCTCATAAAGCACAGTTGGTTGACGTCCTCCTGGAAACTGAAGATATTGCGCACATGGATTTGCCTGCTCGCTCGCCCGACCTTAATCCGATAGAACATGTGTGAGATGTTCTAGGCACACAAGTTACTTCACGCCAGAATCCACCAATCACTCTCCAGGGCTTACCAGCTGCTCTACAGGATTAATGGGCGTCTATATAGCAAATCGCAATTTATGCGGATCATGGCGCGTCGTTGTCAGGCCTGTATTGCCGTCAGAGGCGATAAATACGTCATACTGACCAGACGTAACCAGTTTTCCGGATATGTATGAAAGTGATTAATTTTTGAAAAGCTTAGCATGTATTTATTTTTCGTGTTAGTTCAACAAGAAATTATGTTACAGTGTTGACTTTATTTATGCTTTGTAATTTACTATCACCTGATACTATTTTCTGGCATAATGATCACTGCAGGTAGGATATCAATTATTTGCATTAATTGTCTATACCTGTGTATATTAAAGAGCTGGCCAAGGCAGGTAAAATGCCCTTCCTCTACAAGAAGTGCCCCACTTTCAGGAGATAATTTTTCGTGACTTTCTTTACACATTTAGAGAACCCTAGATCGTTCTGAAAACACAGAGTACGCTACGTGATTTATGTTTCTCGTATCGCTGTCTCAAGTATTTTCTTCCCAGCCCGTAATTTTCTCAATGTAAATACTTCTTTATCGCGCCAGAAGATGGGCGATGTTACTCTAGTTGTTAATTATAAGAAGAACTTATCACCTGTATGTCGTGCACAGGTGTAAGTCTTAAATTTTATTGACACTTGAGGCTTTCAAACAATAATTTAAATTTTTGCCTCTAAACATTTTTTGCAGACAAAATTACTTAATTTGGCGCGAAGGTTTTATAGTAAGAATATATTTTACTTCTAAAGTCAAAACCACAGTTTTTTTTTTTTTTTTTTGTACACCATGCTGGTCGCCATCATCCTTTCCTGATATCATCCCAAGAAGTCCTGGGATTTGTCAAGCGCTCCTCCAGCTCTGCTTGTTAGCATTCAGACATTCCGGGATAAAATCTTTAATTGTTACGAGTGACCAAACAATGTAAACGAAGGTTCATATAAATGAAAATAAAAATGTTTACTTATACATTTAAGTTCGTATGGGATAATCTATTTCGGACTTCTGTTTTGTCTGACGTTAAGGTGTATTGTACTGATTGATCGTAGAAGTAGAGGTTCTGAAACGTATTTTTCATTAACTTGGGGCGAATATGAGTTGTTCCGTTTAATACCTAATGAATCACTACACATTTTAACGGTGCTATTTTTCACATATCACCGGAAGTTATAATTCCTTGTTGGAATCTGCTATCGTTTTTGTATCTTATACTCTTTATAGGACGAGGTTAAATTGAATTAAAAATCGTTTTGCAAACAATAAGATTTTCCTGCGAATATTAATGTTAAGGTACCATTAAGTTATCGTATGTGAAAAGTCATACTCCTACGATTCGAGATTTTGTTGAGATTATTCTTGACTTTGAAGGATTATTGTAAAGAATGAGTATAAACTGAGATATATTTGTCTTCTTTGTTGTAGCTACGTTAGTTTGGAAGCAAGTCCTGTTCTCGATGTAGACGGTAACAATTACTTCTTCATCTTCACCGTGATGTTGGGAAATAAATGTTTTACGGAACGTCAGGCATCAGTGCATCAGGCAAGTGCGCGCAGGAGATGGCTGACAAATACTATGGGCTTTATGCGTGGACAGATTAGGAAATGAGCTTATGTACACAGAGTTATTGACTTGATTAAGGTACGAGGCACATGTAACTATGTCTTCCCTAAATATAAAAGAATGTTTTTTAACACAGGTGGGATCGTACATGAGTACAGTTAACTGGAACTATCCTAATAAGTAACGTTGTACTCACTAATGTATTTATTTATGATACTTTGTGGTACGGTTTAATATAATTGTATATATATATATATATGGTACGTGATTGCTTACTTAAATATGAATTGCGAGTGGACTGCGAGATGCAAAATGTGTGTTTTTATTTGCTGGTAAGTTTTACATCCCAGTTGGTTAAGGTCTCCATTGCACATACTCACTTTCAAGTTTATTCCTTTATTGAAAAACAACCCTCGTTGTATGGCTTGAGATATATACTTGCCGGTATGTAATGAACACACTAAACCGGAATTGGAAAATATTTACTGATTGCCAGTTGATGCTCCATTCGGAATCAGTAAACAAATAAAACTACTTAACTCCTGAGTTGAAGGGAATATACTAAATCAAACATAAGTCAATCAGTTATTTAAATGCAGTTGATTAGTAAATGTGAACTATGATTAGAAAACAACAGTTAAATTAACTGTGTAACAAATTAAATACCATAATTTTGTTGCAAAACAAAAACTACATGTACAAAAAATTTGGTGATATGATTGTGATCGAACCGGCGCCCACAAAATGAGGTATGTTCCGAAGTATATAGACTGTAGTCTTTCTACATTCGCCACTGCAAAAAAAAATTTGTAGTATTCGAAACGTATAATTGCAAAAGTAATTACCTTTATGATGTGGCATTACTAAATGTTCTTCATATGAAGGCCTATTACATTTTTTGAGTACGCAAATGACTTTGCAAGGACGGCTATCAATGAGAAAATTTGGTATGTTGTAACGTTTTGGGCGGAACTTCTATCACAACCACGTGCACAATATGTTTGTGTAGTTGATAATTTCGTTTTGCGACAAAATAAATTGTAATTTATTTATTACTAACAGGAATGCAATATTTTCTATCTTACAGCTTATTTATTAACCAGCTATAAATAACTAATTTTATATTATTTGAGCGAGTAAGTGAAGAGATTCTGGAGGCATTTAACATCGAGGTCTTGAGAGTCCATATATTCCCTTTGAATTAGTGGATTTCATTAAATTAAGATAAAATTATGATTTTTTGTACATATTGCGGATGCAACAGCTTTAACTGGCAATCAGTAAATGTTTAATTATTAACTGATTCCGATTAAGAGTTATTTTTGTTTTGTTACCTAAAACTAACTTCCAAATGTTAGTTGTTATGTAACAATTGAATAAAAATGTTCTAACTTAATTATAAGAAATTAAATTTATAAACTCTATTTTTTAAGAAAAGTTTTGTTTATATTAACCTACCGCTTAAGAGACAAACAATATTTACGTAACATGTTCCACGGCATAAATTTTTAATGGTTTTTATGGTCGACGCTAGTAATTTGATTACAGTATGATTTCACAAGAAGATGCTATGAGTTCTTTGTAATGATCAGTACAATTGTTTGCGTCTTCTTGCATCGAATTTTCGATAATGAACCCGCAATTAGCACAGGATCCAGTACTTCTTTCATTGCTAGTTAGTTTCTAGTGTATGTTATTCAGGGCTATGAGAGCTGCTTCTAGGCTATTGTGTTACATGTACGAAATAATTTTAACTATATAGTTTATTATTTCAGACCCGTTTATTCGCTGGAAATAATTTGTTCCCTATTATAAATGAATAGAAACTTTGTCTAATTAAATTTCAGATGAACAACACTGCAAATGAAAACCTCAGGGCAAGAAAGGACACAGTGCAAAATAATAGTGGAAACTTTCTATGTCCGATCTCTTATATTGCAATTTTATATTGAAATTGTTATGACGTGGAAAGTTGGTAAAATGTTATTGAAAGAGGATACAATTCAATAATAATGAACTTGTCGGAAAATTGCGTCTTTTAATAACACCATCTTGATCAACTTTCTCGCTCATATTTTGCTTTGGCAGATGAAAGAAAAATGTTATTTCCGTAATTACGAAACTCCAAAATTTTGTTTAAAGTTCTATCCTACATGAAGTAATTGTTATTCAAGAAATGCAAAAAACAAAATGACGTCAGAATGATTTTGACATTACGTAAGAAAACTTATTACAAATTAAAAAACAACAAACTTTGTTACCTTATTTTGCGATACTCGTACTTGAAAAAGAAAATCTCTTATAAGAACACAGTTATGGATCTCCATAAGAGAATGTTTAAATTTACGACATTTTCTTGGAAATTAATTTTTTCGTTTCCAATGTTAGTTCGTCTATACTTCGTCAAAATTCGTTAATCATACTCTTTCCATTAGAATTATTTTCAAAACTCTGTAAGTAGACATGAAGCGTGCGTTTTCAGTGACAGACGTAAGGCATTGCAACTTTTATATATTTACCTGGCCTGAAGAGCAATATAGAACTTGGAGACTAAAATACAGAAGTAATATTCACATTTCCCGAATGATGTCATTTAAAAATAAGATTTTTGTAAGAAACGATTCTGCAAATATTACTTTATAACTTTATCCTAGGAAATAAAAATAATAGAATTAATCTAATCATAAACCATATTCAAAGTGGAAACTTATTTAGACATCACAACAAATTACACCAAAATAAGCTATATATTTTAAGCACTATAATACCTATGTAAAAAACATAATTATAGTTTCAACATGGTCAACAATTCAGTAAAAAATGACTACAATACGGTGTAAACTTAAAAAAAAACTACGTCCCAAAACTAACAGAATGAAATACAAGGTGTAACAGAAATTATTTTTTATTAACTTTGTGAAACATGTTTGCGCAAATTTATTTTGTAAACTGTTCCATCATTCCAGACGCACATGCTACATAAATGCGAGGGCTGATTCAGAAGCGATGGCAACTATTGTGTATCACCCCAAAATTTTTCAACACAGGAAATGTACTATGTACAGTTAAAAGTGTACAAGTACGTTTTAAATGTGACACCATATGGGGAATGGGTTACAAGAGGTTCCGGCAAGGAACAAAGACTATCATGGCAGCTTGAAATCGCCGTTGAATTGACATAATCTCGTACAACATGTATACACTCACTTGAACGGGAACGTATCGTATGTGTACGAGCTGTTTAACATCCTTCCAAAGTATTCTCCAAGGTTGTCCATGGTTTGTTGCCAGCGATGAGGCAGGCATCGTCACAGCATTTCCACGAGAGGTGGCGCGCATTGACGGATCTCATGCCGCCATTGGTATTTCCCGTCTGCGTCATCGCTGGCAAGGGACCGTGGACAGCTTCGGAGATTACTTCTAACAATATTGAACGGCTCGTACACATACGATACGTACCCGTTCAAATGAGTTCATACATATTCAACTAGAATATATCAATTAAACGATGATTTCTAGCAGCTATGTTTGTGTATGTTCCTTGTCGGACATTCCTGCATCCATACTCCATGGGGTATTTATTAACTTGAAACTTTCCTGTCTTACACTATCAACGGTTCGTAGTACATCTCCGGTGTTGGATCACTTTCGGAAAATTACTAATAGTTCCAATCACTTCGGAGTCAGCCCTCTATTTAAACAACTATCTGCCACAGTGTGAGATAATGATATTTTTCTCTCTCTTTTCAACATGGGCCAAAGATTTACGAATCGTTCAAGTATCGTTTATTTATGAACCTTATGTTCATACACACCAAGCATACTTACGTAAACGCGTAAATCCATTCATACTCTTATACATTCGTAGGCACACACACACACATGTATATACATTTCCATACGTGTATACGCATAGCTTAATTCACTTACATACTGTTAGGTGCTCGCCTCTTTGTATCGTGTGGGCGAGCGAAGAGTGTGGCGAGGACAAATTAGTGATATGATAGTGGGCGGCAGGAACATGGGAATGTTGGAAGTTCAGGAGAGCGATAATCCAAATCACGGGTATCTTGTTACGAAAAGTGTGCCGCTGTGATAACCCTTTTTCGGCTCGCGCACTCCTGACTTTCAGCTGATTGAATTTCTACGTTTAGCTGAAGAATGTTCTGGTTATAATCATCCTTGGCTCTAACAGCGTGACTCGGGGAAAAATAGAGAGGGGGGGGGGGCGATATTCTAGATCTTGGCTGCTGATACTACAGAAGCGCGTGGGGCCTCCGATCCGAGAGTTCATGAGTATCTGGAGTTTGTGCGAGTGCGCGACCTTGAGTGAATAGACGACGAGCGAGAAGAGCAACGAGTAGCGAGGGAAGTGACCAGCAGGAGTAAGATCTGCGACTGCGAGCTCCAGTTCAGTGAAGGGTGCGACTAGCAGGTTGGACTATTGGACTGGATGCGTGAGTGAAAAAGAAACATTTCAAATTTACTGCAATAGATAGACTGAACACGTGATAAAGATGAGTGCGTGTTAATTGACTATGACCAAACAGACACATTAAGAAAAACTTAATTAGATTTGAGATTGACATTTAATATTGCTTTCACTGAGAAATTAATGAAGTAATAGTGGATAAATAAATATTAATGAGTTAAATAATAGCAGTCTCTTAATAAATCAAAAATAAAATTTAGTTCTCTTATTTTTATTAAGACCTCCACTTCTCACGAACTCGCATACGCCCCTCTGACTTTTGTTAAAAAATGCATTCAAATACTTACAAATTGTCATGTAACTGTGAAGAAAATGTCCCAAGTTGATAAATACCTTGAGATGTCTGCACATAGATAATGGCACTGAAATGAAAGAAGGTGTATCCAGTATTGTAGACACATTATTACTGTTAGTCCTTGTTAGCTTTGTCTTACTGGTTCACGCCACATTGGACACGCCTACTGTGATCTATAGTAGCGGTTATTATTGCCTGGTCATCCGCCATTGGGGTGCCGAAATGATATCGCCCAATCAAAACTTCCTCTTGGACAGCATTTGCTCTCAACTTCGTGCTTTAGTGTGGTTAAAGCAGAAAGTATAGTTTTATACAAGGGGCTGGTTGGTGCGTCCTCTTATTGTAAGATCATAGCGCAAGTGTAACTGTACATCTTGCGGATATTACTTTCAAGGATAAAAATAATATATTCAAATTATCTTTTCTCAAGCGTAGTGACATCAATAGTATTAACAATAATAATATTTTACTTAATGTAACGTACATTAGTGACTAGGTCCGAATCCGGAAATACGCATATAAAAGAGTTGCATTGTAATATTCTGCAAATGGGGGCGGAAAATCAGCTGGTGTTGTGAAGAATTTCGCTTTCGTGACATAATCGCTCATAGCGGCCTTTTGCTTGTGTGGCAATAGGTCTTGAGAACCGATGTGGGCGACATGAGGTGAGTACTAAGCAGCGCCGGAATACAAGGGCGTGGTAAACGGGAGATCCCCGAGAAAACCCGCCAACCAGCGAACTTTTAGCACGATTCCCAAGAGCGAAAATCCGGGTGCGATTTCACAGGGAATCGAACCCGGCTCGTCTTGTTGGGAGGCGAGCAGTCTAACCATCACACCACTGCGGCCCTTGCAATAACGCTTTGAGTTTTCTCACAATGGCAGAGGCACATAACTCTGTAGTTGATTCTTAAAAAAAATGAAATAGTTGTCTCAGGTGAGTTTACAGTTTCGCCTCTTGAGACGAAATATTTAGAAGTTTGTCGGTATATGTGTCGATGTAAAGTTCGGTTAGGCCAGGGAAATAACGAACAAACAAACATTGAGGTAAATGTAATATTATAAGGGAAATAGCCTCAATTGAAAGGTATATTTCAAACAGAAACTTGTATCCCGAAATAAATAAAAAAAATTACGGAACTTCTTCCCGCCTTTATTAATAAGTTCTTCCATAAATGTGAACCGCTGTTTCCTCAACTGCACCAAATATGGACATTTTGAAATATATAGAAGGGGCTCTTCTTTGAGACCTTCATCCCCCCTTCATTTCCCTTTGCTCAATCTATTTTGGCATCAAATCTCAAGAAAAAAGACATTATATAACATAGGTAATTATTAACTAAACAGTAACTCCAGTAGCAACCAAAGATTGTCCAACGGTTGGAATTTAATTGGAAGTGTTGACTACACGTCGAGTTGGAACACGCACACATTAATACGTATGTAGTTGGGGAAACACAATTTGCCAAACTAAATTGTTAAATTTGTGACTGAGCAACTAGTATCCTGATACGCGCTGCCAATGACGTATTATTTCTCTTAAACTAAAACAACTGGACCGATTTCGATCTGGCGGAAACACAATTTATTTATTCGTTTTATAAAAGCTCTGTATCAACACACACGTAAAAATTTCGTATTATACCAACTAGTTCACGGAACCACTAATTTTGCATTATACCAACTAGTTCACGGAACCACTAATTTTGCATTATACCAACTAGTTCACGGAACCACTAATTATGCATTATACCAACTAGTTCACGGAACCACTAATTTTGCATTGTACCAACTAGTTCACGGAACCATTAATTTTGCATTATACCAACTAGTTCACGGAATCACTAATTTTGCATTGTACCAACTAGTTCACGGAACCACTAATTTTGCATTATACCAACTAGTTCACGGAATCACTAATTTTGCATTATACCAACTAGTTCACGGAATCACTAATTTTGCTTTTGATATGGACAAAGGCTAGACCATCAGTTTTGTATGAAGATAGGCTCATGTCAATTTATTTGCTTTGGTTTTCAAGGCGTCACGGCGAAACCTGGTAAAGGTTAGAACTAATTTTTTCCCGTCATTCGCATAGCTCCCCTTAGCCTTCTCAGGAGTATTTCGATAAAACTTCATGATAATGGGTTGATTCTGAGAAGGGTTACAAAAGACAGGAATTCGTCCCAGAAATAGACACTCATATTGGCACGAAACTGTTCTGAAAATATTTGAAAACTGAAATGTAGTAGAAACATAATTGTTATAAACAACAATTACTTGTTTTTATTAGTTTAATATTTATCCCTAAAATTACAATGAGACAGTGCTTCCCCATTTTTACCATGCCGCTTATGCACCTGCACAGTGAAAATGTAAACACTACCTGCGCCCACCTCCCTATTTTAAAATTGGAAGTCTAGATTCACTACTGTGTTGGAAAAACTCCGCTGTGCAATACTTTTCAAGTGTAATAAGTAATACAAGTTTTGCAGATCTCGAACCGTGAGAGGGGCCGCGGTGGCCTAGTGGTCAGACTACTCGCTTCCCACGTAGGCGAACCGGATCATATTGCCAGTGGGGTCACTCACTGTTTTTCTCAAGTGGGAATCATGCCGGACGATGCCTCTGGTCGGCGGGTTTTCTCGGGGATCTCCCGTTTCCCTCACCTTTTCATTCCGGTGCTGCTCAATACGTACCTCACTTCACCCTCATTGAATTTCAAACTGTCGATATTAAGATCCGCCCAGATCTCTTCAACGTGAGAGAAAGTGTGGATTCCACAGCAGTGCATTGCGCTGCTAGAGCAAGCTTGAGGGTGGTAGGTCTCTGTGGCTAACATCCAGCAGTGTGGTGGGGTTGGTGGCGGATTTAGAAGAGGGAGCGGGAGGGTGGTTCGTTTCAGCGCACAAGAGCGGGAGGGGGTAGCTCGCAGTTGGCCGTCGAGGATCGTCGCGTGGTCGCCATATTGATCGCGCCCGGCTCTCCGCCTGAAGAATGCGGCCAGCCGGACGTTCCACCGAGGCAGCACAGCGCGACGTAGCGTTTAAACACTGCCATACCTGTTGCGCCTTCTGAAAGTACGCGTGTACGCAGTGGAGCCGGGGGGGGGTGGAGGGGGAGGAAGATTATTGTTGATAACAGAGTCAACGAGACAACGGATTTTCAATAGACTATGAACGATCTTATCTCTAATCATCAAGATAGCTATATTTAAGAGAACTGAAAAAAATTTTCGTTGGAAAGCGTCTATAAAAGTTGTTATAATTAAGTTTGGTACAGCTGCGCAATTTTTTGAGGAACTAAAGAGTGGAGCACTAATACACTTTTCGATGGCTCAAATGTTGTGTATTACCCAACCAAAAAAATTTGAAGGTGTACAACATATCCCGGTTCTTGTGCCTCTGTTTGTAAATGGCCAGAATGGTTTAGTGGCCGTGTAGAGTACGCCGCACGAACAAACTGAAACATGAAATAAGGACGCACAGTTTTCACGAAAAGAGTTCCTTTCTGTCGGTTTCATAGCAGACCTTCTCAGATCAAGTTTTCGCGATGAAAGTTTACACCTACTGCGAACCACATACCTAACTCACATTGCTCCGACAGGCGCAACCAAATAACTCGAATTTATCTCACGAAAATATTTGGCAACCCCAGAATGTATGCAGTATATTGAAGTATAGCCTGGGTAGAACGGTTTGTGCGGAACTCTTGTATTTCTACACGTGATGTATTGACACAGCACTATAATCCAGCGAGGATTTTAACAGTCATTCAAATTATGTTTCGTTGTGTGTTGTAGAGACCAGGAATTTTCAAGAACTTCCTCACTCTATATACACATACATATAGTACTACAGTCTATAAGTTCGTAGACTGGTACCTCGAGTGTAGACACAGCTTAGACCAACTGGCTGTACCAAGTATAACATATTCGTTGACCTGCACTGAAACACACTGTTCAGGCAGCAACATGCAATCTGTTACCAGTGACAATCTCATTTCAACATGCACACCAGATAATCTGTTTTGATCGTTGGCCGCGTGACGTTGAGATTGTACATTTCCGTACTTGGCTTTGCCAAAAATGAACTAGCGTGCTTTAGTACGCGGGTGGGGTACCGAGGCGTGTAATAGTTAAAATCTCTAGAGTGGATTTGAGCTAAAGTGTATTGAAATACAACTTGCAGGGAATCAGTTTCTCATAAATCGATTGCACCTACACTGTAAGAAACTATTCGGAAATTCACAACACTAGTGTATACGTATATTAAGAAAGCGCGAGTGGTAACAATTTTTCCCTACATCCATGGTAGCATTCCTTCAATTGCCCAGGAGACCGTCAAATGCATACGGAAGTCCCCGTATTCGTATAGTGGTCAGGCTAAATATTTCTATATTATTCAATGGTGTGTAGTATTATTGTTTTACAGTGATAGCTATAACGGTACAGGAAAATATACATCTCATACTGCCGGAATAAAATAATATGCACGGTTGTAGCAGCCAGTGATTAAGAGATGGTGTTTAAGGAAGTCAAATGACTGCGATAAGTACGTGAAATTTCTTATCCGTGTAAGTACCACCAATCAGACACACCTGTATATTGTTTTCCGGAACGGTACATTGAGATACGATTACGTAATCGTTCGATCGTAATCAGAACCGTTTTATAAATGTATAATATTTTCTACGAAGCTTATAATGATTTTCGTATGTGGTAATCTTGGTGGGAGTTTACGATCGTAGGAGGAGTATTCTCGGGTTGCTGTAGTTTCCCACACCCTCACATTACTCGCTCCTTCTTACAAACGCTGGACAGAGAAAAATTCGTTATTTCTATATTTTCACGAAATGCTGTTAAACATGTAGACATTACTAGAAAATACAATTTCCTTGCATAAAATTGTTTGACGCCATACTTTACACACAGTAGGCTGTCAAAATCACGATGTTGGCGTTTTTTGATCATACATGCAATGAAAATTAACTCAGCGAGATATTCAAATACATATTTTAAATCATGCTATTCAATGTTTCGCTGTTTTAAAGAAATTTCTAATATAATAAATTTATTTCTTAATTTTCATTTTTAACAGTCTATGGTATTTGGTAAAATATGATTCCCGCTCCCCCCCCCCCCCCCCAGTTTTCCTTCAATGTAACTATGAAAGACTGTTCAGTGAGACTCGTTAAATTTTATGAAAATGATTTCATTTATCTGGTTTGTACATTTCAATAACACTAAAATTTTTATTTTTACATGCATTACATAATCAAAAATTATTTAATGCGCTAAACTAATACGAAAAATTAATGTCTGCAATTAGAACGGCGTTTCATACAACTATGAATAATGAACTTGTTTGTTGACCAGCACCAATAACCTCACTTTAAAAAATCCTAAAATACAGTAGACCTTCGATTATCCGTCACCCGTTTAACCGTCAACGTCTATTATCCGTTACCCCCAGAGAGGAAATATACATTTTAAGTGGAACCGAATAAACAATATTGCTGTAAAAAACTAACTTGTTCTTTTTTTTTTTTAAACTAACCCCTAGTTTACACTAGGTTTAAAATTAACATAACGTACTGCAATGGCCTGAAATTGTATTTTTTCTCTAATATGCTTAGGCCTTTGGCTGTCAGACATGGGAAATTGGGGACGGAGGGTTATGTATATTCGTCTATTCATTCATCCGTCAGAATTATCGTCCCGACCTTGACAAGTAATCGAAATTCTACTTATTTATTATTGTGACGCTCCCGAAATGAACGCAAGAAAATATCTGCACGGGGATTAAGAGTCAATACACTCACTTATAACACAAGTGATATTGTCTCCACTTTTAACCGGCTACAGTGTTCTCACATTCCATAAGTTTTGACAACATGCACATGTGTTAGTGAAAAGTATCGATTGTACTGGACAATTTGCGTAAGAAACTTCCTGATGCATCATCTATCAAACGAGAAAAAAAATGAGTTCGTTGCTGTAATTAAAACGATGACACTAGATATTTTATGCAAGTAAGTGAATAGTAATTATCCCGCACGGTTTCGTTATGATGAATATTCATTGGTTATATTATTTAGCAGAAGGGAATAATTTTATTAATTACATATGTAGCAGATTCAGTTTAGAGTATAATAAAGTCCAATTTCACTTCATTGCCAGTTGTTAATGAAGGAAATAATTGTCGATTTCATGTGAAGTACGCCAGCCGCCCACAATCGATCTTTAGCTATTCGTCGACTGCATATTTCTCTAATTTTAAGCTTGATTTTTTTTCATTGCAAGCTTTGTTATTGACTCGGTATCTTCAGAGGCGTGATTCTCAAACCGTCTAAACGTCAACTTATTTTGTGTATAACTATCTTCTAATGAAAGAGACAAATGTTTTTGCCTTTATAGGCTGTTCACACCAAAATAAGCACTATCGAGAGCCGTTCTTAAGATAGACATGTATGCAGGTTGTGTATTCTTCCGCCTTATGTAAAATTAACATTGCCATTGGCCTCATCACTTTATTCATGCGTCGGTCAAGTGAAACTGTGAAAGTAAATATTTCACAAACCTGTTCATTTCCACACTTCGGCGCTTTAAAATAAACAGAAAGCGAAAGAAATAATTAAAGCTATCAGAAACTATTTTATAACACTTATTATTCAAAGTTAAGATATTTAACTACTTTCCCTCAATCGCTACCAACTTTGCTGGCTGCATGTCACTCAATGCGCCCGTTACAATATATGCTAATAGGAGCAGTGAATTTTTTCTGAGGTTTATTTCTAAAGTACTCGCTTTATCGTGAAGTGTCTTTGCCTGTAACGAGCTCCAAATATAAAATAAATACTTCCGCTGATGTGAGCAATACGAATAAACAACCACATTTCGCAACACTTAGTCATGGAAAGCATTTTCACTGCTCATTTCTAGGGACCTTATCATTTCTTGTTACCTGTCAGTCGAAGTGTAGGTAAAGGCTGTTCACATTAAGGTAAGCACTTTTGAAATCAACCTTTGAAATATGTCACTGCCCCTGCCTGCGTAGGGTACTCCGAGAGGCACTGGTCGCATTGTAAAGTTAAAAACAGTGGAGAGAAAGTAGTTCCATATAGTAAAAATGAATAATAAGTGTTGCGTTCATATCTGTGAATAACGAAATTACTTCTATTGATTCCTTTTTTTTTATATATATATAAATATGAGAATTGGCCATTTTGTATAGCATTTACTTCAATTTTAATATAACTATTTCACTTGACCGACGCATGAATTAAATGATCAGGCACATATCAATGTTAATTTCACACAAGGTATCTTAAGCAGTGCTTTCGAAAATGTTACGTTTAACGCTAACAGTCTATGTATGCTATAAAATAATATATTTACCAATATTACGCATTTTGAGACCCAGTGGCCAGTAATTCCCCAGTAACTTACTTGTGAATACAGCTTATTTCTGCGGAAAGGTCTCACGTAGATTGTTCTTTAATATCTTTGGTGCCACCAGTTTTTATCCTTTGGCTATTGGTCGCATGTCCTTGTGGGAATATATTGTTATATTTGTCTGAGACAACCAGAATCAGGTTACACCAGTACTAAGCGGCTGCTGTTCAAACCCACTCCCCTAAGACGTGAAGCTTAAGTATTCGTAAAACAAAAAGATGGGGTAACTTTTGGCGAAATTCGGGTGTCCCTACATGAGTAATGAGTAACGCTGCTGCTTTGCGTTTTCGAATGGTTCGCATTACTATCGCCAAACTAAAAGCCTCATGCTCATTGTTTGTGACAATGAAACTATTACTCCACCAGCCTGAGAAGGGCAGGCATCAAGAATTTTATTTGTAGCACCTGGAACTTTATCCCATTCACAGAGTTGTGCATATAATGCCTGAGAAAGTTATTTTACACAGTACTGTATACTGTAGGCTGAGTATTCAATGATGTTTACTGACGGTAAATAATTTATAAACTGCACTAGTATTTTATGTTGTGAATGATTCGTATAACTGTCTCGGAACGTGATGATGAACAAATTGCTGTGTCTGTTTAAACAGTGTACGCATATATAGGTTACATATATGTCTTGTCCGTAGAGACAGGAAATTCGTTTTCAACGACCTGTATGATACAGGCCCTACTCCATTGTCCTATACACATATGTTTTCAAGCCTCAGTTTACTTGACACTGGCTGCTGCCACAGTGTGTACCCAGTTTTACCTCAGAACACATGGCATGGGTTTCGGCGCTTCTTTCCTGGCAGATCACTTATCGGCTTGGAATTCAAATTTGTGTGTCTAATAAACAGTAATACAACTGTAAACATTACACAAATGAGCGTGTGTTTAAATTCTAGCTTCTCCTAAAATGAATTTGTGAAATTTTCGAGTCAATTATCTGCAACACCTGAAAAACTAAATTCAAGTGGATCTGAAAGATTCCATTGTAGTGACGCCTTAATGTTTTAATTAGCGAGGCCTAACATTAGCACTGTTTGCAAAAACCTGAACCGTCATTTGAGGCGAAGATGAATACGTAGATAAAAGAACATGTTTTGTGTGAAGTGTTTTCGATTGCTTTGAACTCCACGGGCGACGCTGTTTTGGCTACGTGTCGGCGCCGATTAAACGTCTCGCCCTACATCCGGCACGGCTTAGTTCAAAATTTCGCGCCCATTGGTTCATAAACCAATACAGTTTTGGAGGCTCTGTCGTCTTTAGTGACCGACTTACAAATGTGGTGTAGTCACGGCATTTGTATATTCTTTGAGGAACATGCACGAAATATACTCGGGTATACTTTTATATGGGAATTTCTTTAATATAGATGAAGAAACGATATTTTTTATAGTTTTACTGTTTCGCTAGACTTTATCGCAAAATTTGTAAAACATTATAACAAGACAACATTTCAGTTCGTAAGTACAAAACAGTTATTTTAATAATTTTTAAAATGCAAACACGATGAGTTTTAAAACCTGTTGCTACCATCGCGACACAATACTTGCTACGCAGTCAACGCGTGACTTCATTGGCTGACGGTCAGCCAATAATAAATGTCGCAGCATACAGTAAGTGTGTCTGGTGTAGCCAGGACCAATAGTAGGATATAAGTGTAAATACAGGAACCAACACAACTGATATTGCTGTAGTGGAGAATACAAGCTGCTCACTGCAACATTGTCTTCGGTACCAGTAAATATGTGGCGTCCTCGAAATGCCAACAGCCACTTCGTCGTCACAGCTGATGGGTTACATGTGGGTAAGGGGAAATTACGAAGCTACATTAACAAAATGCAACAGCAGACAAAATTATCACCTCTTCGCAGGATAACGCTGACGTTTCGCGTAAAATTTATTGAATGTGATGATTCCAGGACATAATTTCAGCCAGTGACCAAAGTTTTAAATGTCTTCTGGTGGAGCGTTGTTGACCCTAAGCCGCGGATACAAAATTCGATTGCTGGCACGAATCTTTAGAATTTTTCAAAATGGTGGTGTAAATAAAACTTTGAAAAATACTTGAGAAACTCTGAAAATTATTTGTAAAAAAATTATCTAGTAATATTCGTAAAATTCGAAACACTGCATTTGCTCCAAATACAATTTTTCCCCATAAATTAAAGAAGAATAGTGAAATCTCTTTATGTATATGCTACTAGGTTTTTCTAAATGTACAGTTACTAAAAAGATATTAGGATACCAAAATTTTCCATATGTGTGTGTTTACCGTTGTAGTAAATAATCAAAAATTTGAATTTTTTGTTATATAATGAGATTTGAAGACGGGCAAGAAATAAGTACAAAAGGCATGAATGTTTACCACTATACTACCAAGGAGTTTTAACACATTATTCAAATACATTTAGTATGAATTTTTTCCGTTATTTGTAATGTTGGAGTAATTAGAGAAATGCTAGCAGATTCTAGAGACTCATGCTGCTTTCTTAAATTTGGATTTACAAGTGTTTTTTTTTTAATGGCGCGGATGCCCTATCTGGAACAGAAATGGTTTATTTGTGATTCTAGCAGCAAAGAACGCTTTGTGTATAGTGAAGTTAAGGCGAGGAAATAATTTTCGCGTATCTTTCAGAGAGGTAACGTAAGGAAGGCAGTGCAGGGGAGGGATCTCCTGTACGCTCGTCGCTGGAGGGAGAGTAATCACGTGACATTGCTGGTGCTAAACATACCGAACTGATAGCATCGGTCTCTACCTCTGCGCTGTTAACTAATGCGCTGCGTGACTTACGTTTTCCGGCCAGATAATACACACGTGCAAAGCAGCTCTAGCACAACTTCTCTCTGCCGCTGTCACTAGTGAACTGAACGGGCCCACCCCTCCGTGCTGTGGACATGGACTCTTTCAATTCGCTTGGTCTGGGGGACTGCGTGACCAACGCCTGCCCGACCAACAGCTAGGGGCACTATGGGATGTTCACGCCAAAGTGAGCACTTTTAAAAGCCCTGCTTAGGATCTACTTTTATGCACGTTGTGTATTCCTCCGCCGTATGCCATGGGACACATCGCTTTATTCATGCGTCGGACAAGTGAAACTGTGAAATTATTAGAAAAGTGAATATTTTACAATCCTGGTCGTTTTTACACTCCGATGCATTACAAAATAAAACAGAAAGCGAAATAAATAATTTAAACAATTATGAATGGTTACGTGACACCTTTTATTCGATGTTAAGGTACGGAATTACTTCCCATTCATCGTTACCAACTTTACTGTGCACATGTCACTTAGGATGCCCGTTAAAATATATGCAGACAGGGGTAGTGACTTTTCTCTAAGGTTTATTTCAAAAGTGCTCACTTTATCTTGAACACCCTTAAGTCATACTACAAAGTTAGTTCAGTACCTATTTAGTGGTTGGGGATTTCAACTCCCACGCGTATTAGGTTTCTGTCAACCAATCACCGACGTTCAATTTCGGGATAACATAAGCCTGATTGGCCTAGTAGAATAGAAAATATCTTCTCACGCACATACATGGCCAATAGCCAAAGTAAATTAGCAATTGTGCGCATACAAAGATAAAATATAGCCTGCGCATTAATCTTTTCGCGAAAAAAAGGTGGCCCGGCTAATAGGGTGTCTCCCGCAGCTCTGCGTAGCCAATCAGATACAAGGCCAATCAGCGAACGGGTTTGCTTACGTCAGAGGGACAACCGCACCAATATGTAATATCTGTCTGGGTTTCGTCACGACAACCCATCACCCTGCCTGTGCCTTGAATTATGGGTCCACCCTAACTCTGATGTAAGAAATATGTACGTACAAATCACTGTCAATGACAAGAACTGCTTTTTTTGAGACACTTGGAAATGTTTTTTCTCAGACAAGTAACTAGCGGGTAAACTCTGGAAAGGGTTCGGTTTGATCAAGCAGGCCCCTTCGAAATGAATGTAGCACGGGCACGATCGTGGTGCCTTGTGTCGGAAATTATCTGGAAGCTTGCAGTCTGCCACACTTCAATTAATTTAAGTGCTGCGCCGGAGAGTCCCTTCTCTCTTCGTGAAGTCTGTTCACAGCGGGCGCCATCCAAAGAGACGAAATTATCTTTCCACTGTATTCATGTTCTTGGCGCCATCTCTCTCTCTCTCCCTCTCTCTCTGCGTGTCTCCCTTTCTATCACTGTACCTCTCCGGAGCGAGCTTGCTGACTCGAGCTCTCGTGAATGAAGCAGCAAGACTCCTTTGGCGATGGGGTTTTAATCCGAGCTGCTGGTTCCTAGCTACGTTTTCATAGAAGTCATCCACAGATATGCGAGAGTTTCGCCAGTACGACCGTGGAACTGTTTGCCTAGGTACACACAGTCAACAGTTTATGCACGGTGCATATTTACATGCTGTCCATGATAAACTGAGCACTTTTAGATGCTCTGCTTTAGATCTACTTGTATTCACATAGTATATCCTTCCACCATATAGACTATACAGTATGTAAACGATAAGTTTTTACAACTGTACGCAGCAGTGTACATGGCTCCGAGACGAGCAATTTGATGTAGGACACTTGTGGTCCATAGGATCGGGAAATTACCGTAAAAGCGCTTGACAAATGTGTACTAAGATTTCTGTAACTTGTCTATGGTATTGTGAGAATGCAACATGTCTCAAACAATAACTATTACTAAACGTTTCCTGCCCGATTTGACCTTTGTGCAAACAGGCTTTAGCTGACCATGAGGTCGATTAAAGCCGGGCCCACAGCGGCGCGATGCGCGTGGTTAGTACACATTTGTCAAGCGATTTACGGTAATTTCCCGACCTTCTGGACCACTAACGTCCTACATCAAATTGCTCGTCTCGGAGACCTGTACACTGTTTTGCACAGTTGTAAACACTTGTCGTTCACAGCCTGTGTATGGAAGGCTGCTGTGGTGTAGACTGCTCGTCTCCCACCAAGGTGAATCAGGTTCAATCCCCGGCCGGGTTACTCCCGGATTTTCGCAAGTGGGAATCCTGCCTGACGATTTTCTCGGGGATCTCCCATTTCCGCCGCCCCCTTGCATTCCGGCGCTGCTCCGTACTCACCTCACTACACCTTCATCAGCTCTCAACACCTAGATGATATGAGCCGCCAAAATCTCTTCGCTCTTCACACTCATTTACACCTACTCATTATGTATTTCTTTATAAAATGTGAAATTTTCAGCACGCAAGTGTGAAACTAACATTGCCAAGAACCTGATCAATTTATTCATGCGTCGGTCAAGTGAAAGTGCGAAAATATCATATATATATGTAAGAATTAGCCTATATATTATATAAATATCATATTTTTAACAGATACGTACCTAACACTTGTAATTAGACGTAAAGACATGTAACTACTGTACTTTCACGCTCTCGTTACCAACTTGGCTGTGCCCATGCCAGTTATTGCTCCCGTTATAATACATGCAGTTAGGGGTGGCGATATTTTTCAAAGGTTGAATTTAAAATTGTTACATTGACCGTGTACGGCCTATACTGGAATTAGATACAGGTTTGAGGGACAGACAACGTAACTATACAGATTTGAAACAGCCGTCATGTGCCCCGGACTCCTACCGCACACGCCAATATGCCGTCACATGTTGGACCGTTGTTCGCGAATCATCGCTTGATGAATTACTCCCCAGTCAGCGGGCCAGCCAATAGGGAACCTTTCACCACCCACAGCAGAAAATTAGAAACAAGGCCATTTACCAGATCCCCGTGCAGCCAGTCATAGAATGAGTACGTGCACGATACAGGAACTGTTATTGCGACTTCGCCTCTGTGTTTAATCTGCTCTGTGCCAGAAGCAAGTCGCCGGTATCCAGCAGTAGAGTAACTCCAGTTCTGTTGGTCCCATTAGTCCCAGATACCACAATTTCATTGGTCCAAGGGGGAACGCGGTGGCACAGTGGATATAGCACTAGCATCTTACCAACGTGACCAACCGGGCTGGATTTCCGGTGGGGTCGCTCCCGGACTTAAGCACGTGGTAATCGTGCAGGGCAATGCCACTAGTCGACAAGTTTCCTACGGGATCTCCCGTTTCCCCCGCCCTTGCATTCCGGTGTTGCTCCATACTCACCTATCTACACCCTCAAATTCTCTCCAGTCCACTCCACTGATCCATAACACACCGGACACTACACTGTAGTGTACGGATTATGTAATTGGCTGGCCTTCAGCGAATGGAATGGCAGCTTGACTGATATGTGACTTTATATATGTAACAGGACTTTTCAAATATCTACTGTGTAACTTGTAGCAAGAAGAATATATTATATTTACTTTACATTTAGTTTTATGATTTATACGATACACGTATAACTTTTGTGATACTGCGAAAAAAACTATACCCTTGCTTGTTTTGTTTTAGAAATGAAAACCTTTTATTAGCTGTGTATTCTGAGCTACAGTTGGAATTATTCCTAAACCCATTCAGACCTAGCGTACACAATGTTGTTCTGTACACTACCAATGTGTAGGTAATATTTAGTCTGCACTACGCAATCAAAACTCAATGATCAATGATCTTACCTATGGGTAAATGATTCGCAAATCATCTTACTGATTTAGGTCATAACTTGTTCATAGAAATTGAGGCCGCACATATAGCCTACCGCTTATTGGGTGCAACACCGAAACGTGAGTGGGTCTGAAAGGGTTCAAGTATTAACAAAACATCAAAAACGGGAATGAATAGTGTACTTTTAAAGTTTATCCGACAATTGTTTGGGCCATCTTTTAATGAGAAGAAAGTCTAACAATTTTTCACTTTGGATAATGTAGCCTTTAAACAGATGTGTACTGCAGTATGTTTAAAAATTGCATTAAGTATAATGTTTTGTTGAACCAACAATGGTTTTTGTATCAACCGAATTAATTTTTTGTTTAAGGGCAATTAAATATTTTTATTTTCTAAACAAAGATTTGGTTAATGAAACTAAATATTGGTTCGGCTCTACGTTCATTAAATACTTAAGATTAAAACTAAAATAATTTGAAGCACGATCGAGAGTTGAATTTAGATAGTTGACATTTGCTGACAATGCTCTAGCAACCTCAGCTAATGAGACTACAAAGGAAACTTAAATTTTTTAAATAAATGCATTTAAAAAGGACAGCGTGTGTACAAGCGTATTTCAAGTTTCACAGCTTCACTTTATAGTTCGATGTTAAACATGTTTTGCTAGGACCTTCATACCTACCATTATTTAGCAGCAATTAATGCACTGACAAACACTGTTACTACATGCCCGGCTTACGCCTGCACTAATTACACCTCGTTGCACAAATTAGCGAACCATTTATCTGTTCAGGACGGTGATCATAAATGATTATTCTTAGGCGCTGCAAAACTATACAGCCCAGTAAGTTCCTCTGCTATGGCCTCCGAAAATAAATAAAAATATAATATTTTACACCATTTTGGTTTAAACATAATCGAAGTCAGCACATCACACTGGCGTGTAGCAGGGCGAACAAACAGTGTGGTGGCGCTTGAACTGATTGCGAACAGCATTAGATGAAGCTACGAAATACAGTATCAGCAACGTATTATCCCTCCCGCGCATTAGAGCCTTCTTTTAAAGGAATGAACTGTTAAAAATTTCCGTATATTTACCCAATGTTTTACGGAAATGTACAGTGTATATACGGAAAGGCAATCCGTAAGTCCGTAAATACAAAATACGGAAAGTCTCCGTATTCCCTTTGGCTTCGAGTTACGAGGACGAACAATCCCGATTCTACACGAATCTTTCTTCGCCAGTGTAACAAGGACATTATCGTTTCTGCGGCAGTTAAAGCTATTCCCGAGACTATGGCCTACTATTTTAAACATTAAAAAATAGCATCAGGCGTCTGTAACATTTGGCAAAACTAAAAGTACCCTGAAATTAATAGAAACCGAATTTTTGCCTTTGTCTTTCGAATATAAATATAAGAGTTATACCATAATTTTCTACTGAGAGTTGTAGCTGAATGGAAGCTGTGCTCTCATAGCTCAGGGGTAGAATGGCCGGCTTGTAGTAAGAGGGTCGCGGGTTGGCGCCCCGGTGCCTCTGACGCGGCGTATCTTCAGTTTGTTTATAGCGCTGGGATTTTGTTAACACGTCCGTCTCACTTGAGCTCAACAAAAAACAATGGCAAAAAAATGGTTACAATCGTGGGCTCAGATTCAAACCTCGCTTAGGTACAAAATATTTTAACTTTTTTAATATAATTTTTATACATGGTAGAACACCCACATAACGAAAATTAAAGACATATTCATTATCTCTTTTTATTTTAAACGGAAAGTACAGAAAACCGTGAAATTTACGGAAAGTCCGTTTCTGAAAATCAACGTGTCCGTAATTTTACGAAGAGTTAACGGACACTTCTGGATAAATTTTTACCAGCACTTTTCCGTAAAATGAATGACATTTTTTCTTAACAGTGTGTGTTTCCTGCGGTTTGCAGCGTATACAATTATCACATTCAATTGCAGTGTACAATATACAAGTACCTCTGTGGGTGTGGCGGTGGTGAAGTGGCAAGAGGGCTCGCCTTACACCAAGGCCAACCGCGCTCGATTCCCGGCAGGGCCGCTCCGGGACCTCAGTACGTGAGAATCCATCCGGACGACGCCGCTGCACCGAGACAAAGCTCTGTTCCTGCCAACAATACATTTCTTTGTATATTGAACAAAAATTTAATGCAATTGAAATAAAGAAATATTTTGTTGTCATAGAGATTTTGTTGCCATAACTAGACGGCTTGGCCAGTTAAAATGTATATTGTGTCAGCTGAACAAAAATCTGTTTAGTTGTATTCAAATAATTTTTTGAATCGAAAAAGATATTTCGTTTAAGGAAATACCTGTGTTTGGCCGTATACAAACAAGCTCTGTGTTGGCTCTCAGTGCGGTCGGCGGGTTTTCCCCGGAGATTTCGCGTTTGCCCCGCTCTTGCATTCCGGTGCTGCTCCATTCCTCGCTTCACCCTCATCAGATCTCAAGACCCCCATGTAAATAGCCGCCCATAACTCTCCACTTCCTTACACACGTATAGAACGTTGCACCAGAAGTTGTGTTAATGAAATGCACTGCAAACAGAAGAAAACAACGCACACAGAGGGAGCTCCTTCAATGATTGGGACATACAATTCCTTGTTGAATACATGTGTGTCTCCATTGCCACTGGTATATGACAGATCGTTAGGCTGATTCCGGTGCACTTACATACAGGACTTGCGTTCGTTACGAAGCCTAAAATTAAATATTTATATTTTTGAATTAACAATTTATACAACGTTGACAATAATTCATGTGCCAAACTCTGGGAAGTGACTTCGTATGAAAAATAAGGCGGGGTATACAATGACAAGCACTATCGTGTGGTGAAGATTAAAGGAGCTACACGACATTGAAAATCGTAGTTTGAAATGAAAAAAATTTAAAAATTTCAGAAAGTCCTTCAGATAGACTGACAAAATTGGGATTTGTGTTCCAAGAAACGTATATTGTAAGTCTTTTAAAATGTGGCTGGTAAAATCGTCCCCTTTACTGCTTAAGTATGTCTTCTAACACTATTTCAACAGGTAATTTTGGAATAACAGACAGCAAAATGAAAAATTGGAGCCAGGTATTACTAAAGGTTGTTCACGATAATGTGAGCATTTTAGAAATCAACCCCAGAAAAATGTCGCTGCCCCTATCTGCATATATTTGAACGGGTGCCTTGAGCGACATGCGCTCAGTAAAGTTGGTAAGAATGGATTGGAATTAGTTCCGTATCTTAATATCGAATTAAAAGTAGGTTACCATTTATGATAATTTAAATTATGTCTTTCGCTATCTATTCCTCTTAATGCATCGAAGTGTAAAAATGAGCAGATTTTTTAATATTTACGTTCATAATAATTTCACAGTTTTACTTGACCGAGGCATGAATAAGGTGATAAGGCCCATTACAATATTAATCTTATATAAAGCGGAAAACTCACAACGTGCATACAAGTAGATCTTAAGCAGTGCTCATTTTACCGTGAATAGCCTATAACCATAGCAAAATGAAGGCGAAAGGTCCTCTTGCCGGAACTTGCTCCGGTAAACCGTTTTTGAGAAAACTCCACTGAAAAGTTCGAAGGTGCGGTGTACCCCTTCAGTTTTAGGCAACAAGGCAATCAATCGAGCCACGCACGTGGCTGGAGAAACAGGCGAGGATGTAATCCGCGCATGCGTGGAGGCGAACTTTGCTGTTGACAAGTCAGTATGTGCGTGCAGCTAGTTGTGAAAGCATGTAACGTTTGACGCGAGTGGAGCTCGCCGACATGTACCTCGTGTATGGAGCAGCCAACACGAGACAAGCAGTGAAGCTGTACCTGCTGCGCTACCCAGCGAGACGTCAAATCTCCCTTTGACATTTGTACACCTCAGCTAGAGTTTGCGGAGCAATAGTGACGCAGCCGAATACTGGAGCCACACTGACAAAGCAAAGTGCTGTATTTAACGACGACGTGTTTCACCGCACTACATATAAACAGTACAATTATATGTGCATTGATGTATGTCAGGTGTGTATATGGTTCTGTGTATGTGTGAAGAATAATCGTGTAGTTCACTATTAAGGTATATTTTATTTTATGTATGTTGCTTCCATATATTTCATATAAGCTTCTCTCTACGTTTACAGCAGACATTAAGTTTTTTGTCATTATTTTATTTCTTTTTCTTACAAAAAACTAAGTGTTATGTTTCATTATGCAAGGAGGTGATAGTACCTTAACTTCACCACAAAAATAAAGACTTATTATTATTTTTATTATTATGTCATGCATTACTACTATTTGCACGCCGTTTCTTATTTTCTACGGTTGTCTTCACTCTATTTTATTCAGTGATTACATGTACAGAGTGTGGAGTCAGTGGATGTAGTGTCGCCTACCACTGCAGGGGTACGCCGCTTCTCCGATATTTTGAGTGGTGTTTTCTCAAAAATTGTTTACCGGAGCGATTTCGGACAAGAGGGCATTTTGTCGTCATTTTGTCATATCGAGTAATAATTTGCCTCAGGTTTTCTAATACCGTCTCAATTACTTCCTGATATTTTTGCTTTCTTGCAATTTCATCTTTGATTTTCAATGCCGCATACCTCCCACAGTATTTTCAATGCCGCATACCTGTCACAGTATTTTCAATGCCGCATACCTGTCACAGTATTTTCAATGCCGCATACCTCCCACAGTATTTTCAATGCCGCATACCTCCCACAGTATTTTCAATGCCGCATACCTGTCACAGTATTTTCAATGCCGCATACCTGTCACAGTATTTTCAATGCCGCATACCTCCCACAGTATTTTCAATGCCGCATACCTCCCACAGTATTTTCAATGCCGCATACCTGTCACAGTATTTTCAATGCCGCATACTTGTCACAGTATTTTCAATGCCGCATACCTCCCACAGTATTCACCACGCGATAGTATTCGGCAATGTTTATCCCTCATTATATTCCATACGGTATCACATCCTGGAATTTTACATTTTTATTCTGGTCAACGTTTTATATACCAGTGCAGGATCCAATATATTACATATCGAGTAAATGGGTAAAAATGGCAGCCATTAAAAAAATATGCTCGAGTATTATCGAAAAATAAGTCGAGTTTCCTTGTAAATTACATCCAAAGAAATATATAAAATTATGGCAATTTTACTTTATTGTATGTGTAATTTTCGAAAAAAATAACTATTTTGAGTAATTATTTTTTAACTACTTAAAATTGTTTTAACTCTCAGTTTGAAACGCGCGAATGTGTAGATTTGTTATTTAGAAAGCTGGTGTTAAATTACAAGTTTAAAAGTACGGATAAAAATACATTAACTTAAAATAATAAACCGCTTCATATTGAATTTCATTACTGTACTGTCGTTGTAGTTACGGACTATTATTATTTTAGTAATACACGTTTTTACAGTAATATTTCTATTATAACTTAAAATGAGTAAATTTTTATTATTAACATGAGTGAAAATGACATTATTACGAACGATTAAAGGAACAATTTAGCTCAGTCACCCTACGGTTAAAAGGTCAAGCGCTTATGTAATTCAGAAGAAAAAAAAACGGCGGGGAGTAAAAGCGTTTTTAACAGAAAGGTTATTTCATAATTCTGTATTATCTTAAAAAAAGAAGAAGATTAAGCTGCAATATTTATATTTCCTGAAAAGAGGTGCAATCACCACATTACTTCTGTATGATTTTGTCTTCTGTGACTTCTTTATTTTACAGTGGCAGTATGCGCGCTATGGTCACGACGTATAATTTGAGAGCTTTGTTGGCAATTGCCATCTTCAGAATGAGCTTTCAGTCTTACCCACGCTCTTGCTTGAGGCACACTTTGTTGGCAATTGCCGTCTTCAGAATGAGCTTTCAGTCTTACCCACGCTCTTGCTTGAGGTACACTTTGTTGGCAATTGCCGTCTTCAGAATGAGCTTTCAGTATTACCCACGCTCTTGCTTGAGGTACACTTTGTTGGCAATTGCCGTCTTCAGAATGAGATTTCAGTCTTACCCACGCTCTTGCTTCAGGTACACTTTGTTGGCATTTGCCGTCTTCAGAATGAGCTTTCAGTCTTACCCACGCTCTTGCTTGAGGTACACTTTGTTGGCAATTGCCGTCTTCAGAATGAACTTTCAGTCTTACCCACGCTCTTGCTTGAGGTACACTTTGTTGGCAATTGCCGTCTTCAGAATGAGCTTTCAGTCTTACCCACGCTCTTGCTTGAGGTACACTTTGTTGGAAATTGCCGTCTTCAGAATGAGCTTTCAATCTTACCCACGCTCTTGCTTGAGGTACACTTTGTTGGCAATTGCCGTCTTCAGAATGAGCTTTCAGTCATACCCACGCTCTTGCTTGAGGTACACTTTGTTGGCAATTGCCGTCTTCAGAATGAGCTTTCAGTCTTACCCACGCTCTTGCTTGAGGCACACTTTGTTGGCAATTGCCGTCTTCAGAATGAGCTTTCAGTCTTACCCACGCTCTTGCTTGAGGCACACTTTGTTGGCAATTGCCGTCTTCAGAATGAGCTTTCAGTCTTACCCACGCTCTTGCTTCAGGTACACTTTGTTGGCAATTGCCGTCTTCAGAATGAGCTTTCAGTCTTACCCACGCTCTTGCTTGAGGTACACTTTGTTGGCAATTGCCATTTTCAGAATGAGCTTTCAGTCTTACCCACGCTCTTGCTTGAGGTACACTTTGTTGGCAATTGCCATCTTCAGAATGAGCTTTCAGTCTTACCCACGCTCTTGCTTGAGGCACACTTTGTTGGCAATTGCCGTCTTCAGGATGAGCTTTCAGTCTTACCCACGCTCTTGCTTGAGGCACACTTTGTTGGCAATTGCCGTCTTCAGAATGAGCTTTCAGTCTTACCCACGCTCTTGCTTGAGGTACACTTTGTTGGCAATTGCCGTCTTCAGAATGAGCTTTCAGTCTTACCCACGCTCTTGCTTGAGGTACACTTTGTTGGCAATTGCCGTCTTCAGAATGAGCTTTCAGTCTTACCCACGCTCTTGCTTCAGGTACACTTTGTTGGCAATTGCCGTCTTCAGAATGAGCTTTCAGTCTTACCCACGCTCTTGCTTGAGGCACACTTTGTTGGCAATTGCCGTCTTCAGAATGAGCTTTCAGTCTTACCCACGCTCTTGCTTGAGGTACACTTTGTTGGCAATTGCCGTCTTCAGAATGAGCTTTCAGTCTTACCCACGCTCTTGCTTGAGGTACACTTTGTTGGCAATTGCCGTCTTCAGAATGAGCTTTCAGTCTTACCCACGCTCTTGCTTGAGGCACACTTTGTTGGCAATTGCCGTCTTCAGAATGAGCTTTCAGTCTTACCCACGCTCTTGCTTGAGGCACACTTTGTTGGCAATTGCCGTCTTCAGAATGAGCTTTCAGTCTTACCCACGCTCTTGCTTCAGGTACACTTTGTTTGCAATTGCCGTCTTCAGAATGAGCTTTCAGTCTTACCCACGCTCTTGCTTGAGGTACACTTTGTTGGCAATTGCCGTCTTCAGAATGAGCTTTCAGTCTTACCCACGCTCTTGCTTGAGGCACACTTTGTTGGCAATTGCCGTCTTCAGGATGAGCTTTCAGTCTTACCCACGCTCTTGCTTGAGGTACACTTTGTTGGCAATTGCCGTCTTCAGAATGAGCTTTCAGTCTTACCCACGCTCTTGCTTGAGGTACACTTTGTTGGCAATTGCCATCTTCAGAATGAGCTTTCAGTCTTACCCACGCTCTTGCTTGAGGTACACTTTGTTGGATACAAGTAAACGCCCTTTTGAATGCCATTCTACGATGCTAGGGAGTCAACACGGAAGCAGTAAACTTTGTGATAAAATTCGTTTACGATCTACCAAGCAACATCGAATGCCCTGTTTATTTTGCTTCTTCTACCATTGAGTATCTTAATGTCCCCTGTAAAAGAGTACATTACCAATACGTCATGATTCAGTCAAATGACACAGTGAAAATATTATTGGTACATAAAATTTTCCTGTTACACCGAATCGTACCTCTTGAAGAGGCGTCAGTATTTTGAGGAAAGAATTTCATGCATGGTATATTTCAGAATTCTTAGTAAGCCGCTGTAGATTCCTTTCGTTACATTTAATATGTCTTCGTGAAAAAAAAAATTATGATTTTTTACTGGGGTAATCAGATAAATACTACTCTGACATTGAATGTTTGTGATTCGCAGTTCAGCCTCTGAATCAGTTGTTATTTATAATAATAAAATCGCGAAAGTCTACTTGGCTAAAGTGTTTTCAAATACAACAATAGAGAGAACCCATTTTCGTGAAATTCGGGTGTCTCTAAATTGGGTGTGGTATATGAAAATATTTGGACTACACGCCTGTCTTTCAAAAATACTTCTTGCATATTAAAATGTAATTTGTTTTCTGTATTATGTTTCTTCAATATAGTTAATGTTTACGTAAGTATTACGTTGAAATATTTGCAGATATAGTTATGATTATTTTCCAGAATTCATTTATAATGTTTCTTGTTGAAAATCCAGATATTATTATAATGCTCTTGTATAGTCTCAGAAATGTTAATTTGTCAAAATTTTAGACACCCCTGCGTGGATTTCGGAGATTACCTGTTTCATATTTGTTAAACCAAGAGCGGATTTTCCTGGACTTCGTATCTATCCTCTCACTACTAGTGTCTTGGAAATTGTAAGAGTCATAAACATCAGAGATTTCAAAAATGTTAGGATGCAGTAATTGAGTTATTTTGTTCGCTTCCCGTTGCTTTGTTGTATGAATATTATAATAAAATCGTTTAGCATAAAATAAATTTTCTGACACCAAATAATTTATTATTTAAAAAAGACTTCACATATTTCTAGAGAAAATCTTTTTTGTGCACGAATATATGTGGTTTTTAGACCTCAATATCAAATATACAGAAATTACGGTGAAAAAGAGAGATATATTTCTGGCAAAAAATGTTGATTAAATGTTTCAATTTCTACAAATTAGATAAGACTATGTTATCTGACTGGTGATTACTACCTCGTAGAGATTAATGTTGTACGTCAATGGCGGACAAGATTCGGTCGAAAGCTTCCCCCAGGATTTTAGTGTCGGAGAAGATTTCAGGACGCATCAATAGGTACACTATTCCAGTCACAAAAATTACAAGAAATTAATATCTTGAAGTTTACCCTACTATATTCTATTAGCGGTATCTTGATACTTTTTGAATCAATACTTTGAAAATTCATCTCATATATCAGGTGTTTAAATTGTTTCCCAAATATGTCATCTATCATAAGCGTTTTATACCTCTGTCGACAACGTATCTAAATTTATTTAAATTGGAATTTCACTTATATTTAATTTATAACACGTTATGTTTCATTTCAAATTAATAGGAATAAAAACTAGAAACAATGTGTGGTTTGGAAACGGCTGGTAAGAAATAGTTCTCATTCAAAAAATATAAATCTCACTGCACACGAATGCGGCGCGTTGTAATTTTGACGTAATTTTATTGAATTAGTTAAGCTTTGTTTGCATGCGGAAGATAAATATTCAGAAAGGACAACTTAAGCAGGCTTCAGTAAAGTTAAAAGTAACAGTGAGTGTACTATTTGAAACGAATGTTTGGATTTTCCAGGTATCAGGTTGTTTCGTCTCTAGTATATGAGCTTACAGAAATAGCGTGGTAACAAGGAGAAAATTAAAGTGATTTTAGATTTGCCATCTCGCAATCATGGCCGACAAACGGTGGTATAAAGAAGCACTATATAACATGCAGAAATAGTGTGTGTGCTTTCGCTAACAAAATATGTGTTGCACTACAGAACAGACATAATGCTTAAATAGGTGTAAATCATATTTTAAAATAAGCCACTCGTTGTGGTGAAATTCAGATTGAACCACCAGTTTATAAGCTTTCGAGTATTCGTACCTTTAAAATGAATTATTTTTACTGATAAATACTTATTTCACGTCACCGGAAATTGGCACTATGAAATAAAAAAAATTGGTCGCAGAAGTTTTTAATTTGTTTTATTACTCATTGCGGCGTTTTTATCTTGTTTATGTAATGAATTCAGACTCAATTACATCTGCGAAATAGATTGTGTGTATTTAAATGGACGTTAAAACACCTCTGACACTGCAAGTTTTTATTTATTCCAGTTTCTGTTTCTGTTGTAACATACCACAAATTTTTGCAATTAATAGTGCTTTAAATAATTTATTAGTCAGTCATGCACCCATCTGCAAAAATTAAAAAAAATGTAATAAATATATATTTTTTTAAATAATCTGCGTGCACTTGAAATGCATTTTTATGACAGGAAATATATGTACTTCATGTCACAGATATAACAATTATATTAAAACATTATTTTGCCACACGCTTACTGTAAATAATAATTATCCGAATTTGGACTGAAATTGTGGTTCTTTACAAGATCGTGACTAAACTTGATACAGGAAAAAAACCTGTTTATTTCGTCATTTGTTAATTACTTTACTTTACCCTAGCTATGTAATAATATTAGGGTATAAATAGTTAGGTTATAATGATAAAGTTGACTTTTTTTTTCAAGTATATGCAATTTTGTTCCAATTTAATAAATATTTAATAAAATATTTAATAAAATATTTTTGCTGGCATCACTAAAAGATAATAAAGGAACGAATAATTTTAATGTGCACGATAAATGTCCTGTTTTAGCGCGTGGCCGTAGTGAATCTCTTTTTTGTAAAGTAATGTCACTTCATTTATACTCTGGTCTCTCTAGTGCTCATTATATGAAACTGCTGGCGGCGAAATACCTCGATTATTGGATTCCTTTGTCCTGCACTGGAATTACGTCACCTATTTTTCTTAAAGAGGAGAACGGCGCGTCGGAATGGTATGTATCGGGATATGCGTGGCAACCCAGTGTGCAATGGAAATTCGCATGACGTCATGCTCAGTGGTCCAGCCACGTCACTTATCGACCGTTAGTGCACTTCGCTGTCGCGTGAGGCATGTAAGCAGTACACTTTAACCATCCAAAAGATTTTTAAAGAAGACCGGATACTACTCACACGACAAAGTAGTAATTAATAAATTAGTTTAGGTTTCAGACAAATGGGTTGGCGTTACTGTAATGAAAAACTTGCTTTGGGATGTTAATTTAACCTGTGGAAATGAAAAAGCAATTTTGTTTCGTTTCAAATGTTCCTTTGTAACGCTTGAAACAATAATATTTGTTAAATTGACGATATTACTAATTTTAAAGCGTGACTATAGTTAGCTGTCGTTGTTTACAATTACTAAATAATCCGCAATGAAAGAGACTAGAACCACCTTTACGAAGTTTTTAGCTGTCATAATATAGGAAGGTCAAAAATAGCATCATTAACTAAATCACAACAAAATATCTCTATACTGTTAATAACCCATTTCCAAATATTAATCAGCCTTACAATAGTTTATTTTATCACTTGCTCCAGGAATTTGTGTCATTGGAACAAAATATACAAATGCAAAACTAAATATAACAATGACATTGTGTGAACGCTACAAAGACTCAGAGTAATTAGCGAAATTCACAGTTTTCTGTCGTTTATATTTTTACAATTTAAGGGACCGGTTGCAGAAGAGGCGTGTTATAATTTTGTCCCGTCACAGCCGAAATCCATCGCACAGTAAAACCGACCCTCTACTTAATTGACAAACCATATGTTGTTACGAACATTATTTTATTTGGTAGATCGCAAATGCCAATAATATCAAGATGGCGAGTGAGTGAGGAGATTTTGGCGGCTGTTAACAGCGAGGTCTTGAGATATGATGAAGATGATTGAGGTGAGTATGGTGCAGCGCCGAAATGAAAGGGTGGAGCAAATGGGAGATCCCGGAGGAAACCCGCCAACCAGCGGCATAGTCCGGCACGATACCTGGATACAAAAATCTGGGAGTGACCCGGCCGGGGATTGATCCCAGTTGGCCTTGGTGGGATGCGAGTAGGCTAACCTCTTAGCCTCAGCGGCCCATTTGGCATTATTGGTAAATGAGACCATTTTCCCAAGTCTAAGTGCGAGTTACAATCATAGAAATACATTTTTGAACGTAAAATCAAAGTACCGAATTCATGAGATTATAAATTAACATATTACTGGAAAGATAAAAGGAAGTTGTTGGACAGTGGGCGTGAGTATGTTTCCATTATGTGCTGTGCTGTACATATAGTTTCATCCTTTTTAAACGTAGGTCCGTTAAACGTTTCTGTCTAACTGACGTCACATTATCTGAGTAACAGTAGGTTTACACTGCAAAACATAACGATTCGTTCCCAGTAAAAATAACACAGACTCACAGCATACGACATAATGGTAAAACATCCACACGACCGGAATTCTTACTTGAACGGGGTCGTTCCCGGGTTTTCACATATGGGAATCGTGCCGGACGATGCCGTTGGTCGGTAGGTTTTCTCAGGGATCTACCTTTTCTCCCCGCCCTTTCATTCTGGCGCTGCTCCATACTTACGTAGCTTCATGCTCAACAGATCTTAAGACCTTTAAAAGGGGACCCTATAAATTTATAGATGCAAAGTCAATAGCAGAGATCAATTCAGTACGCCGCTCAAATCCCTTCCTTCACACTCTTATGTGAAATAATTCACCGATGTAGGATTCGGAACACAAATTAATACTTATGTATTCATTTTAACCAGTTAATTTTTGTGACGAGTCTGTCGTGATATGGCAGTTAGAAAAAAAAAATCCCAATGCTTTGGTTGTCTTTGTCCACATAAAATAGATTTTAGTAAAAATAATGTGATCTTGAATAATTTTTTTTTGTTCTGTGTAAGGGGCTGGGCTGCGTGACGCTTTATCTACGTTGGGGGGTTTTTTTAAATAAACGATTTTTCGTGAACTATTAAACATAAGTCCAATGTGCTGTGCATTAAAAATAACATACACTTCTGGCGACACATGTTGAGTGCTTTGAAGACGTGACGAACTTTAGAAACACCCATTTCAGGAGACACAAACACAACTAAAAACGTATCTTATAGATCGTTGTGTCGGAAAATATACGCTTCAGATAAATTCTGAGGTACTCATGGATCCTGCATCGCACCATGATATAAGCTTTCCGCCAATAAAATTACGGAGTCACCTTTTAAAGTCACATAAAATGCACGACGACAACACTGCACGCCAGTTCGGAGCCTAGCGCTTAGTGGCGATGACGCAATTGATACATGTAACAGTGTGGCGCTTATGGTTGCCGCGCTCCTCGGCCTCAAACGTGGGGAAAATGTCAAGTTATGCGGACCCCTTAAGAATGAAGTCAGGGCATATTTTCTGTGGATTGGTTGTTCGGGTGTTGATATTTATCTAGGCAAACAAATATCCTGGACATACGCCTTCTTGCCAGAAAATAGAAAACCCCATTATCTAAACCAGTAAATTTTGGTTTTTACCGAGTAAGCGTATTCGAAGAGAAAAATTATAGTGAAACTGGTAAAAAAAAATTGCATTTTCAGAGCTTGCCAGTGTAGTTGTCCTAATAGGTAAGAGAAACTTAAAACGGTACAGTTGTAGTTTAATTAATTTTCTTTCATCGGGGGTTGTAAAATTCCTCCTTTAAACATTTAGTTTGCTCAGAAAAGCGCAAAAATGGAAGCAGTGCACGCCGGTTCAACACCTTGCGCGTAGGGGCGATGGAGTGCTGGGCGCACGCGTGATTGTCGCCCTTATCGCCGTGCCTTGAATTCCAAAATTTTTTTTTTTGTTTGTTACATTCGAGACACAAATTGAAGTTGATGTGAAAGCCTTAGTGTAGCTGAGATCGTTGCTGTACTTCCGGTTGACTGACGGTGATGTGGTTTGTGTTTCAGTGACGAAGCTGTCTCCCGCGCGCCAATCACAGGCGCCCCAGGAGAGTTTGCCCACGCCCACAGACGAGAAGGCCACGCCCAAGATAGAGGAACCACCCAAGTCACAGTAAGTTGTCCACGACACGATACAGAACTGCACCTAATTAACTAATATTAACAAGATTCTACTGAAGTTTAAATATTATCAGAAAGTAACAAGGGCATAAGATAATTGCCCCTCCCCCCTTCTACTCACTGTAACACATAAACGAGGTTTTTTTTTCAGTCAGTACACATATTCACATACGGTTATTTTTTACCCATTCAGTCCGCCTCTCTACGAACGTGAATGGGTTGCAAAATAATTATACTTATGGCAGGTACTGTACAGAGCAAGGCCCCCATTGTTTGGTGCCCTGAGAGTCTTTCTTGAGGTTAATCAAATTTGTGGAAATTTGTACAGCCCTTCGAAATTAATGCCTGATGCCTAGAGTTACCTGATTCCCATGGTAAGTTTCAACGTATAGTGTTTCGTAAAATACTTATTTAAGATTTACATTTGTGATTGGCTGATTTTAAATTTTACATGTCTCAGGTGTCAGTCAGACAAACACTGAGGTCCGGTGTTGGAAAACTTAATCGTGATTGGCCCAGTTCAGTAAGAAATAACTTCTCCCAAACACACTTGGCCAAAAATCAAAGAACACTTTAAATCTGAATCAGTGATGTCAATCAGAAGTATTGTTTATACTGAATCTTTAGTTAGTGATTTGCTATCTAGCAGCGGATCAGTGGAATGCGCTGAGGTTTTACCGCCTGGCCAGTGACATTCACTAGGAATCAGCAGAAACAACTGCATAATCAGTGAACATCACGAACTAAACTGACCAGCAGAATTTCACTGATTCAGTACCAGCAAGTTCAACAGAACGGCAGTTAAATTCTCTCATTTGGAGCAGTTGTAACTGTTTCTATCTTACGAATGCAAAAGAGAAATGGCCACAAGGGATATTTCGAGTGTAGCCTACACAGGATATTTCGAGTGTAGCCTACATGTGAAAGTGTTCGTGCAAAACAGATGCTCCTACTTGCAATGCCAAAAGCACTTAGCACTTTGTCACTGGTCGTAAGAAAAATTTTGAACACAAGTACACGAACACCAGAAGATTTCGTGTCCACAACACGTGAAAACGGAAGTTAATATGTGACCGAACTTACATATTATCCCGAGTATATTCGTTCACGTACGAAGTGTAGAGCCGAATATGTAGAGTCATGGTCGGTGCTGTACAAAATCAGAAGTCAGCATCAATCAGACATATTTTTTTCCGTGGTTAACGTTATTGGATGTTATTAGCAAACCAAAATGTTATTATAGCTTGCTGCCAGTGCCACGGACCAATATAAATTCCCCTCGTATGGTCCATTGTATAAGTTATTATAGGCGATTCACGGTAAAGTGAGCACTTTTTAAGGCCCTGTTAAAGTTTTATTTTTATCAAACTTCTGTCTTCCTGTCACTTTCTAATATAAACATGGTCATCAGACTTATGAACACAGTGTATACATCTCATCACTACCCAAAGATAACGTCTGGAACTGCAATAAAATCTATTTATTAGTTGTTAATGCGTGATGAAAGGGCCTTAAAAAGTGCTCACTTAAACGTGAACTGTATTTACAGGGAATTCGTAAGTACTTGCCAAACCAAAAATATATTTTACTAAACCTACAAAGAAAAGCTAAATTTTAAGTTATGGGGTTAAATTGTATATGAGCGCATGTGTTAATATGATGAGTATGTATATGAAATTTTTTTCATGTGCGTGTAAGACAACTTCTAAATATTTGTGGCACGTGCTTGTTTCCAGGCGTGTTGGGTATATATGCGCAAGAATTTTTAAAATCTCTCTTCAATTAGGGACAGGGGAATTGAGTGGGTTCAGTGGCCTGTAGACTTGTCACAGAGCCCAGGAGAAGTCAGAAGCGAAACATACGCATATTCCCAGGACTCCAGGCGCGCACGTCACCAATATGGCGTCACTGGCTAGCAGTATGTTGGAACTCCGTTATCCTGCCAGCGCCTTGGTAACCTACACTTGCGGACACCAAAATTCCTCGAAACATCTTTCGCACCTGCTAGATTCCAATACTTCATGGGCATACCAACAGTATTCTTTTCCTTATGGGCGGCGTGTCTTTGCGAGAGATGTTCCGACTTAACTGACCAATGAGGATAAGTTTGCTCCTCTGCTGTACGGCTCGATTCGCGCGTAGTCACCTAACACTCTTAACACCCAGATCATCCAATCGCTGAAGTGGATCTGAGCTAAAGTCGTTTTGAAATACAGCTGGCTGTGAAATATTTTTGCGAAACTCGGATCTCCCTACTTACATATACATGTCAGCCGGCAGACTGAGCGGCAGGATAGCTTTCTCAGAGCGCAGTAGCCAACCAGAGAACCGTCATGCCATCTTGTCTCTATTTATTTACCTACTCTGTGACATTCATCGTTCACATGATGAGATGCTTGTGTGTCCCGTGGCAATGTCGCGACGAGTACACTGGATGACGAAGATGCTGTTACAATTAATCTAAAAGAAAGTGGGCTTGTCCTGGTTCAATATTATGTGTAAGTCTTAAAACAAGAGAGTAATTTATAAATTTTCTAATTTATTTTCAATAACTAATAATTATATCAACTCAAATTCTCGCTATATAATGCAATAACTTACTATTTACAATTAATCAAATCAATCAATAAAATTTACAATTACCTCGCACAAATTAATGCCATTAAACGTTTCGAATCAGACCTAATAAGAGTGTACCAAAACCTATTCAATTACTATACAAATCGTGTCCCCATATTTGGCATTTCCAATATTTACAATAAAGTCCGTATCACATGTTCAAACAGTTCTACCTCAGTTCAGTCCACCCACCAGTCCACAATATTCTGGAGTTCTCTGAGCGCCCTCATACACAGTAGCCTTCACTCGTCGGAGTTCACGCCCTCTCATGAGTTCACAACACAAACACCTCGACCACCATCGTCGCAATATCCGGTCATCGTGCATCATCTTCATCGAAGTAACTCGCGCACCCGTCTTCGCATTGTTACCCCATTCATCCAGGTAGCTTCTGTCAAAGACTGCGGACCGCCGGACAGCTGCGATATTTATAGGGACGCAGGTCGTTTGCCCAGAAACTTCTCCAAATGCTGCGTTGTGCCGAGGGCCTTGGTTCCCAGAATATTCTCTCGCATCCTCTACAATTGTCGGCTTCTCTGAAAGGGGGGAGGAGGGACCTCGACGCCAACCAGGTCAGCTGTCAATAAGTTCCTACTGCGCTGCGACGGGACCTCGAGCGGGTCTGCCTAAGGAGAGGGGAGGATCGAGGTCGGTCAAATCACCCCCCCCCCCCATAGCTGAGTACGCTCATAGCGGCCGCGTCCCGTGCGACTGAAGTCACGTAACATTATGAAGATGTTGTAAAAATTCGCGTTTCGATACACCCACAACTTGCCAACGTCGTGATGTTGAAGGCTTCTTTGTAGGTTCGGCTGGTGACTGGCAAGCTCACATTCAGGAACTCTTGCTCGATGAATGACATCCAGCTACGCTACTGGTGAGAACATTTCCTTTGCTTCTTTTGTTAGAAATTCAGTGTACACTGACAAAAATGTTTCATCGAATTTAATGAAGTTTATTTCGAGCAACAAGATTATTATTTTCTTTTATTATTTTGTTTTCCCATACTGTAAAATTTGACTGACACATCTAAAATTTGGTTTGGCTGTACTTACATTAATATTTTTCGGTTATTATTAAAGAAGCAATGTTACGGCCGAGATTAGAACTCGTATTATTTGCGCCGGGTGCTCTGCCTTAACAACCTTAGATAAATTTACTATGGCGAAGTGGGAATGTTTTTAAATATTTACAATATTGGAAAACATATGTGAATAAATATTTTAAGACTAGAGCTTTACTTTTTAGTTTTCTGTTGAAATTGTGATGTAAACTAAAACAACTACTAAGCAGTGATAAATGCGTTGAATCACATTGTTACGATCCTAATTATCACGAAACTTTAAAAGGATCTTTCAAGCTGTATCTTCGAACGAAGCCGAACAAATGACGGGCCAAGTAAATACATATAGTTCATGAAACAAAATATTTTCATAACAATGCATTTTGTTGTCTTAACACAGAGGTTTGCATATTCAATGGTGTATTTTGTTACATAAACTAATTCAATTATTTATTATTTTCGAGTTTCGTTGACGCAACAAAATATTTAGCTGGGACTAATAAATATTTGTTTTAGCAACATGCATATAATTATATTAATGGATATATTGATTTAAACTGTCAACTCACAGAAGAATGTTTACTTCTGATGCGTTTACCCTAATTTTTAAGAAAACAATTAAGAAGCGTTATAATGAAAATAGCTCTCGAAAGAGGATCAGAGCTGAAATGTTATGGAATAAAAGTCAAATATTTGAACGAGAGCGGCAAATACACAGATACTTAAGATAATTTTGGACGAAAACCATGACAAAACTGAACACAGAAACAAAGAAAATTGTATATCAATTTGACGCCAACACAGAAGTCTTGCTGTGATATAACATTTGCGACTTTATAAGAAACCGTATCGCTTCATGTCTTGGAGCAAGTCTCTGTTGACAATTCCTAATGTTGACCAATTTTCTTTACACATTCATTTCGGCATCTTTTCATCTATATGCGACAGTATATCTCTGCGGATGGCGCATCCCGTTAATGACAATATTTCATTTAGACACTGAATTTACTCCGTACTGCGCTTTGGCTACCTCCCATGTTAAATGTGAATAATCACAGAATAAAACATTCTCTTTCTTTTTTATTTCTACGTGCAGACTAGCGTGTGTCGCGAGACACAGCTGTGAGCTAACACTACCAAACCTTGCAGACTCGAGACTTTGCACTCTAGCAGGGGTCGGTTCTCTTCTGGAGCTGTAAGCACTTTTAAATTGTAATATTCAATATTTTCTTTCAGAAAAATAAATAAAGTATAATATTTTTTATTTGCTTTTGCTCTCTGAATAATCTTCGTATTTCCATTGCCGTAACAAAAAAAATAGTAATGAAAGTTGCTACTCTCATTTACATACATGTCGCACAAAAGGCGTTAAGGAAATATTTTTCACACAGTTAAATGGTGGTATTTACCTCACGAAAATTAATTTTGGAATTAAAACTAAAAAAATGTACGTAAATTAGTTTCACGGGAAGCCGGTTACTAGCAGTAATGAGGTCATCTGCGTTTTTATTTGCTAATTAGGTGAAATAATTAGAGAGTTTTTCAAACAACACACTCAAAGAATAAGAACATTCAGCTCTATTCAAAAATGAGCACACCGCTTGTGTGGTTCGGCGAACGCAATTCGCTTCAGTCAAACACGATTGGCGTATGTGGGTCACAGACGGAACTTATCATAGAGGAGCACGAGCGATGTGTTGTTTTTGTGGTGATCCTGGCCCCGGAACTAATCGATTTATTTTCTATTCCGTCAGTCCCGAATCTCGCAAAAGTTTGCTCCTCATCGCAATGTGCGATTGCTTTCCTTCCACCGCATGTTGGCTAGATATTGGGCATTTCCGCTGTACAAATTAAACGTGTCAAATTTACGCTGTGGTATCCTCCCAAAATTGCGAATAATGAATTCACCAATATTAACCAATTCACCGATATATCCTCAAAAATATCTCGTTTTAAATTAATTGATTAATTTTTTCTCATATTGTACCCCAAAAGAGAAAAAATATTAAAATTCCTTATTGTCGCTCAGAATGTGCACAAATTAAAGTATTTTTGTTCTGGGATCGTATTTTAAAACGAACTATATATATATATATATATATATATATATATATATATATATATATATATATATATATATATATATATATATATTTATATATTTATATATATATTTATATATACGTCTTGAAGTCTATTTCCACCGGTTATATGATATTGTTATAAATGTAGTGAAGATTTTACTCTACAGATAAATGAACCATTACACAAAACGTTTTAAACCTTCATGTCGAAATTCAAACTACATAATCTTTGAGTTTATGAACACAATAAATAGTGTTAGCGAAATGTTCTGTTAATTTATGTAGTATTTTTAAATTGATATTGAAGTTAGCAAAACAGCACCAAGAGTCCGCATCTTTAAGTAGGTGCGTACCGAATGGGTTGCATATCACTAAGGCGAACATAAGTAGTGCATCATAAGGAGAGCCCCTGCACATAGGCAACCATAATCACGATGCATTTGGCCGCTGGGTGTGGTTGTCTGTTAGTACACTAACAGTACACAAACTACATTAACAGTGGAAGATTAGGATTCACGTAGTAAAGTCTGCCAGAAGTGATTTCATTTAATTATTTCCAACAGCACATCATCAGCAATACTGGCGATGTAGTGTCTGCACGTATCGTCATATTGGCTTATGTACAGGTGGTTGCCGCATTACGTGACAGTTCAATTTCCTGCGGACTCCTGGCGCTGTTTTGTTGACTTCAATATCAATTTAAAAATACTTGAAGAACTATCCGAACATTTAGCTGGTATGATCAGTGTTTATATTAGCCCATATATATATATATATATATATATATATATATATATATATATATATATATATATATATCGTGGTTAGAATTTTGACACGCAGTTTTAACACACCTTGAATATTTTCAATTTTCCTACATTTATAAGTTGCCCTACAACTTTTCATAATTTCATGTTTAAGTGTAACAGTAGATGCCAAAGCAACTTAACTAACGCAAATAAAAATTATTACCAAATTATATAATTAAAGAATACTTAATGTCGACTACGTGTAGTTGGTCTCTTAAAACACGTATCTTTAGGAAAGTACAAGAAACGTCATGCTTCTATGAGTACCTAACTTCTCGGAGAAATTTAGTTCGCTAAAATTCGACAGCTTATCCGTTTTATTTATTAATTTCGCATTATTTCCCATCCAGTTGTTACTCCCAAGAACACTCCCGCATGAATTGAATCTATTTGTTAGGACTTACGCAGACGCGGATATTTTACAACTTTGTAACTATATATTAAGCGGTGAATATACTCCACAACATTGAAATTTGTAAATGGTTTGGTTCTGCTAAACAAGTAGAGTGAGTCATATAGCCTTGTAAACAAAATTAAATAACAACAAAAAAAATAATTTCATTGTATAAAACAATATGCTGGTTTGCAGCTATTATAACATATTATCTTGTTTTCCAAATTCCATTCAAATTTACTGAATATATTTTTTATATATGTATTAAAAACCTCTTGATTATGACGGAACAATTGGGAAGTTTGTTTCTAAATAAATTGTTTATAAACTTCATATTTGGTTGAAGGATACAAATCCAGATGTTGTAGAGCATATTATTGGTGGGAACAAAATACTTTACGGTGGAAACAAATACTGTACAAAGGCAGGTTGTACCATTTCACACTTCGAACCGAGATCCAGTGATAGTAGTTGAAAAGTAATTCACGGATCAGGCCTACAGGAATAGTATTAACAAATTCTAAGTTTTCCTTTGTATCATATCGCAACCAAGTTTCAGCTGAATGGTAAGGCTGGCAACACTATACAGAACAATGCTATACAGAACAATGATAAACAGAACAATGATAAACAGAACAATGATAAACAGAACAACACTTAACAGAACAATGATATACAGAACAACACTTAACAGAACAATGATATATTGAACAATGATATACATAACGATGATATACAGAACAATGATATACAGAACAACACTATACATAACAATGCTATACAGAACAATGATATACAGAACAATGTTATACAGTACAATGGCATACAGAACAAAGATATACAGAACAGCAGTATACAGAACAATGTTATACAGAACAATGATATACATAACAATGATATACAGAACAATGATATACAGAACTACACTATACAGAACAACACTATACAGAACAATGCTATAAAGAAAAATGATGTACAGAACAATGATATACAGATCATTGATATATAGAACAACACTATACAGAACAATTATATATAGAACAACACTATACAGTACAATGCTATACAGAACAACACTATACAGAACAATGCTATACAAAATAACACTATACAGAACAATGCTATACAGAAAAACACTATACAGAATAATGATGTACAGAACAATGATATACAGAACAATGATATACAGAACAACACTATACAGAACATCACTATAACGAACAACACTATACAGAACAACACTATACTGAACAATGATGTACAGAACAATGATATACAGAACAACACTATACAGAACAACACTATACAGTACTATACTATACAGAACAACACTATACAGAACAATGATATATAGAACAACACTATATAAAAAAATGCTATACAGAACAACACTATACAGAACAATACTATACAAAATAACATTATACAAACAACACTATACAGAACTTATTTATTTTGGGAATGCTTTGAAACCAAAGGGAATAGCAGAAAAGGCATTTATAAATATAAAAAATAAAAGTCATAACGATTATGTTTGAGAATGAAAATTTTTCACAAAATGTTTGTTCTTATATACACTGACATACGCATAAGCAAAATATGAGTAAAATATTTCTTAAGAGGTATTAAGTTAATAATTGGGATTGTGTTCATGTAAATTGCAGTTTAGATAAATTTCGCAATTGTAAATATATAACTTCATTTATATTTTTGATCATTATAGCAAATCAATATTTTACAAATGACACGAATATTTTCATATATAAATGATTCGGAAATACGCAAATACATATTTGTGTTATATAATTTTTTAAATAAAAACTTATTTTATATTAAAGAAATTGAATCGAAATTATTGATAAATATTGGTATTACTATACAAAGCAGAACAAATTGAGGGTTGAGAATCAATTAAGAAATTATCTCAGCTATTCTCTTGTTCGAAGCTTATACAAAATTTCTGCCGCTGATCGTGATTCATGTGGAAATTCTCTGTGATATCTTGAACTTCGTTTCTGCAGCTGCGCTATAGTAAATTGATTGCGTGCCTACCACTATAATTTCCTCACATGCGGAAAAGTTCCTGTGGTGGTTTGCTACTGACTTCCACAAAACAAAGGCCAACCAACCCACCAATCTAGAGATATTAAGAACTCAGAGGTGAAACAGTATCTTATACCCAGAACTCTAACCCCACGTGACAGCTAAATGACGTCACTGGCCAGCAAGATTTTGGAACGTTTATTACCTAAACAGCGCCTACAGCCAACTAAATATTGGTTTTTATAGGGTCAGAAATGTATTTTGTAGCCTCAATAAAATATTTTGTTGAGTAGACAAAAATTGGAACCCAAAAAATATAAATTTTGTTCATCTAACGAAATACACGTTTACGTAAATAAAACCTCTGTGTTAGGCAAAAATAATTTATTCCGCCAGCAAAATATTTTGTTGAATCAAATGAAAATATTTAGTTGGCCAACGATTTAACTGCTTTCGTTCGAAAACTCAGCTCAAATATATATATATATATATATATATATATATATATATATATATATATATATATATATATATATATATGTAAATATATATATATAATATATATATGTAAATATATATATATGTAAATATATATATGTATATATATATATATATATTCCTCGTTAATATTCATATAAACATCCTAATAAAACAAATTCAACAGAAAAATAAAAAAAAGTAAATTTGTAAACATAAAGTATTTATTTACACTTCCGACTTCGTCAATAATCACTTAAGCTGAGCTGGCAAACGCGTCGCTCCCAAACTCAGATAATGTTAGTTCAATTTTTCATTTGGACTTACTTTTTTTATATGTTAACCGAAACTCTTTAATATACGTAGATACAAACAAATATTTAATTGAATGAACCAAATATTTGTTTGAGGTAACCAAATAAGAATGAACAATAATTTGATTTCAACAACAAATTATTCATTGCCCAACTACAAACAATTAATTTGGTTGCCCCGAACAAACTTTTTTTGGTTACACTAAACCTTTCCCTCAGCGCCTGGGTAACTTACTAGCCTGCCGAACGCCCAGCCAATAGGGAAGCTTGCACGGCATGTAGCAGCCAACCAGACACAAGGCCTGACGCCAGAGCGTCGCGTAGCCAGAGCATGGGTACCTCCGCATCAAAGAAACCACGACGCCATTTTGTCTCTACTTGTCTAATCTAGGCGAATACTCTTCAAGTGGGTTTAGTGGGTGAAGACATTTGGGAGGCTCTAAACATCGAGGTCTTGAGAGCCGATGAGGGTGAAGCGAGGTGAGGATGGAGCAGCACCGGAATGCAAAACCCCCGAGAAAACCCGCCGACCTGCGGAATCGTCCGGTACGATTCCCACATGCGAAAATCCGGGAGCAACCCTGTTGGGAATCGAACCAGATTCGGCCAGGTGGGAGGCGAGTAGTCAAAATACAATACCACAGTGACCTCTTTCATTAAAGTGGGTATGGAGGTTGAAATTGATTTCATCACCCAGGGGCGAGAGGAAACAATGCAGAAAATACACCCCGCAGATGTTTCCATCCTGTATAAGGCTGCGATAAATAATTCTTGGCAGGCGCAGTTCCGAGGGGTTGAAGTATTTTCAGCGGGGAGAGGGGTGTGATGCGTGCTTTGGTTAGCGATGCCATATATCACCACTTAGCGGGGCCTCTGGAAACGAGGGTTAACGGGTGAGGGTAGGGGAAGGAGTTGGGGTCCTTGAGGTAGTGTTCACAGGAAGTCATCCATCTTCACTGGTCTCCAGAACTTCCACAAGGCATCGCCGAGGCGCTAAGGCAGAGACAGATGCCCCATCGTACTCACTGGTGTTTCCATTGCATCGCGGAGATTAAGTTAAACACTAAAACGGTCTTATTTTTACCCTTTTGCTAATTTATTAGTTTTTACTTTCAAGTGTTGCGAAAGAAAAAAATTATTTTCGTGTGAAAGCACTTACTAATTTCTTAAAGCAACTGACACTTTGGAACGGGTAGAATGAATTTCAGTAGATACGCGGTCCAAGAAGCAACCAAATATGAAATAGTTAATATGTCACCACCAACAAAGATTATCTCTGTAATGGAGGTACCTAACGAACCTGCAGAGCACCGAATATGTTCCGTAACATGACACATATAGTTACGTATGCATGCTGTATAGTATGTTAAGGGGTCTTTTGGTTTCATACAGACTGATCTTGAATTCCAGGTACTAAGAATGAAATAACCCGCTATGGTAAATGAGGTATAAACTAAAAGTAAAAATCTCTTATTTTTTATTTCTACTACACGATGTTAAAATCGCGTAAATTATCTGCGACTACCTTTCCTCACATAACATATTTTTATATCGTATGGTTTTTGCAAATGGAATGTCAGAATCATAATTCTACTGTTATAGAAAGGTAGAAATAATATAAACTATCTTACGTACAAAAATAAGATAATTCGCAATTGCAATAAGATTCCAAGAGCTACTAAAAGAGGGCTATAAATTTATACAGGGAAATATTTTAGGAATTAATAAGAAAACTGCTGGACGAAGGAAATCCTTGCACATTTTTTTATTTTTGTCTTCCCCTAAATTTTTAGATATATTGTATTTTGCTAAACATGGACACCTTAAAATGAATTAAGACAAGATCTTTCAGATGCCAATTTTCATTTTCTGCAAATAGTTTGGTTCATTTTAGTTGTACGTTACAAAAAAAGCTAAACATTTCACTTTGACGTGTCTTTTTGCAAAAATCAATCATGCAGTCTAAAAATATTTTATCTGAGGATAAGGTAGTCACATATAATGCCAACAAGTTAAAGACTATAATGTTCAAATATAAAATAACACATTTTTCCGTGGCCAATGCCGTAAATGAATAGACACAGGCCTAATAACTAGAAATTTAAATAATTTAGTTGCATATTATAAGAAACTGCCTAAATCGAAAATAAATCGTTAACAGTGTTGGGTTGATTTGATATCTGGTACCTTTAAACATTTGAAAGTTTTTAACATTGAACTTTGTTTGGAAATTACACGGTACCATGTTACTGAAAAGCATATGTGTGTTAACCATGGACATATATAGATTCATATGACGTGATAATCGTATAAACTTAAAGGAAAACAAAATTAGTTTTATAACACACTCAGGCAGACAGTTTACAATAAAACAGTAGTTTCTGATGTTTTGCGAAAACAGCCACGTCATGTCATAGGCGATGTTATAGTTTCCAGGCTTATCTTGCGTACCGTATCATTGCACATAGTTAGCACTTGGAGTTTAGGGTCATCTTATATAGAAGAGAGAGTCACAGCACAAGTCACGTTAAATTACAGAAGCAAAGAGTATGGTGGTATATTTCAGGCCCGCCTGACTGTCGCTTATTGGACTAGTGACTATCCAACTAACAGGCATTCTTTCCGCCCGGTTATTACATGACGTATGGGATCTCTTACAGGTTGTAACTCCGTCTCGCAAATTACCCGAGAAAGATCTGATAAACAAGGTACTGACACGTCGCTGGTGTAAGTCGTGAGCATATAATGGATCTATGATGCTTGCAAATCTTTAGCCATTTTTCCACTACGCAAACAGCGGATAATATTTTTCTGGGTAGTATTGACAGGCATTAAAAACGCTCCCCAGGGCCATGGCTTACTGCAAACAAGCAGCGGAGGGTGTTGGTAACAATATAGTGTCACACACATGTGTTTGGTGGAGAATCCCTGACGTTTACAGCCGGCGACATAAATTCAGTGGCGTTGCAACACTTCAACGTTTGTGTATATCCTAACTCAAGTCGTACAACTCATAGGATGTGTAACAAAAGGAGCACTGCGTAACATCAAGAAGAGCCCATATGAAAATATCTTTATTATATGACAACACATGTTTACTTTGAGAAATGTATAAATAGATTGGAAATAAAGGTGAAGTTTCCTACAGCCATCGCTGGCAGTTCAGTTGGTATGTGATATATGAATTTTGGGGAAGTACTGATCATTTTATGATTGTTGCTGAGTATGCTTTACTGCGAGAAACGATTTACTGCTTCAAAGGATACAGAATTTTGTGAAAATGTCGGAAATTTGCTATTGCATTAAAGGGCCCGATGAACTACGTTGCAAGGCGATTGAAAAATACAACATTTTCCACGAAACTATAAAACGTGCGTAAAATGTGCTGATTAAAAAAAAAAATAAATAAAAAATTGAGGAGGTGTATTGAACATTTTAAAGTACATAAGAAATACCTTTCAAGTACATAAAACTATATATTTTTATTCCACACGAACGTAACTAAAACTTCGTTTTGTAAGTGCTGTATCTCAAAATATACGAGTTTGTTATACTGTCAACAGTACGTACTTTGCATCTACTAGGGTAAATGTGCACCACTCTAAAATATACGAGTTTGTTATACTGTCAACAGTACGTACTTTGCATCTACTAGGGTAAATGTGCACCACTCTAAAATATACGAGTTTGTTATACTGTCAACAGTAAGTACTTTGCATCTACTAGGGTAAATGTGCACCACTCTAAAATATACGAGTTTGTTATACTGTCAACAGTACGTACTTTGCATCTACTAGGGTAAATGTGCACCACTCTAAAATATACGAGTTTGTTATACTGTCAACAGTACGTACTTTGCATCTACTAGGGTAAATGTGCACCACTCTAAAATATACGAGTTTGTTATACTGTCAACAGTAAGTACTTTGCATCTACTAGGGTAAATGTGCACCACTCTAAAATATACGAGTTTGTTATACTGTCAACAGTAAGTACTTTGCATCTACTAGGGTAAATGTGCACCACTCTAAAATTTTGTTTTGCAGACATTTGATACAATTTGCCTACCTAAAGTATTTTGTTTAATTTGCCGAATGCCACAAAAAAAATTTTGAGTGGCGCACAATTTCCCCAGCTGGTGCAAAGCAACTCCAGTTAATGACATACAAAAATACTCACGTGCCCTGCGTTGAAACTTGCTACACATTTTCAAGCAATAATTTGATAATGCCACCTTTTAAATAAAGTCCCATTTATGGATGTGAAACATGCACGCCAATCCAGAGCCTTGCAATTATTGGTGATGGCGCAATTGATGCAGGTATCATTGTAGCCCTTATCGCTGGTGTACTTCTCGGCATCAGACACGTGGAATAACGTCAGGTAGGCGGTCCCCTTAATGCGTATGCGTGAGTCGAACTATATAACGTTCCGCGTCAGCGAGACTCGTAGTGCTCCATTACTGAACGTTCGTAACTCGAGGTTAACGCATGTAATATTTGCAACATGATAGAGCATTTTAAATGTTAATTGGAACGTATATTTTTTTCAAGATTTTACAAGCCCTCTTATTGTAACTAAACATAAATATACATATAATGCGCAAAAAAGTTAAGAATTAAATGGCCTTTCTCTGTGATAGCTGTCGATGAATTAATGAATTTTTGACAGAAAATTTCGAGAGCGACTTGACTTAAGCTAGATTCCAATGTAATATACTTTATGGATACTCAGCAATACCTTAATTCGTCGCTGCTTTAACGAGATCCCAGTTATAACCTTTCCCAGGTAGCAAGGAGAAATAATATTCATTTCCTCGCGGGTTTTTTATTGACCCAGCTTTTTGCAGGACGAGTTTTGAAAATTGTTACAGAATTACCATTGTGGCTCAGGTGTAAATTAATTTTAAGTATGTCGTATCCTTAAATAGATTAAATAATATGTCACTCGTAAAAAAAAAAGGCGAGAATAATACATGTTATCATCTATTTCATTCAACCTGGATATATATATATATATATATATCGTTGTATGAAACAAACTGAAAAACATTATTATCAACAGTCGACATTAAGATTATATTTGTCACAAGTTACGCGAAGCTCCAGTACTGATAAATCCTTATAAGTACAAATATTTAAAAACAACGTTTAGAGAGAATGATCGCTAGTACAGCACCATGTAGTATGATTTTTAACACTGGCTGGTATGTTAAGAAAATTAGATTTATTCCATGACGACTTACCTTAAATCTCGAAGTTTCAAGATATGGCTCCAGTGAAAATATTTTCTTTATTTTATTAATTCACTCTAAAATCCACCGAACAATTAAAAGAGCTCGAAGTCGGTGAACTTGGCTGCGGATCTATTGAAACTGCTGCACTGGAATCTGTAAAATTCCACTGAATTGTTTTAATTACTGGTATTCACTGATTCAGCAGTGATTCATATATATATATCCCATGGCAACTACACTAGCCTGCCACTGGAATGTCAGTGTATTGTAATGATTCACTAGTACTTAACACTGTATTAACTAAACATCAGGTGAAAATGATTCCGCTTAATGAAATCAACGATTCAGGTATCGAGTGTATCATAGCAATATATTGAGTTGTAGAGGCATTAATTTGTTTCTATAATTTCCGCACTGTAACTTGATCACTGTATGTTCACATGAGGGAAGACGAACCACAGTGTGGAGAAATACGAAACTACTTAAATCCTCTCTGAAGTGCTGAGTTCACTCTCGGTCTCGCCCGACATCGTATTCTCAGATCAATTTCTCATTTGCGCTCTCCAAAGGAAAATACTTTGCAAACGGTACTTTTGTCTCTCTGCTATTTTACTTACCATAACTACCCTACATAACATTTAAAATTAAATAACTTGCAATTAAAGACTAACTATTAGCTCCATTCATTAATTATGTCAAACATGTCCAATGCATATGCTAAAATTTCTCCTGTGTTATCTCTACTGAAATGTAAGGTATTAATTGAATGATCACATTTGCAGTGTGAAATGTTCCTTTTGAAAGCTCTTCACTGTTAATTTGCCAGTTTCGAAATAAACATTTGACAAGTATTACTGCCCTTAACTGCCTATATTTGAACGGTCACAGTGACGCGTTGACGCAGTTAAGTTGGTAGCAACGGAACGAAAACTGTTCCAAGTTTCAAACTTGAATTAAAATAGCTGGGTAAACATTTGTGAATACTGAACTTATTAATTTTATTTTCTGTTCTTTTCAATGAATTTAAGTGAACAGATTGGGAAGTTCATATGATAATAATTTTTTAAATAATTCGGCAGTTTCACTTGGCCTGTGCATGAATAAAGTTGTCAGGCCAATGGAAATACTAATGTTACGTATGGTGGAAGAATACACAATGCGCATACACGTTGATGTCGGCTATTCACGGTAAAAGGGAGCACTTTTGAAAGCCCTGCTTAATATTTGCTTGCATACACGTTGTGTATTCCCCCGTCTAATGTAAAATTAACACTGTCATGGGCCTAATCATTTGATTCGTGCGCAGGTCAAGTGAAACTGTAAAATTGTTATAAAAGGAAGTACGTTACAAATCTGCTAATTTTTACACTTCTGTGCATAAAAAGAAAACAAAAAGCGAAAGAAATAATTTTAAGTTATCACAAGTTGTTACCTAACACTTTTTATTACACCTTAAGATATAGAACTACTTTATATCCATAGTTATCATCTTTACTGGGCGAATGTCACTCAGTGCGCTCATTAATATATATATAGGCAGGGTCAGTGACTTTTTACTAAGGTTCATTTTCCATTTCTAAAGTGCTCACTTTATCGTTAACCGTCTTTACAAAGCAGGGCTTTCTAAAGAGCCCATTTTATTGTGAACAGCTTATAAGATATTAAATCTGCGAGAAATAAAAAAAAAATGGCTTTAGAGTTAGAGACCTAAGCTAGAACCGCAGATTAAAGATCAGTTATGCCGATTTTTAGTCTCCTAGGCATGTACCATACGTGACTCGTTCATCGCCAGCACGCCTATTAACGTCATATGTCCACAGTTATAAACGCACTGTTTGACGTTTTAATTTTAAACAAACCTGTCATTTTCCATGTATGTTGCACCTTGACTAACCTAACACCATAACATCAATAATCCCTAGTATACTCGGACAAGTATAACGTGTTGTAAAATATGTAAAATTGTAGTGAGTGCTGTAGAAAGTTCGAAGATAGCGCCAACACAGATATCGTCTTTTTACTGGTTAATGTTATTGGTTACTGCTAGCACAAGAGTATTTTTTATTTGTTGATGCCTGTGGCATAGACCAATATAAATAGTTTCTACAGGTTCCATCAAGTAAATTATCGGAAGGAATTCACAAGTACTTGTCAGTCCAAAAGTCTCTGCTTTTGCAACCACCTAAAACGAGAAATGAGCGTGTAAGTTAAGAGGTTAAATATGCGCAGGTTGAATTAAAGATTTGGTTAGAGGCAGATAACAAACGTTTTGAATCGCTTACGTTCATAAACAAGGTTGTAGTCTGCGATCGTATTCACACTGTTTACGAGCTTGCTATCGGCAGTGAGGCAGGTCAGTGCTGAGACATGCGGAGAGGCGGGCTACTGTACTGTTTGCATGATCGCTGTAACCAATGTTCCTTCCAGAGCCGCGGTCGAGCAGCCGCTGACTATCGATCAGTCGAAGCGGTCCCTCGCTTTGACGACCGCCGCGCCGCTCTGAAGGTCGAGTCCATTTGCGGGAGCGAGTGTGTGCTCGAGCACACACACACGCACGCACCCGCACACCTGTTTACCCAACCCAACCGTTCCAGCTGCACACCCACCGTCCACCTTTAACTATCGACCAATCGATTAGCTCGCGATACCTACCTTCTGCCCCATACACCTTGCGCATATTCGCAGTACACTAGATATCTTAACTCACTCTCTGGAAACCAATTTAATCTTTATAAGAATATTGAAACCTCCTGTAGTAATTTAGGGTTTTTCACATAGATCACAACAAATTAAAACCCTTTCGTACAAGCAAAATTTCTAAAATTTTCGTCAAGTATGTTTCTAGTGATCATAAACCGTGTCCTTTCAATCATTTAATGCGAACGTCATATTTCAATGGCTCTCCGTAATATTAACAGTAATGAATATCAAAAATAAAAGCCGAGTATTGTTACAGAGCGTGGTGATGATATTCTGATGAATTCTCGCCACACAGTAACTTTCATGACATCAAGAAATATTCACTTTTTGTACACGCCAGTAATATAACGGTAAATTAATAATTTTTAAAACGTTTTTTTTTTTTTTTTCATTTAATGGGGTCATTACTATGTTTTTTTTCAGTTATCTGAACTACCATTTTTTAAATGGATTTCATTAAGTATACTAAGTATTTTTACCCCAAAGAATTTGACTTATCAGTAATTCACCCTATTTGTTTTTGCAATATATTTAGAAAAATACTTGTTGAATAAATATAATATTTATCTCAGTTAACGCATTCATTTGTTATCTCAAATTCACATCCACCTGACAAACCAATAAAATTTAGCAATTAATAATTGCATGATTTCATGCTGTTATAAATTGATTCCAAAAATACCGCATCATGTCTTATATTTACTGGAACGTTAGAACAAGTTTTGTAATTCGAATAAATTTAGAAACACGTTTTGTAGATGAAATGATTGCAGCGAATATCGTTCGCGTAAATAGAAGGTAAATTACTTCGTAAACTCTCATCATTTATGTACAAAACAAAGCAAATCGCATTTCGTTTTTGTTGTTTCCTTTTATATTAGCGTCCAATATAACGTATTAGTTACGCCGGAGGTGTGATTATTATTTGACTTGCATTCAGCTACAAATAAAGAAAAATAAAAGAATTGTAGTACATGTGGTTGACAATTCATTTCGCTGATATCACTGTGTTTTCAAGCAGCAAAAAATTATGTTATTCATTTTTCCGTGAAATAAGGGGTGTTTGTAATTATTCTGTCAAGAACGTTGCTTAATAATCAAAATCGTAAAACCGTAAAATGTAACTATCATCTATCACTAGCGGGAATCATTGCAAATTAATTGGCGGCAATATTTTTTTTTCCCAAATGGAATAAACATGTTTACTTTCTGTAGTTGAAATGCTTCAAATTAACGAGCCATCTTAGATACAGTGAAACCAAACGAAAATACAATAGCAACGGCCCTGTTTATCACATTGATGGTAAAACTAACTATTCACTGGACAGAGAAAAATGAGAAAATTCTTAACATTTGGACATTTAAGACGTTATGAAATATAAACCCCAGGTCGGAGAAAAAACATATTTAAATGATTAACAAAATGGCATTGGCGGGTGAATGTAACAATACAAATGAATGAATTTGTTTACCGTTAGTTTAGGAACTCTGAGATAGTTAAACGCACGTTGTACAAATGTATTTCCAGTTGAGGAAAATCCTTTTAGCTTCCTCAACAATAGTAACCAAACCGCCAAGAGCAATTAATTTAAAAATAATGTTATTTACTAAAAAACACAGGGCTCACATATATGTGAAGATGTTTGTACGGTGTAAAATATATAGGCCTTTCACGGTAAAATGAGCACTATTGAAAGCCCTGCTTAAGTTCTTCTTGTATGCACATTATGTATTCCTCCGCCTTATGTAAAATTAACATTCTCATGCGCCTCACCACTTTACTCACGTATCGGTCAAGTGCAACTCTGAGATTATTACAAAAGTAAATATTTTACATATCTTCTCATTTCTACACTTCGGTGCATCAAAAAACAATATAAAATGAAGGAAATAATTGGTTATATCGCGGAAGGTTGTCTAACACTTTTTATTCGACGTTAAGCTATGGAACTACTACCAGTACATCGTGAGCATATTTACTGGGAGAATGTTACTCAGTGCAAGTTTTCAAATACCTGCAGGCAGAGGCAGTGACGTTTTTGTTAGGTTCATTTCAAAAGTGTTCACTTTACCGTGAACAGCCTATACCTGTAATGATTAGTTTTTTTTTTTTTTTTTTGTTTCGGAGGGCGTCGCCTTTCGAATGGGGCAAAATCAGATCTTAATTGTTACACACACTGCCTTTCAGCAGGAGAGGGAATTCTCCACTTCCCTGCGAAATTAGGATGATGGGGGGGGGGGGGGGGGAATATTTCCCATCTTTCCACTAATGAGCATTCCGCATTGGTCGCGGTGTAAAGGCGGCAGTCCCGACGTATTCTTCACAGGCCGAGAGCAGGTATTCGAACCCAACATGTTATTTGATCTTGCTCGTCTTGGCGGTTTGATGAAGGGGTTTGGGGGGGGGGGGGGAGGGGTGATTAATCCTCGTTGAATGCCAGATGTTTCCCTCGAGAGGCGCTGAGGTAAATGAGATCACGAAGGCAGCTGCGGAGCGGAGTAAAAGCAGCGAGTCATAAATCAGTATTCACGGGGTGTAAGGGATGGTTCCTCCAAGAAATCTTCCACAGGAAAGGTAGCGGCTGCTTCTAGCAGCGAATGTAAACATTGGCCTTGCCATTCGTCACAGGAATGGTTTCGCCCCCCCCCCCCTTTTTCTTTTCCCGACTACCCCTCATTCTCCTCGACAAATGGGGGAACCCCCAAATGCACACAGTCCACGGCGCGTTTGTAATTTATAGCTCGACGAGGACAGAAGGGCGAGAACAACTTCAATTAAAGTTTTGCGAAGGTTCCCTTGTTCTTCTTTGGAGAAACACTTCCGGCCGGAAACAGTCGCCGACTACCCTACGTCCAATCTGGCAAAGTTACTTTTCCACCGCGTTCCTGCTTTTATTTGGACTTTTAACTCGCCGGGAAAGAAAAAGCCATCCGCGAAAACTATACGTTTGTGTGTGTCAGAACGGTAGAGAGACTGTAAGGGGAAAAATAACTCACGTAGCCAACTTTCGTTAAATTTTTCAGAAGAATAAACAGTTTTACGGAGACGACCCACAGGACTTAACGCCAGTACAATGCATACACGAAAACAATGAAGGATTTCGAAGTGAACTAACCATAAAGAAAATTGACTATAGCAGTCTCAAATGCCAACGGACCAATATCTTTAGTTTTGAGTACACAAATTGGCTCTAATTTAACAAATTGCCACAATCTGCTTTGTTTTGGTGAAGAATCCTTTGCTTACTGGACTCTGGCACAAAACAACAGAAATGGGGATCTTAATACATTAAATCAACGAAATAAATGCTCCCCCCCCCCCCCTCACTTTTCGAAAATAAATATAAATTCCGAATCCTGTGACGGTACGTAACTCACTCGAACCTCTGGAATATTTTTCTGTCGGGATACTCAATACAATACTGCCATTCATAAAATTGTTGCATTCTTTCCAGTAACAGCTAACAGCGGCCATTGCCTCGGAAATATTAGCGTTGAAATGTTAATGTATTTACGCTTCGCAATGTATAAGTAATTTCCCTTCCAATAAATCGTTGTTTACAAGCTACTAGTAAGTATTATAACATTAGGAACATTATTTCGAAATTGCATTCTATCCTATCAATATATTATTCCTGATATTTAAGTTTGCTGTATATCAGATTTCAAAGAAGCGAAGGATTTATTTCAAAACAGCGCTAGCTTAATAAATTACTGCCCTCTGTACACTCGATCCTCAAATATTGGTAGCAGCATATTGGATTATCTCACTCAATCAAAGCAAGAAGTTGCAAATCATGAACTCATGAATAAAACCTAATTTCAACGGGGTCCAAATGCATTAGGAACTACAAGAAATGGGTGTAATCTTGTAGGCCTGAAACCTGTCAAGAATTCACTCATATAAATTGCTTCTCAAGAAGGAATTTGTTAGCTTCACTGTACGCAATAAAAATTTTCTAGAAGATGGAAAAATATTTTTCGAGTTGTAAAATGTAACCATCAGTTTTTTGCATACTCCTGCGTCAGCTGTTTGTTCGTTACTTGCTGCATACAATGAATAGCTAATTTTATTCTTGACCAGTAGCACGGGATCTCGCTCTTTCCTACTTGTATGTTTGTTGTATCGTGAACTGTTTTCTAACTTACCGCCCAAGAGTCGTCGCCTTGTTTCACGGCTTGGGAAAGTGCAGTGGAGCTGTGACGTCATATTACCGCTGTCCGAATTCGCGAAAAGAGCACAGACACTCCCTATAATGGCCTCTTCAGTTAAGATAACGTCTTTCCCTTATCCCACAGAGTCAGATTAGTTTTTTAATTTTCATATCAGTTTTACAGTTTTTTTCCTGTAAGTTTCCAGACATTGTTATCGCATGCACTCGCCAAGGCATTATATGAAAATGCGGAAGATTAAGGGAATATTTTTTCGCATATGCACTGGAACTTAAAACGAAATGACACATACTCCGTCCATAAATATTCATGTAAACGTTGATAATTGTGAATATTGACGGGATCAAGGGCAAGTAAACGAGGTTAAGATAAATTCTCCTCGTATTGGGAACAAAACGATATTTCGCATGGGAGAGTTCGGCACAGGGAAAATTTCTGCCGAAGGTTGCATCGATGTTTCAACGAGGCCACTTTTAAACTGGTTCGAAATTGAGAAATTATATTTATTTGTGTATGAAAGCTTTTCTTCGACTTTAATTGTTATATATACTTAGACCACGAAATGTTTAAAGAAATAATTTTATTACGTAAGTATTGTTTTCGCCCTCCAATGGTGTTTTCAAGAGCAAACAGAATACATACAACTGTGTTTGGTATTGAACGTATTTAATATAGCAGTCAAAAATATATATTTTCTTTTCTCCTTTTCCGTATGTAAACTGTACAGCAAAGCTTTAAAAATTACATTTTCAACTAATTATTTTAATTTTTTTTCCGCTATTATCTTTTAATGAAGTAATTGTGTAAGCCAACCTTTTGATAAATACAGTTTGTGACGCAATATTAAAATACATGTGCATATATATTGTTATATTTCCACTATAGTGCAATGGAAAAATTTTTATCTTTAAGTGCATTCTAATTGAAAATAAATCAGACGGTTTTACACTGTTATATTTATTTTAGAGTATAGGCTATTCACGGTAAAGTGAGCACTTTTGAAAGCCCTCGCATTTGGAATAACAGTCAATAATTATATTGCATTGAAGCCTTACACGTTAAATTTCGAGTGCAGTGGCATATATGCCCTGTGTTTATTACTTACATGGCAATATTTATTTGGAAAATTGGTTGAAGGATAAAACAACTGCTGAAATAAAAAAAGTGACTAGGGCTCCAAAAGTGATCACTTACCATGAACAGCCTATAACTGAATTTATCTAATTTACTTAAATACAAAATAGGAAACTCCGTATACACGTGTGCCAGCAGTACAATCTGGCTGCGAACATGATTACTTGCCAAACTAACAGCATTGAGCAGCCCAAGGTGAGTAAAATAAACCAAAAGTAGGCTATGCTGCAATGAATTCGGACGCAGATCTTGTCCCCTGTCTCCTGATATTCTGATTGGTTATGCAACCTCTGCACGTTGAAGAGGAGATAGCCTGAGGCGAGCGAGGCTAGTCCGAGGCCTGCGTGCGCAACCGGGTGCAGAAGGCGGGAATCGCGATGTTTGTAAACAAGGGCGGCAGAAAAAAACGGAGGCCACGGATATGCAGATATATATATATATAAAGGGGTGACTGATACGTGCCCCCCCCCCCCAACATTCCCCAAGATCGTCAGACTACCAGACTACTAGGTTTCCAAAGACAGCGTTCCGGGACAACGCGATGCAGAGGGCGGCACGACGTCGCCACGAGCCCCCGAGGTCGGCCGCCCGTAGACCGAGCTACAACCTTAACCATCAATGGAAATCATAACTTTGAATTGGCGCAGGCGGGACTGCCAGGAATCCGATAGGCCGACAGGAAATTAACTTGTAGTTCATCGTAATTATATAGCATCCAGATCTTCATGAAGACCTTTATCGGTTTAGCGGCAGCAGTGAGCAGTATTGTGGCTCAGGTCAAGGCAACATTTAGTTACTGTAATAGTGTTGTTTTGCACATTAACTATTCTTTCACTAGGAATTGCCAATAAACCTATTTTCGGTGTGTTTTTATCGTATTTATTAAAAATTAAATGTTCTGATTTATAGTTGAAATAAAACCAAAAGTTAGATTTAATAATAAAAAAAAGTTACCGTAATATAAGCAGAAGTGCCAAATGAACATGATATATGGGGTGATTTTTCAAAGGCATGTTTTAAAAAGTGTGTATAAACCACAAATAGCCTGCACAAATTATTCGTAGCAGCATCTTGACACTTTTTCAATCAAACCTTTGAAAATTCTCCGCATGTATGACGGGTTTTGTTGTTTACGATATATGGCCTGCAACACCAGCATTGTTACACTTCTGTTAACATGATAGTATATTATTTTCCTTTAAATGAAGCTATTATTTTCATTTCATCACCAATTATAATATTTAATTAATAATTTATAGAAATAAAACCGAAGGAAGGTAGGCGCGATGGTAATAGATAATAAGAAATAATTCTGATGCAAAATAATATTGTGCGTGCACGAAAGCAGACTTACAGACTTAGTTAAGTTAAGTAAGAATTTATTTAATGGTTTCGAAGATATAGCGTACTATGTTAAAATAGTTAGATGGCCACTAGTTTGAAAGTGAGTTTCTGACATACTGTACTTAAATTATATGTGTACATATCAAGTAATACTTTGTTGCCAAATTTTGTAGGTATCTGTCAATTGTTTCCCGAGAAATTATGCAAAAACTTGATTAATTCATGTAGCACTATTTTATAAAATAGCGGACAATGTTATTTGGTTTATATGATGCTTGTAATACATACCGTCAGCGTAAAAAAATTTGGTTAAACTGTCCAAATGGTATGGTATTTATACCTAATAAACTAAAAATTTTGTAGGGCCACCATTTTTAAAATTAGTGCCTAATAAGTTTATTTACTAATATTTACTAATATTTATCGTAGTATTTCATTCTTGCCAAATTTGAAGAAAATTGGTTCAGTAGTTATCGAGATATAACATTAAAGTTTAATTATTTATGTGGCGCTATCTTTGAAAATGGCTGACAAAAGTCTATGTTGTTTCGCTTATACTGCGCTTGTATAAGATACTATCAGTGTACAAAATTTCGTTAAAATTGGCTGAATGGTATAATAGTTATACCAAATATACGTAAGATATTTGAATAGCTGCCATTTTGACTGTGTCTAATTTCGTTCAACCACTTATATTTACCTGGCTAATCGTAATAATCGTATAATACTTACGTGCCAAATTTGACGAAAATTGGTTGAGTAGTTTTCGAAATATATTGTAATAACGTTATTTTTTTCACTCGGTGTGATCTTCCAAAATGACATACCAACAACAATATTCACATCTGAATTTAATGCTTACGTTTTCCGAGATATGGCATATCGCCCAAAATATTAAAATTGCCGCCATTTAGAAAGCATGCGCCTGTCGTGTAGTGGAAAGCTATACAAGTAAGGTGTCCTTACTCACTGCTACAAATGTGTACCGAGCTTGATGAAATTCGGTTCATGCGTTAGGAAATTAAAAATAAAAAGGCGGGGTGGAACACACACACCCAGACATACACACCTATACACACATACAAATACACACACACAGACAGCAAAGTGATCTCATAAGTCTTTTCTGTCTTCCGGAAAGTAGGCAAAAAATCACTTATTCAGACTGCCGTATCTTAAATCATGCTGGCCGGACACGAGCCAATGTACGATAGGAGCCTGTACTGAACTTTGCCACAGACTTTTCATAAATGCAATGATAGGGTCGTTGCTGAAAGTCCCATAGGTACACGCAGCACTACGAGAAAACTGCACGCTTGTTCAAAGCTCTGCGTGTAGAGGCTGTGGAGCTCTTGTAGCACATGCTAGTAGGACCCTTATAGCTGTCGCGCTTCTCGGCCAAAAAAAAAAAAGAGAAAATTTGGGTTTGGCTCAGTTGGGGACACGACCGTTTGTATTGCGTGAATACGTCTACGTTAACGCTCTCGGGCGCCTTGATTTTTTTTTACGTTCCCGGCACCGCTTCACTCGATCAGAGGGAGTTTTATGGCTATCACTGGATTACTTTTGAGATGCTCTTTCCAACCGTATACGATATCTGTACTTCTACTTGGCTTCTTGACAAGTATAGGCCGATATTGTGTACAATTTTCTTAAGTTTTTACATCAAAATCATACAATTTCACCATAATCACGCTACACAAATGTTTTTATACACGCAATCGATGGATCTTGAAGAGAGCTGTCGATTTAAACTTAAACGAGTGTCGCAGCTCCTAGTCAAAAGTTATACTACGCCGAAGTTATGAGACGCGGCGAAAGGAACTGAAAATTGCGGGTATCCCACCCCCCCCCCCCCAACCTTTTTTCCCCCCACTTCACTAGCCACGCGCGATGCTTCGCAGTCCTCACTCAACGTAACATATTCTTTGATCCTTTGGCAATCAAGTGGAGAAATTTAATTTTGAATGTACATGACAGGGTAGGAGCTGCTATGCCAAACTTTTTGCCTCGATTTTGTTATCATTGGACTATCTGGATTCCTCCCAAGATGGTTGCAAATTTCAAGACGTATTCACGTCGAAAACGAGCGACGGAGCAGAACTAGGAGATTACGAGAGACTTGACACACTGATGCAAGTTGACTGCCTTGGACAATTGTATTACATTAGTAGGCGAAATTATTTGTTAAAGTCATTCATTATAATTCGATATAAGTAGTAGTTTATTGGTTTTACAGAGCAACGTAATAAATGAGTTGCCATCATCAGCATGTGAGCTTACGGCAAACTTGCTATTTGACTGTAATTTGCCTTGACAAGCAAGCTTGTCGTATGATGTGTTATTCAGACTTGACTCAATCAAAATTCCTCAGGACTGACATTCACTTGCTAATGAAAAGCTAATGGATGGCGCGAATGATACTTGCAGCCTGCCAAGGAAAGTTTGCCGCAAGTGTATTTAATCCCGCTTGCTAGAATATTGACATGGGGAGATCGATCGGTAATCTTGAATAAAGCTGACTTGTTTCCACACCAAGCTTCTTGCAAGATAACAGGTGTGTCGTGGCAAGCTTCAATCAAGCTGATTATGCTATCGGCGTAGAGGAAAGAGTTGTGTAAATGTTTTTAGTTGGAAATGTCAATAAATAAAAATAAAAAAATTCTTTTAAGTTGTTTTATATGGACTTTCACTACCCTTGAACCTGGCAGTGCCCAGACGCAAGTAAAAAAGGACATACGGTGCTTACCCGCGTCCCACCTGGGCGAAACGGGTTCGATTCCCGGCGGGGTCACTCCCGGATTTTCGTATGTGGGAATCGTGACGGACGCTGCCGCTGTAGGCTGGCATTCTCGGGGTTCTCCCTTTCTCCCCCGTCCTTGCGATCCGGTGCTGCTGCCACCCGAATCGCTCTCATGGACGCATATAAAAGTAATATTAACCATAATTTATATATATATACACACGGAGCAGAGCATCTTCTGTACTCGGGGATACTACAGACATGCGCCATCATATTCGCTTCCTCGCAGCAAGCAACCACCCTTCTGTTGTAGCAGCAGAAGCAGTAGCCGGCAGATCGATACGGGCTGCGAGATTACGCTCATTGACAGCCAGTTTTCAAGAACCTCCCCCTTTCTCAACCCCCTGTCTGCGCCACCCCCTCGTGGTGCTGAATAGAGCGACGTACCCAAGAGAGTATGAGCGCACTCTGCGCAGACAAGGAGGGCGATGTCTCATTGTCACCCCGCAAGGGGCAGACAATGCCCGGCTCCACGAGTCCTCTTGGGGGAAATATTTCGAAACACTGACACGCGCCTGCACGACTCCCAAGAAGAGAAGGAGATAGAAAGGAAAAAAGGAGCCGCGCAAGAATGTTCGCTACCTCCAAGGAAGAGGTCCTTATCTTGGAGGGCCGATTTCCTGGAGGGGATCCGCCATGCAGAACTCTCGCAACGAGGTAACTACGAGGAAGTACTACACTCTGGGTCGCTGATTCTTGGCCAAACTCGCCAGCAACAAGAAATGGTAACAATTAGCAGTCTCAGCTACCCCAGAAGCTTTGCTAAAGAAACAAATTTCCCCACTCGGTTGTTACTATGAGATCAAGCTTATTAACGACAAAAAATAATTTACTCGTCATAAATAATTATGTACAAAAATTAAGGCGAATACATTGTAATACACAATTTTGTTTCAATTTTAGGGAGGATATTCCGTTTGCAATATGAAGTTAAAAATATACCAATAGCTAATGATATAAAGAGATTACTTATCTAGTTATGCACCCCAAAATGGGAAAATAATAATATTTTAATGTAATATATCAGAAACTATACTAAAAGGGAGGAAAGGAAACGAATGGTAACATTGTAAGCCTGAAAGAAGATAAGCTATCTCGGAAACTGTAAGTGCAATTAATATCGCCCATCAGTAACTAGGAGAAAGGAGTCGATATTTTCCCATCGCCATTAAATGTGTACTCCTGAGTATTTAGTGATTTGTTTAGACAAATTATTAATCGCCACACCCAAATGTTAAAAAAAAACCTACTATTTGCAACACTCGGCTGCCGAATAAACTGCCCCTACGTCAGGGTGGCTATCCAATAACTAGGAGCAAAAGGAATGGCTTGCGTGATGAGTGTGTTACTTGCTGGGTATATGAGGTACATGTCTATGCTAGATTGCGTGTTCCAGTGTACTCATTCATCTTCAACACCCACGAGCAGAAGCTATGTAGCCGCAACCTGTCTTGTACCGCTGTCAAGATGGATAACTACACACTTGCAGGGGCTTTTGTCTCACAGCGACTGGTTTAACGAGTGACAAGCATAGCTTTATTCACGGTAAAGTGAGCACTTTTGACAGCCCTTTCATTTACAATAATAGTCAGTAGATGTATTTTAGTTTAGCTTTATACCTTAGCGTTCGAGTGTTGTGGCATATAAACACATTGTCTATTACTTACGTGGCAATAGTTGTTTATAAAGGTGGTTAAATGATTAAATATGGCAGAAACGATAAGTAACTAGTGCCTCAAATTTACTCACTTTACCGTGAACAGCCTATAGTGACAAGTAGTTACTAGACAAGCTACTATATTTTATAAAGTTTGTGACAAGGAATAAATGACAAGTTACAAGTGACAAGATAACGACCACTGGAAATTTACATTCAGAGAGTTATTTCGTTTCACAAAAAATTAACTGGTCATATTTGCTTGTCAAATACAACATTTTGACAGTTGTAGTGAGCACGATTAGTGCAATGACCAGCTTGCAAAAAGTATTCTTATTTTAAATATGTTTTTTTCTATGAAATATCGTAGTTCGATTCGGAAGAGGAATATTTGATTCTTCTAAGGAAAAGTGCTTCGAAGAAGCAGAGGTTGTATACAAATAGGATAGTAAACTCAATTCAAATTCCCTTCTAATTCAACGAAAGATTTCGCTGTACTTCGGGTTTGAGAAAATGTTAAACGTGATTACTAAGGCAAGAAACGGCGCGTTCGTAGAAAACCTGTATATTTGTAGCACTTCTATGATTGGACAAATAGTTTCGTGGTCAAGCTCTCCGGGGGCTTCGAGCCAGTCATATCGTCTGAAAATCTGACAGTAGTGTGACAAATCGTTCGGGAATAGATTCAAAAGTATTAAAACGTAGAACAAATGATGATGAGGCAATGATGGTTCCCGTGCACACAAAAACTGTGAATTTCACGCTGATGTCAAATGATCACGCGCTATTTTAGGGTTCCTACTAATTGTAGCGATCGCGGATAATGTACAGATAAATTCTGTGCAATGCCTGACATGGCTGACACGCCAGTGAATGAAAGTTTTTCGTACAATGTGGTAGGTACTCTTTTAATTCACGGGAGAAATCTAGGCGTGAGTCGCCTACACCAATCAGAGTTGTATCACCTGTTCTGTTGAATTCTTTATTCCCTCCGTATTGTTTGAGACAGACAGGCCACGCTGACACGGTCCAGAGATGAAGCGAGAGGACAGGGAGAGGAATGATCAAGTGGTCAGGGGGCTGGTAGCTGGAGAGAGCCAGAGGACAACTAGGCAGTCGAGTTCTCATAAAGTCCCGTCATTTCTAAGTGAATGCTTCGCGGCACATACTTGCTGCCTCCCGTGCGATGCTGTTAGCACGTCCACACATGAGATGGCTGCAGCACATCTCTTCATTAGGAAATGTGTTTGGAGGCATGGCCATTTTTTCAAAAGCTGCTACGAATGCACACCGCTGATGAAATACGATGCGAGGGCTGGCACCTTGAACATAAAACACGAGCAATGCTGCAATTATACAATGGTGGCACATGTGCGTACGTCATATCTCGTAAACGATTGGCTTCCGGACCTATGTTTATAAGTACTTGAATCATTATATCATTGTTGTCTAAACGTACCTCCAGGGTGTACCTATAATATTGATAACACCTGGTGTGCAAATTCTTACACAAATGTGTGGGGAACAAGAAACTGTCAGTTCAGTTGCCATAAGTATACACATTAAACTCACAATACGTCAGTATCTACTTAGTTTTTATGAATACGCTGCCAAGTTATTGTGGAACTAGCATCCGTATGTGTACTGTAGTAGACAAGTAGTTATTTGCAGTGATTGTTTTCCAAAAGTTGGTTGTAAAGATACTCATTTTACTGTGAATAACCTGCAAAAACAATGAATGTTTTTACATTCTAAGGTACGTTATGAGGATTTGCTATCCAATTTAAATAATTGTTAATCAATGGCACATCATTGGTAAACACCTTTACTGTATTATGATAAATACCTATCACATATTGTATTAATTCTTTTTAGACTACGCGACTTATTGTGATTGCTAGTCACGGCAAACATATTCTGTAAGTTCTACACATAGGGTCTTTTACGTTAGGCAAAATAATTTATTTCAAGAGATGTTACTGCACTTTAACTAATGTTTGAAAATATATGGGAAGTGAGCATATTTAATCATATTTTAGAAGTGTGAGGCTGTGTTTTCTTACCAGTGAGAGATGGTATTTCAAATAGTATGAGGTAATTTTTTAAAAAGTGTGGGGTATTTTTTAAATGGCGTGGGGTAGTAGGTACTTTAAATAGTGTTACTACATAGTATTTTGAATAGAATGAGGTAGTATCTTTAACAGTGTGAGGTGTGTATTTAACAGTGTGATGTAGTGTAATGTAAGTGTGGTTGTGGTGGTATCGCAGGAAGACGGAGGCGGGCAAGCCGCCCTGCAGGACTGGCACCTGCCGTGTCTGCCTCAAGAGCTTCAAACCCAACGACTTCTTCCGCACATGCTTCGAGTGTCAGCAGAAGGTGTGCGAGGACTGTGCCTCCTACTCCAAGATGGAGCCCACAGAGGACGAGGTGAGCACGCACTCGTTAGCTATCATGCACGTCAATCACAGGCTCTCACGCCTGGAATTACCTGTTCCGCATTGGCCCAGCCAACACCTCAGAATATCTTCACTGAAACATACCTAACCAATACCCAAAGAATATTGCAGATGCTTGTAGGAATTACCAATCGTGGAATGCATTTATACCGGGCGGAACACCTAAAATTTGCATCGTAAATATTTCTGAAATGGCAGGAGCTATTTATATGCTGGTTTCAGAGATCTGAAGTTTAGAAAATAGCTGATAATTGCAGTCTAGACACGGATGTTAATAATTACTTGAATGTATATTTATTGAAAAAAGTTAAATTTTTTCTCAAATTAAAAAATGATTCTTCACATAATGAACACAAAACTTGAGTAAATTAAAATTTCAGTGGCGTTTTTGAACACTTATAGTGCAAGTAGTTTACGTGCTGTAGTAAAATGGAAATGTTATATAACTACAGTTGTCTACTTCATTTAACTATACCATGTATTAACACTCTCTTAAGGAAAACAAATATGAATAAATAAATTTTGTGAATTCTTATAAACAAATAGAAAACTGTCCTCTACAGGCTGTGTTGAAAATTGAGACCACCAGATACAATATAAGCTTACGTGTAAAGATTGCTGCACATGTTATAGCATTTCAGCAGTTTGTTTTACGAACTGGCAGCTCTAATACGTTGTTTCACATATGCTGTTTCGGTATGTCCTTGTAGAAAGTGTCTTATAGCGTTGCAACCATCCCCCCCCCCCAAAGGCCAAAAATCTAAAGGGGTCAGGTCTGGTGAACGGGAAGGCCAACGTACAGGGCCCCTTAGTTAAATCGAACGATTTTGAAACTTTCGTCAAAGACAAACTGTAGTACGCTTTGCACTATGTGCTGATCAACCATCTTGACGAAACCACAGGAACTTTCCAGCCTGCAGTGGAAGGTCTTTTAACGTCAGTGGAAGATCGTAGGAGGTTGACATATTGTTGGAAATCCAGTTTTCCTTCTATGAAAAGGGGCTATGTTATTGTGGTTCACTGCTCTACACCACACATCTACACTCCATAGACACTGAATCTACACCACACATCTACACTCCATAGACACTGAATCTACACCACACATCTACACTCCATAGACACTGAATCTACACCACACATCTACACTCCATAGACACTGAATCTACACCACACATCTACACTCCATAGACACTGAATCTACACCACACATCTACACTCCATAGACACTGAATCTACACCACACATCTACACTCTATAGACACTGACGTTCTACTTTTTAAAGGCAATGGGGATTTCGACTAACCACTTGTGCATTTTCTGATGGTGACTTCGCCATTATTGTCAAATGTTGCTTCATTACTTAACTAGATACATTACAAATACGGTGTATCATGTCTTAGGCTGATTTTCTTAAACATTTCGTTTGTCGTCCCGCAGACTCCTCCCTTATAAAAACGCCGAAGGGGGGGGGGGGGGTCTTTTAAATATCTCTTAAACCGGAGCTTGAAATTGTGAACAAAGTTTGCGAGTCCCTCTCTTTCGCGGAGAGTTTGAGATTCCGAAGATATTCTGAGCACTGTGTGCGAGGCTAAAAATGCAAAGCACGTTTTCAGATTACGGCAGTAAGGAACAAGGTTTTAACTAAGATGGATATACCGGAAAGCGCATGAATTGTTAAAAAATATTTCTAATTATTGTGTATGGTGCTAAAGTCAGTACTACCGAACAATACGACATAAATGTGCTAATTAAATATGAGATATTTAACCATTGGTTCTTACTATTCTGCCAAGGTATTATCCTTTCTACTGTGACGAGAAATTATAAAAATGGTAGTTTAAAGTTTTAAAAACTATCACAGAAACTTACAACAAATGGCAGTAATTATAAAAGGTGAATAACTATAGGAAACATTGAAAACAGTATTGAATGGAAATTTTGCTAGGTTTAAAAAATATTCTTGGTAGTCCTACGGTAATGGTAGGAGACTTCCGATATTTTAACGCATATTCAATTCTAGTACAGATGATTTTTTTTTTTAATCATATTAAATGGAACTGAAATACTAAGGAACTTTTATTATTTCCTTCCAAACAATTCATTAACAGCACAAAGAGAAAAAATTAATTACAGATTTTACAGATAGTTTCATTGAATTCGGGTAAAGTTCCTTCGTAAAAAATATAAATACTCATAAACTTAGAATTATGTATGATAATAATTATAATCCCAGTTTCAATGGGAATTTTTAAAAATAATTTACTTAACAGTCGTTAAAAATAATACTTATGCTGCATCAAACCACGATACGACGAGCGAGTAATAGATAAATATAATTGTACAAAATCCATCGGTTTTTGAGGTAAGATTTTAAAATTACGTGTATTTTTTCCACCCCTACATTTGTGTGAGTGAAGAACAGTATGTCACCACTTAAAAATATTAGTGTCTGCCAGTGTATTGTATCTTAATAATCGAAACGACATAAGGCGTGCTCCATTTTTGTAAGTACAAAGAGCTGATGGTGGTATGCGAGTAGTTTGGGTTAGGTCAGGGCCTCTCGTACCTTTGAGAGTGCCCGCTTCTTTAACCAACATCCAAAAAACTTACTAATCGCTTAATAATCCCATTTTCCTGGTAAAACAATATGCATACAGAATGTAACTTGCATCTCTATCGCAAAAATCACTATGAATACCAGCCTGAATGGCCGTGTTCAAAAGTTAACACGATTCTCCGAGATGGTTGCCATGTAGTTCTTTATGGAAGGAGAAAGGACACTGGTGGAACTTATGACAGTGCAGAATGTGTAGTATACTTTCTTGACTAATGCCACTGCCTCTTGCTATTGGACGGGAGCTAACTTGCAGATTTACAGCAACGCCAGCTAGAATGTAAATTTCACCCACCTCTCTGACGTCTACTGGGATATCGTTCAGCGTACACGTTACAAGAGTGAGCAGCTTTCTTCGTAAATTCGCCGCACACCACGAGTATGTCGGATTTGTCATCATTATAAATGACTATCTTCCAGCATGTATAGCGTCTACGTAGTATGAAGTATCACGAAGTACTGACGTGGAGGTCACAATACAATGCGTGCAAAGGAAACCTAATCTCAACACGCATACGAACATCGTAGCCTAGAACTTAGCAGTTATACATAAGAGATAACTAACGCTTTTTAAAAGTGTCACATTACAAGAGCACGAAATTTACTTATACTAGAATCCTGCAAAAAACACCATTGATATTCTAATTCCCCTTGTTTTATTTTCTTGATGTGAAAAGGCATTGTTTCATGAACAAAAAAAAAATATTTCGGTCATGAAATACACATTCTAATACTTATTAAAATGTGCATCTGTGCTACAATTTTTAGCCCTTGTATCAGCTTCAATTCGGTGTAACTAACACATAAATAGCACATTTAATTTACGACATAGGCCTATTTGCAATGCAAGTTTAATGTTATTCATCCTGTATGAAATATCGCGAAATTCATGTGTGCATATATATATATGTATACACATATATAAATCGTATGCAATTATATTAATTTAAGCGAATACAAGAGCGCGTAAGTTTTGCGACTCTATACACGTACATATTCGCGCCATTGCTGTTTATTTTTGGCTGCTAGCCTGCTGCTATGGCGAAAGTCAATAAATTAATTCAACGTGGTCGCCCGTGATACGGTCAAATTATTTGTTTGTCTTTTTTGCTGGCTAAAGTGTAATGTGAGGCGTGTCAAACACATGTTGTTCAATCAATAAGGGGTCGCGGTGGTTTAGTGGTTAGACTACTCGCCTCCCACTTAGGAAAACCGGGTTCCACCCCCGGCGGAGTCGCTCCCGGAATTTCGCATGTGGGAATCGTGCCGGACTATTCCCTATGGTCAGCTGGGTTTTCTCGGGGATCTCCCGTTTATCCTGACCTTGCATTCTGGTGCTGATCCATTACTCACTTCGTTTCATACTCATGGTCTCTTAAGACCAAACCTCTTCATTCTCTCACTCACTGTTGCTCCCTCCCTAATATTCCTCTTGGCTAGTTGGGTATGGTTTGGACACAAGAGTACCCACGGATACAGAAATGAAACATCTGCTTGTTCCACGGCCTTCAGCCGTGCTTACTGTCAACTTGACATCACTGGCCAGCAACATGTCCGAGCTCAGTTCACCGAATCAGCGCCTGGTAACTTATTCTTCAGTCGCAGGCCAGCAAATAAGAGTATCTCATGCAGTACACATTATGGTAATACTGCTCAGGCCACCAAATTGTGTGCAACAATTTGACAGAAAACTTCGTATTGCGAAACTGCTCAATGTGCTTAGCTGACGACTGTTTAGGAATAACATTTAATAAACATTTCACGTGTGTATACCAATGTCGGTTTCTTCGTTTACATCCGAGACTAATTTTTTCGCAAGTGAAAATGCTTAACCCGGGCGTTATCATGGACATTAAGTATGAACTACTCGGTGCCGATTTTTTTAAAAGCGCAGCCCATTTTTAAAGGCTGTTCAGGATAAGTGAGTACTTTCGAAATCAACTTTAGAAAAAGTCGCCTCTCCTACATGCATATGTTTTAACGGGCGCCCTGAGTGACACGCTCCCAGTTCAGTTGGTAACAATGATGGGAAAGTAGTTCCTTATCTTAACGTCAAATAATAAGTGTTACGTTGCCATTTCTCTTAACTGATTTTTTTTTTTTTTTTTAACGCATCGAAGTTAAAAACATTATTTTTGTAAAATATTTAATTTTCTAATAATTCCACAGTTTCACTTGACCTACGCATGATTAAAGATAAATTTGACATGAGGCGGAAGAATACACAACGTGCATACAAGTAGATTTTAAGCAGGCCATTAAAAAGTGCTCATTTTATGGTGAATACCCTATACCTTAAAGTATTACGGCATAAATTATGCGGTCGCCACTGAAAGTCTCATGAGCCACGTTATCGACGGGAAGATGTCGAGGTGCCAGTTCGGTGATTTGCTCCTAGAGGCTACGATGAGGCGTGATGCGCATACTAGGGTCGCCCTTAGCGCTTCCATGATTCTAGGACTCGGAACGTCAGATACAAGGATAACTCCCATAGCCCCACGCTACCAATTAGCGACTGGATACATCCGCATCAAAGGAATCTCACACGCCATTTCCCTTCTGTGTACTTACCTATTCTGTGGTTTCATTTTACTAATGCCACGTGATTTGTTTCTGGCCCAGAGATCATCAGGACGTAAGGGTGACGATTGTAAACGTTATAGATTGGCCATCGCCCCTATTCATAATTCTGAGATTGGATGGACAATCATGTACAGCGTCACTAGCTGGCATTTTACACCTTTAGTGGAAAATATATTTATGTTTTCTCTGGATGACTCAAACAGACAATATTAAAAGAACGGTATTTTTGTCGATGATATGCTCACTTTCAAATAATTTTATGTCATCGTCGATATAATAAGCAGTAGTTTTAATGACCCAAAACATTTTCCTTAGTATTAAATATTTTCTCTCGTGTATAACTGATTTACTAATTATATCCTGGGTTTGTGCTGCGGGCGGTCGGTTCATAAATACGTTTCTTGTGCAGCACATCTTCTGTACAGAAGACTCAAAGTGAAATATTCAAATCGTGATCCTTCCTGTTAGTGGAGTAATAAATTAAATATGTTGATAGGTCCAATGTTATTTTAACAGAACGCAGAGCCACTTTTATGCTTAATTTTATTCTCGGTATATTCGTTTGGCAATTTGCTCTCTAGAATAAGTGCACAGTAAAAACTGAGAATGAGAACAATAATTCCTCTGAGTACGTGATATGTTTCTTAACTACTCTTTGTAAATAAATCTCGCTCCCGATTGCTGAAAAGTTTTGAAATAACTTCTGCTCCACAAAAGACCTGTCCGTCATTTGCTTTATCTACAAGCGCAATGAACTAACAAACAGGATTTCTTTTTTATCCGTTGTAAAGAAAGTTAAAGAAAGAATACCTCGTCTCTACGCTACTCCACCAAGACTTCTATTTAAATGCGCGACTGGTTTCTCAAAAGAGAAGTATCTCTATTACCGCGCATGCACGAAATCTGTTCACTCCTCAGCTTCCTTTAGACTAGCGCAAATGGCAAGTAGATCCGACTCTAACGTTTGCCAACTTAACTTTTACTTTTTCTTTTTTTTTTACGTCTAGGAAGGAATCCCTCTCAAAGAGATGTGAAATACGTAGTCCCTTGTGATGGCCCATAGCGGCTATCATTTTATGTTCATTTTCGAAAAGTTTGAATCATAACCCTGTTGATAACATCCATAAATAAATTACCGATACTTCAGCTACTACCACGAGACGTGTAGCTTAAATTGGAATATTATTAGTTCTATGATTGAAACCATTAAAATAGTGTGTAGTTCGGCTATCAGTAACGAAGATGATAGATCGGGCATGGCATCGAAAATTAATAAATAGCTTCTGCTGGTCATAATATACTTCCATAATTTATTTTTGTGTTTTTGTGAAGCGTAAAATGCACACTAAAACCTTCAAAAGAATGCAATTTTTGTACACTCTTGGGAATATAATTAAGACTTAAAAAATAACTCGATTTGCAAAAGTATACGTGGTCAGTTTATGCATCATTCATGATAAAAATAACATTTCAGTGCCGTGATACGTCGTAAAAAATCTGGATTGGAAACTTATATTTAAATAATTTGAGGATAATTATGCGGGATTTAACCTGCAGTTCACTAAAAACACAGGAAAAATTTAATCACCCTAATTTGAATATCAAGAGATATCTTGGATGCGTTGTGCACTAGTGTTGAAGAAACATCGCATTTCAGGTAAGCATACTTTCGCTCAGTAACAAATATACACATATGAATTATTTTTTGTCGTTTTTGTTTTGATTGCAAGAAAATTAAAAATGATATTGCGGATATAATTATGAACTAAACCATCTTCCATTAACTGTCTAAATCTCACTAGGTTTTAAACTTTCGCGAGCTGCCGCAAACGTTGCAGGTACATCTTCACGTCTCTGTATGTCGAACGTCATCTAATCGTCTGCAGTTGTCATTCATTTTTATTTAAGATAAACAAATAACTCGTTACTATTAAGAATGTTAAAATAAACCCACACATGTTGTATTGCTGTGTATTATAAAATTCAGTTGAAGCTCTGGGAGTATCCATAAACTAAATATAAATTATAAATATTTTATAAACCCATGCTCTTGTAGCATTTTAAAAGTGAATAGATTTTGTTCTCGCTCGAGGTACTGCAGTATTAACTGAAAATTGCGGTTCTCGTTTAACCCATTCAAACGCCGTGTACACAATTGTTTATGTTAAACACGCGTAGGTAATTTCCGGAGTGTGCTTCGCACTGCGAACCTCAATGGCCAATTATCTTACCTGTGGGTGAATTATTCGCAAACCGCCTTACTGGCCTACATCATAATATTATCATATTACTGTAGCTGAACAAACAGCCTACATCTCATTGGTTGCGTCTACAAACAAGTGTTTGGTCAACTTAGATACAGCACGTATCATAAAACTGTTTATTTGCAACAGCTGTGATCGTAAATTAAAGTGGGTGTGAAAGGATTACACAATAATTATAATATTTTAAAAATATTTTTATGTAAATTCTAAGTTACCATTCGCACAATTTCTGATTTCTATCAATGTAATTAGCTGGCAACTGAATTATAAACGATGTTATCAGTTTATCGCAAGTGAATACAAATATGGAATATTTGGAAATATACCTGTATATTTTAAATACGGTTTTATACTATAGCGTGTATAGATGATTTTGAAAGCGACTTTATGCATGCAGTAGAATTTTCCTGTCGGTTATCTTGAAACAGTCACTCTTCATTAGTACACAGCAAGTACACAGCAAGTACAAACACAGCAAGTACACAGCAAGTACGACGCATGTGTAGCTGGTCGAAACATCAGATTATGGAGTAAATAATTTTCAGGGAAACATTATTATTCAAATACCCCATTATGGATCTAGCTTTACGTTACGTGCGCATTGAGTATGCCATAAATACACACAACGAAAATAATCTAAGATTAGCTCTTGCCTACATAAAAACTGAGAACCAATACAATTTCCTCGAAAGTCTCTTCTGTTTCGGCATATAAAATCTGATATATTCACTTTCATTTCTTCGTTATATTGTCTAAATTTATTTTTCAATTTTCTATTACTGACACGTATATTCACAAGTGTTCATATTGTTTTTTGGTAGTCATGTATTTTTCTTTTCCGCCATAGTCGTGTTTCCTGTTACATGCAATTTAGCTCTGCAATGGCTTGTATGTTTTATAATAATTACTTACTCATTTAATTGCCACAGTTGAAAAACAATGTTTAAAGGAGACTAGAAATCCTGATTTCATATCGCAGCTGATGCGTAGATGTGTACTTTTTTAGGTGATATATAATTTTAAGTTTCTGTTAACGAGATCTAAAATAAAATAATATAATTTTCCATCCTGTCATCTTCGTTCACAAACTACTCTGGGAGCTATTCGTGTAACATAACATTATGTTTATATTTGGTGTCTTACACAAGACATTAGTTGTTACTGGTTCCTGCTAAAACTTCTTAACAAAATTGAAGTTTTTTTACTTGTTTAGAAATAGAATTATATAAATTTATGTTCTACAGTCGAAATAGATTTTTAAAACAATTTCTTGTTTCACACATTTTTAGCTATACCAATAATACTGCTGAAAAAACAGCGTCTCCACTTTGTGAGATGAAAGAATGTTTTCATATATTATAACATTGTTCTCAGAAATTAAAGAAGCGTTGCGTTCAGGAAGATCACTTGACAAATTTACCCTTGAATAAAATGCGAAAAGTTAGTAAGCTTCTAGATCCATTTTTATAATGAATGATGAGCGCTTTTCAAAATAAGTAGGATTTCTGCTTCACACAAAAGTAAATATTTTACATACATGATTAGCCCTTAACTCTGTGTGGAAATATCGTCCCTCGATATTTAGGGCTGACAAAGACAGATAAATAAAGAAAGCGAGAGTGATAGGGAGAAACAGAGAGAGAGAGAGAGAGAGAGAGAGAGAGAGAGAGAGAGAGACACACACACACACACACACACACACACTTGCGATATTGATGAACCAGTTGTTTAAGATAAACTTTATCAGCCAATTCCTTATGACTAGTCGCGTTTCAAAATCACCCAGCTAAAAACCACTTTCATAAAGGCATGATTTTAATTGTTAGACATACACGAGCCGGTGAATAAAAAAAAAATTAAACTTTTGAATTCCATAATTTTGGTTAGCCATGTTAAATATGAAAATGTTTTCTCAAACTACATATTGGAAACCACGAAATGGAAGCAGTAATATTGCGTGTAGGATACTGAAATCTAGCCGGCACGTAAATAGTTCTCCCCTAAGCTCATAATATAAAGCATATCTACGGGCGATTGTGGTGTTTATAGCAACCATCTTCATCGAGCAGTCACGCTGCGATCAAAATTTGGCCAATGTTGATGTTTTCCTTCACGCTGCATTGCACAGAGGCATTCAACGGCAGGGACTTGATAGATTGCGAAGTAATGTCATAAAAACACATTACATGTTGAACGTCGTGAGTTTGGGCTCTAACAATCACCGATTTGATTTCGTTGCCACACGAGCAGTGCCAGTGGTTTCTGCAACATAATCCGAGTTAAGGATGGTTCTCAACTCTCTGGGGACGGCACATTATTACTGTCACTGAAGACAAGGTTGAAGTCAGCTGTCTATATTCTCTACAACAGCAATACCAGTCGTGTTGGTCTCTGTATTTCCACTTACCATCGTCCAATTGGTCCTGGCTACACCGGACACGCCTACTGTACTCTACAACATTTATTATTGGTAACCTAGTAAAATATAATTTCAACTCTCGGAACATTATTGTATGTTATCGGGACCTTCAACGCAAGAGCCGTTATTTTGTAATAATATGGTTTAAAAATCTCGATTTTTAAGGGCTCACAACTCCCTTAATATTCGGTTTATGTATAAAGTTTCACATGTGTTTTCCTTTTACTTTTTCGCGAAGAATCACCTCCCGAAGATTGTCGGTCTAATTGAGAATCATCCTGTATAGTCAATTCACTGTTACATCCGAATTTTCTGAAGCCCTACTGAAGATATACTTCCTGGATAATCCTCCGCCTCATGCAAACAGAGCTTAACAGAGTGTAGAAATTTACACCAAGGCGACAGTATACCACGTTCGTGCGCACACAGTGTTGATAATATTTTGCATAGGAACTATTTCATATTAGTCATTACCAACACACTTTTCTCTCTCCTTTTATGAATGTTAGTTACAGATGAAATATCATATTTTATAGATGAAAAATAAGTTAAATTAAATTTAAACAACTATATGGTATACTTATTTTAAGAGAAGAATAAAAACGCTTGTGATACATTGTATAAATATTAAACAACCAAACCCTTCATACATGGGGTGGTTTTTCAAAGGTTTGATTCAAAATTGTGAAGAAACCGCGAATAAACGAAATTATATCATATTATGTTGGTCTACCTGAAAGTCCTGGGAACTGCTTTAGAGCTCTACTAATTAAAAAGACGACCGCCTTAAAAGTGGAACCGAAGGCAGATGATTAAAGAGAGAATGGCTGTCGACACATCTTGGAGGCTCCTTGGGCCATCTTGCACAGCTGGTGTTGAGCATATTAAACATTTCACAAACTGCCTTGCGTTGTCCTGTATCCCCGGAATACGGCGAAATCGTGGCTTACTCGTCCACCGTCGAGTAGAATGGATTCTTGCAAACTAAGCATACGGCCAGCAGCGTCTATATTGCCGCATTATTCTGCTTGCGGGCCACATTATACAATCTCATGTGTGGCGGCACGTTTAAGCTGGCGGCCACATTAAGGCCTGCCCATGCTATCGTATCAGACACAAGGGAGGGAGTGAGTGAAGATATTTGGGAGGCTCTTAACAGTGAAGTCTTGAGAGCCGATGAGGGTGAAGCGGCAGGAGAAATGGGAAATCCCCGAGAAAACCCGCCGACTAGCGGCATCTTCCGGAACGATTCCCACATGCGAAATTCTGGGAGTGGCCCGGCCGGGGATTGAATCCAGTTCGCCGTGGTGCAAGGCGAGCAGGCTAACCGCTTGGCCACCGCGGCCCCCGTAACAATAAAAAGTGTGTTGGCTTATAATACACGGCCATCAAGGAACCCCATTCTGCGAGAGTTACCACTTTTCAATATAGAGATTGATTTTTAGCCTTATTTCATTTGTGGTATGTTTCTAACGCATTTTGTTTTATATATTTAAAATAAAATTATATATATATCTGTGTGTGTGTAGATTTAACTTGCACTTTCCATTAATGTATCATTGATTCGTTTTTTATGAAATATTTAGTTTTGAATACCCAATATTTTCGATTATTGGCATATGTAATATCTTCATATATTAAAAAAAAAATGTTGGTATATTATTTTATTATTATGTTATCATATTTTCACAACTAATTCAAGTGTTTTAGTATGGTCTGGTGTGGTTCATTAAAATAACATACAGTGACGCTTTAAGGTATATATTATTATATATAATCTTTTTTTTACATATTTTTTGCATTTTTCTTTCGTTTAAGCTGTGAACGTTTTAAGTCTCTTGCTACGGGACAGTTATCCTTTGATAGTTTTTATATTTAAATTACATACATTATAGCAAATACTGCACTTAATTACTGTGTTGAACCAGAAGAGAAAGAAAATTCGAATTTAGGCTGTACACATATTTGTGACATAATTAGTTTGATCATTTTGTCAGCCTTAACTTTTATTTTTCCCAATAAGGTTTTAGATTGCTGGGTTACGAACATTCATATTTTTCTGCTGAGATATACGTTATCAGTGAAGGGATTTTGATCAATATTTTCAATTTATTTTGCAATTTTGTTACATTTCAAACATTTTCCCCTCGTAGTGTGTAGCTTGCCTTCACTCGATGCAATTTTTTAATCACTAGGCAATGGACAAACATTTAGTAAATTCTTATCAGGATACATGGAACACGTGTTTATCGCTATGAACGTGCTTTAACAGTATGGATATTACTGCTAAATTTACAATTAAACTGCTTTCTGTAACACCAGTGGCCATAATTACAACAGTAATAATGTTTTAATGATTCGCATTCACTAGTTCAGACAAATATTTGCTTTCTTATGAGTAACTGGGAGCTTATATGAACTGATATATATGTGTGTATTTCTAGAACGTAATTCTCATTTTTATATGTCGTCGATATTCGACTATTAAATGTCATGAAAATAATAACTGTAATAAAAGAAACAGGAGTAGAGGAGAAAATCTAAAATAATTTTTTTTATTCAATAGTCATTTTTTAAGCCAACTGCTTTTAGAAACTATTATTGCGCCGAAGATCTTGTGGTTGTTAGCAAGAACTCGGGATATGTATAGCAATATAACTATATTAGGTGCAACAGTTATCGGTTTTTAAATTTTTTTAAATCAATACTCTAAGAACTGAGGCAATATAGAATTGTTGCATCTTATATCTCCTACAATTTCACAAATGTTTCGTGATTGGTGAATACACGCCGTTAACTAAGTCAATGGCAATGCAAATGTTCAGACGTAGATCAAATTTTTACACGTTAGGCCTGAGTCAGAAACAAGCATAATAAAATACGTTCCGTAAGTTTAACAGTGAAGATAGAGTGACGTTTAGCTCGTTATCCATTCTGCTTTCTAGTCAACTAAGGAGTATCAGGGAACGTAATTTATATTGTTAGATCCCACCGATTATCGGGTTTCCATTTTACTGGGGCAATTTCAAGTGCCGTAGCTCATCACACATGGTTTACGCATGCATTAAATTGCACTAGGAATTACTGTAAGCCGTACACGTGTCGTAATTGCCACATAAAATACCCTTTTATGCTTCAAACGGTCATTGATTCAAACTAGTATGGCAGAACACGTGTACTACAACTGAAGCTTTAAAGAACTTATGTAAACGTTTTCCACCTAATGAATACTGAGAATAATTATTCATATTACAGTAAAATAGTTTGTCTAATAGAAGTGTTAACCTTACGTAAATAATTCGGATTATTTACATTGAGTTTAATAAACATGAATATTGGGAATTTCATCATTTTCTTCATCACAGCTGAGGTAGGACTAGCTTGTAAGAAAATAATTAAATTTCAGTGGACCACATAGTATTACTATTGATTGCATTATTTAAATGAAATTAATAAGAAATAATAAAAATTTATGTGGCATTTTTTTTTAAATGGTTACTATGCCGCAATATAATTTCGTCACTTCGTCTCTTCTAATTTCCCCAGAATTTTGATTCTTAATATTCTACTATTTAAAAAAAAATTATAATTGCAGTCAATGAATCTGAAAAATATTATTTTACATTATATATATATTAAGCTACAATTTAATGTTTAATGCAATGTTAAATAATGTAAAATTATATTTTTCAGATTCATTGACTGCAATTTTATATAATATATATATATATATATATATATATATATATATATATATATCTTAAATTTTGCACCCACGGTTCGTCCAAATGTTTTGTGTCTTTGCAATTGCATAAATACCTTTCAGCACTTGACAGGTAGAAAAATTAAGAAATAATAATACTATTTGTAGAGTTTCTATGCAGTGAAGTTGACACCTGACATTTTTTTTATAAAATGTGACTTGATACAGAAATTGTGAACAAACTACAACTATACAATGCATTCAAGCTCATCTTATAACTAATGGCGAATACTTCGGAGACGCAAATAAACATTTCTTTGCCTCAAATATTGAGCATTAGGAGTGACCATATATTTTAATGATGTTTTTAATATAGGTATTTGAATGAAATAAACACAAACGGGGAAATGAGATAAATTACATCGTCATGATAAGTTTAATTTGCGATAAAATACGTATTTCAATGCTAAAATAAAAAATAGTAGTAATGTATCTAAAAAAAAAACCTTATTATCCACAAAAGTGCTACAAATCTAATGAAATTCGATTAAAACATGTAAAAGTTTAAGTATACACTAAAAGTGAATCTTAAAATTAGTTTCTAGGTGACATGCGGAAAACATTCGCTTCAGTAGTTCACCCACGGAAATATTACTCAATAAAACCCAGATTTTATATCTCAGTTTTTATCGTCATATTGGTTTCGATGACATTCTTTTGACTATCATTAATAAAATAAAAATTTGGAGAATACCTCGATAATCCTCAACAACCTCATCATACACTTCAATACAGTCGTGACAATCCAAATTCGTAGTAAAAGTATTCTTATAATAAAACACAGGCATAGAAAAACGGAAGATTTTTTACATTACGTTAATTGTAACATAATTATAGCCTAATTTAATATTGCAACTGCTGCGTCATATTTAAATGTGATAAAAAATCTCTGAAGGACTGTGGAGGCATTATATATATATATCTCTTAAAAAGGTAAAATCAGCAATAAAAAAACAATAGTTAACGGGCCCAATCAACTAACATTTGCTGTCACGCTGTACATTTACAGGGACCTGTCACATAAGACATGGTTTTATAATTATGTTGTACGCAGCAGGATATAAACATCCAATACATTAATTTATTTATGTGTAGAGAAATGTCCTACGCTAGTGTTGCGTTAAAATGTTTCTATTCATTAAATTTGTTACCAGTGGTGCCACGGAATATAAAAATATCTGATAACCACAATAAACGATCATTTCATGGCGTAATGTTAAAATATATCAATCGAATATCTTACAATTTTCTCGCCGAAATAGAATACTTCTATACTGATCAAATATTTTTCGATCGAAAAATGCAGAGGCGCGAATTAATAAACCGAAAATAACTGTCCATTCTCGAAAACTGTGATCAATTAAATTTTAAAACTTTACGAAGATGAGTTAGAATTTTAGGATTTACACATTTGTGCCCCAAAATATTGACGAAATTTTGTTGTAATTTTTTATGGTATAACATACAATTAAACTACTGAGTCGCAGAAACTTACATATAAACGGAGTTCATTGTATTTTTTTTAATTTGCGCAAACCAGAACAACTCGCATATATAGAGATGTGTGAAATTATATTTCACACATAAACTCATTTTTAACGAAAACTCATAGGCCATCATTGGGAGCGAAATATGTCATATACGTGTGGGTCCTATACCCAATATTCAAAGAGTAATTCGAAACATTTGAAAATTGACGAATGAAATAAAATACCTTTCAGAAGTAAGTACAGTGATGTATTATCAGGCCGTATTGTTAACAGTTGAGCATCACAATTGCGTACTAACACGCTTACAAACGATCTTCCATAATGTTTCAGTCTACTTCCATACACTCGGCCGCACGCGTATGAACCACACGTGTTGTTCTACGGAGCTGCGCGCGGCTGTCTTTATCTCCCGTAGCGACAGGCATGGTACACACAAGTAGTTCCTCGCTTGTTTGTGCAGTCCTTCGGTAAACAATATCCTTCATCCATCCCCGTACGCAATAATACAGGCATTTCCAATTCCTATAATTACTCTAGAAATATTGGGAATAGGATCCACATTTATATTATACATATTGTTGCTCCAAATGATGTAGGGAATAAGCCGTGAAAGTGACGGTAACTCCTCGTCAATCATCCTGTATGAATGGCGGTAACTCCTCGTCAATCATCCTGTATGAATGGTGGTAGCTCCTCGTCAATCATCCTGTATGAATGGCGGTAGCTCCTCGTCAATCATCCTGTATGAATGGCGGTAGCTCCTCGTCAATCATCCTGTATGAATGGCTGTAGCTCCTCGTAAATCATCCTGTATGAATGGTGGTAGCTCCTCGTCAATCATCCTGTATGAATGGCGGTAACTCCTCGTCAATCATCCTGTATGAATGGCGGTAGCTCCTCGTCAATCATCCTGTATGAATGGTGGTAGCTCCTCGTCAATCATCCTGTATGAATGGCGGTAACTCCTCGTCAATCATCCTGTATGAATGGCGGTAGCTCCTCGTCAATCATCCTGTATGAATGGCGGTAGCTCCTCGTCAATCATCCTGTATGAATGGTGGTAGCTCCTCGTCAATCATCCTGTATGAATGGCGGTAGCTCCTCGTCAATCATCCTGTATGAATGGCGGTAGCTCCTCGTCAATCATCCTGTATGAATGGCGGTAGCTCCTCGTCAATCATCCTGTATGAATGGCGGTAGCTCCTCGTCAATCATCCTGTATGAATGGCGGTAGCTCCTCGTCAATCATCCTGTATGAATGGTGGTAGCTCCTCGTCAATCATCCTGTAAGAATGGCGGTAGCTCCTGGTCAATCATCCTGTATGAATGCTTCTTTGTAATTTGCTAAACTTTAAACATGGAAGTTAGTTATTTAAAATTGTCCGAAACTTTCTGCTGCGAATGTTTAACATTAAGGGGAATGTTGCATGAAAGCAGTATAATTACCCGATTTTCGATTTGGGTCATTTTCCAAAGAGTTTATAGAAGTTTCGGCACGACAAGACGTAAATAATAATTTTCAACCCCTTTTCGCGTTGTTAGATTTTCACTGCCTTTATTATTCTCGGAACACTGATGGAAGAAATGAAAGGAAATTTCCTTTCTTATCTTCAACCAGAGCTCCGAGAATAACGAAAGTAGGGAATTTTTAACCATGTATGTTCGAAATTGTTACTAACGTCTTGTCGAACCAAAAATACGATTTTCGTTCACCATTACCCTTAAGTCATTCAATTTAAATATGTATGCATTGATTTGAGGTGGTTCGATGAATCTTACCATATTAGCTATAATACTATATATATATATATATATATATATATATATATATATATATATATATATATATATAGCACCTATACCAGGTGTATCATCTAAAACTTACACTGTAAATATTTCTGAAATAGAAGGCGATATTGATGTGCTGGTTTCCCAGGATTGAAGATCAAACAAGAGCTCATATTTGCAGCCCAGGGACAAATTTTAATACATATTAGAATGTCTATTTCTTGAACACAGTTACATTTATTCAAATGGAACAATGACTATCCATATCAAGAACATAAAAAAAGAAGATATTAGAATATCAGTGGTGTTTTTTGCAGAATTCTGGACGTATATATGACGGGTACAGAAAGTGCAGTAAACTTAACTGAGTCATGCCACTCCATCTTGCGACTGCACGGGAGCTAACTAGCGGATTTACAGCAACAGCAGCTAGAGCATTAATTTCATTTTCTTCTTTGGTCACTCGTTTGTGTCTGTTAAATTTTCGAGATGTTACACTTCCAGGTTCCCGTAATTGGTTAAAGAAGTTCGCAAATAACTTTCGAGATATTTGACGTCTATTGGGATATCGTCCAGCGAACACATTACACTTATCTGAACACACGTACGAACATTGTAGCCTAGGAACTAAGCAGTTGAATGGAGCAGACAATTGAAGGTATTTTAAATTGTCATATTGCTAAAGAACGTAAACTACCTACTTGTACTAGAATGCTGTCAAAAATCTCCATTAATATTCCACTTTCTTCTAGTTTTACTTTTGTTATGTGAATAAGCATTGTTCTATGTGAAAAATTGTAACTGTGTTCAAGATGTACACATTTTAATTACTTTAAAAATCTGTGTCTGAGTTTAAATGATGAGCCCTTGTCAGAACGGTACTTATTTGAAACCAGCACATTATTATCACCTTTTATTACCGAAATATTTGCGGTGCTATTTTTTGGAGATTCATCCTTTATTTTTAACTCCTTAAGCCGCCTAGAGCTTGGTTCACAATTCATTGCAATAACAGTAAACATCGTGTGCAAAATAAATTATCGCCTATATTTTGGATTCTAGTAATTTACATCTACGCATAACATAATGTGCGTGAGAGTTCTTGACATTGTACAGAAAGGAAATATATATATATATATATAATTTCTTGTGGAATCATATGACGTAACTGCCAATAAGAATATAGAGTGTAACAATTTTGACGAATTCGTTTTTTTTTAATGGAAGAACAGTTATGCTGCAGATACGAGAAACAGTTACATGAAATAAATTCAGAGCGACGAAGAGGTAACAGTTTAATAAAGTTTTAAAGGTTAACAACATGTTTAGTTTCACAAAACAAAAACTTTAAAGTTACGCATTATTACAATCTATTTCGCTAATAAATTATTTACCAACACTGCCAACTGACGCCAGACTGGTCGCAACATTTCATTGGCTAAAAATAATACCCAAGTATTCAACTGTGAATCAATTTCGCACAAGAATTCTGATCGTATGAATGTTCTCTCCTGTTATGCGGTATGCTCTGCGCTTATGTATTTTGATTGTGAACATACTGTAACATCATGGTGATGGCGACGGAATCTCCACGCTCCACGGCTGCCAACCTTCGCGCGCTCCAGTGACGCTGCCACCCCTCCCACGCATATCCTCCCCCCCCCCACAACATGCCCAGCCGGCGTCTGGCCACCCACGGCCTCTGATTGGATTAATTAAGGGGCGAGTTCCGCACATCGGGGCTGAGTGGGTGGCATTCGCCCCTCCGCCCTCGATAAGTCAGTCAGCCAGCGCTATCCAGCAACTACAGTAACTCTGCGGCGGTAACTGATCGCTTGTGAAAGAGCTGCTTATATTCTCCCTGCTCGTTGAATTACATTACATATAGTCTGTTCATGGCATCTTCACACATTCTGAACAAACATTTGAAAAATACACCCCATTTGTGGCGTGTTTAAATATGTCCTAAGTATATCTTGTACCACAATTTTTATTAACATATAATAATTTTTTAAAATTAAATTGAAATATTTATTAAAGTTTGTTTACGAATCATAATATTTTATTTATAATTAATATGAACAAAACAGGGAGAAACTAAATGTGTTAGTATTTCCTAAAACTGTAAAAAAAAAAAAAAATTTCCTTCATTTTACGGAAAAGTGCTGGTAAAAATTTATCCAGAAGTGTCCGTAAACTCTCCGTAAAATTACGGACCCGTTGATTTTCAGAAATGGGCCTTCCGTAAATTTCACGGATCCTCTCCGTTAATTTCCAAGTTAGTTTTCTGTATTTTCCGTTTAAAATAAAAAATATAATGAAAATGTTTATAATTTTCGTTATGTGAGTGTTCTACTGTCTATAAATAATTATATTTAAAAAGTTAAAATATTTTGTACGTAAGCGAGGTTTGAACCCGAGTAAAAAGTTTACCACTTCACAACTCTGAAAATATTTTTTTTTACCTTAATTTGACGTTGCTGTGATATTTTTGACGTTGACCTAGAGAGACTGGTTTGTTGACGAATTCCCAGTGCAACAATCGAGCTGAGTAACTGCCACGTCGGAGCCACCGGGGCGCGAACCCACGACCCTCCGACAACAAGTCGGCCACCCTACCCCTGAGCTATGAGGGCAGGGTGTGCTTTACGGATATGAAATTCAGCTACAATTCTTACTTGAAATTTCTGGTATAATTTTGATATTTGAATCCGAAAAACAAAAAAAAAAATAATAATATTAAACATTCAGTTACTATTAAAGTTAGTGCATTTATAGTGTTGCCAATTGTTACAGAAGCGTGATGAAATTTTTTTACGTTTGAAAGAATAGGCCATAGTCGCGCGGATAACCTTAACTGCTGCAGAAACGATAATTTTATTGTTACAGTGGCGAAGAAAGCTTCGTGTAGAATCGGCATTATTCGTCCCCGTAACTCGAAGCCAAAGGGAATACCGAGACTTTCCGTACACGATAAATAATATATAAGTGACTAAAATGCACCTTTGATTTTAGACGAGGAAACAGTTCTCCTAGCATATAATTCTCATAAATAGAAGATTACCACCATTGTTTGTCGACTTCCATTTCTTAGAATTTTCGATATCAAAAGGGCGTAACGTGGGAGTTCTCTCAAATACCTTGACCCTTTCAACAACTCCGCAAAAGTCTGCGGCGAAACCATTGCTTCCAAACGCCTAGATGTGAAACGTGTATATTCACCAGTGAAGAGAGAATAGCATTTTATTTTCTGTTGCATGTTTGTTTTACACTTTCCCTCAACTTCACCATGTCAATAGGTAATACCCCAGTTGACTTGCAAAAACAAAAATCTTCGATTGCTGCAACACGAGTTTTTTTTTTTGCCGCAAAGGAAATTATATGAACCACTGCAAAGTAGGGCTTGTCACAAACACAATATGTGGCATGAGGTGCTATTTTACAAAACGACAGACCAACAACAATGTTGAGTTCAAAATGCAATGCGATGACTGGTTGTCACACCCCCCCCCCCCAGGACGAATCAACCGCCGTTAATGAACGTCGAAGTTACCACACCGGGGGGGGGGGGGGGGGGACCTAATATCGAGATCGTTCGAGTGCAGTTAGTACACGAGATGTCTCGCACAGTCCGCAACGTATACCAGACAATTGTTGTAAGTTCCAGCCCCTGGAACTCGCATACGTTTCCAGTGTGCGAGGAGAGCGCCAGGCAAGCGTATACGAGTGATATTTTGTCATGTTGTTGAACCTGCGGCGAGACGGGAACAAATATTAGCGGAACTCAGCCTATCAGAAGCCTCACTTGTATCGCGCGCGCGTTTGTTTATTTACGTTGTACGCGGTTTGCGTCGAGTTTACGTGGACGAACAATTCCGATTACACACGAAGATTTCTTCGCCACTGTAACAAGAATATTATAGTTACTGCGGCAGTTAAGGTTATCCACGCGACTATAACCTATTATAGCGAACATTAAAAAATAGCATCAGGCGTGTGTAACATTTGGCAACACTAAAAATACACTAAATTTAATAGAAACTGAACTTTGTCTTTTTGTTTCGAATACAAATATAAAATTTTTACCACAATTCTGTAGTGAGAGTTGTAGGTGAAGCGTCGATATTTAATTGAGTATTTTGTTATTGTTTCTAATGTGTGTTTGAATGTGTACCGTACAATAGGTTTAGGTTAAATACCTCTGTGTATTGTTTGTGACAGTAAATTTATTTATTAAAAAAAATTTTTAAGTCGTGAACTGGTAATTATTTTACTCGGGTTCAAACCTCGCTTAAGTACAAAATATTTTAACTTTCTTTAATATCACTTTTTATACACGGTATAACACCGACATAACGAAAGGTAAAGACATTTTCTTTATCACTTTTTATATTAAACGGAGAGTACAGAAAACTAATTTGGTAATTAACGGAGAGGTTCCGTGAAATTTACTGAAAGTCCGTTTCTGAAAATCAATGTGTCCGTAGTTTTACGGAGGCTTTATGGACACTTCTGGATAAATTTTTACCAGCACTTTTCCGTAAAATGAAAGAAATAGTTTTCAACAGTGCAGGGATTGGTCAGTAAGTTTCTTACCTGTGAAAATCACATACAATTTAATTAAGAGAACGCAGTTCTGTTTCATACATTGCCATAATGTTTAAATTGCATTATAAATAATGAAATGTGAATGTATATAAGTTGCCCATCTTTTGGAGAGTATTAGCAACTACATGGCACTTTGCTAGACGTTGTGTTTGAGTAGAGCAACTGTGAAGTCCATATATACTTTTAGTGTAATAATCTTAACTTGTTGCCACGTAGTTCAATAACGTAACGTCAGTAGTAGGTCTATGTAAATTACACTTTTACTCATTACCTCATTTGCACTCTCAACACAAATTTTGCTTCTTGTCAGTTCAACAAGTTCTTAGTTTGTATACGATTATACATTCGACACATCATAAATGACGTGTAAATCGAATTCACACAGCGTCAACAGTCATCTTATGTTTATTATTTTGTTTGTTTTGATGCGCTACTCGTCTGCGACTCCACATATCGCACGGCGATTATCGATAGATTGGCCACTCGTACGGTCGAGACGTTTACGATGGCTCTAGCACGGTTCGATCTTGCCGTTTTCTAAAATCGTGCGAGTTACAGCCGCAATTCGAAGATTTCGTTTACGAGTGAAGTTCGAGATTAGCCCCCGTGGTGAAGCCGGAGAAATGGGACAAGTCATCAGAGCAAAGTGAGAGCCTCCGAAGCATGAAACAGGCGATATGTCCTTCAGTTCCTTAGGTATTTGTTTTTTTTTTTATTAACTTTTTTAGTTTTACGTGTAGCAGAGGAAGAAAAATCGCCAGGAAGCGGGTTTTTCTTACAGCCCCTGACTTTGAAAGAACAAATACCGATGGGGATTGAAGGACGCATCGCATGTTTCATGATTCGGAGGCTATCAGTTGAATGTAGACAGAAAGCTGGGTCACTCTGCTCCGACGACTTGCCACATTTCTCCGTCGTCACCAGGTGTGGTGACTTTGGTGTACATTCATGACGTTTGATTAACCTTTCACGAGGAAATGTGACAACCCGTCACAATGCTAACACAATGTACTGTCAACAAAAAAAATTTGGTTTAATTGGGTCGAAAGGTTCCCGCACAAAGCAGAGTCAGCTTAAGTCAAGCTTAAATATAACTTGCCACGACAAGCCTTTGAGTTTGAATAAAGCTAGCCATGCAAGCCAACGAGTTTGAATCCAGCTTGAATCAATCAAACTGTTCTCCAGCATAAATCAAGCCATCTGCAAGCTTATGATTAGCAAGTACGTGCCAGTCATGAGACATTTAGCTTGAATCAAACTTAAATCACACTCGATAAGTCAAGCTTTCTCGGCAATGCAAATTCAAGCAAAGTGGCGATCTTACCTCAATGCTACATGCTATCTCGACGATATATAACATACTATCATACATTTAAAATGAACGCCATTTTGATTGTAAGCATCCAGCGTGGTCAAAAAATATAAAATTCAGATATCCTTACTCGGTAGTATATTTTTATTGAGTTACGATAAACTATGTTAACGCGTTAGAAAGTCTTAATGGGGGACAGACACACACAGACACTCACTACATACACATCCACACACAGACAGGAAGAGATCACATACGCATTTCTTTCCCTTGGAAAGTAGGCAATGAAATATAAAAAATTCTAAAGTAAGTACGTTAATAATAAACAAATAATATGATGCAAAATAGATAAAACTATAATTAAAAGTACAAAAATAAAACAGAAGATGCTAGTTTTTTCAACGTTAACAGTTGTCTGTACATTAAAGGAAATTATAATAATTCGAAACAATTCACGAAAAATCATCTCTTACCAATGCATATTACAAATGGTATTACAAATCACCTGGATTTTAGTCTCGCAATACTGCAGGCTATCAATTTGTCTTGCCATATAAACATTCTGGAGTATTAACATTTAAAGTTAAAATTTTTCTTTCACTGATATCAAAGCAAGTACGTTTTTCTCTCCTTAAATGACCAACATCGCCATCAATATACAAATATTTATATATATTTCCTATCTCCACCCATTAAAAATTATTTCTTCTGTAATCCTTATTACAATACATTAAAATAGCATGCAACAGCTGTGGCCCGAATCTATTGCCCATAAAAAATCTTACAAACACAAGTCTTTCGTAATATGTGATTTTACCACTAAAAATCATGAGTCGAATAAAGCAAGAAAGTAGGTCGGTCGACACAAGCTAGCTGTGAGAAGGCGACACAATCATTTGCAAAAAACTGGATGACACAACAATAACAGCAAAGAAGTGGACTTAAAATCATATACTGAGAAACTGCTTCTCTTTGTATCATCGTGTTGTCCAGTTTTGCAAAAGTAATAATGTATTTACCTCAGCGCTAATTTTTCTCGTACTCGGCTTGTTGATATTTTACTGTGTGAATCTGTTTCCTTCTGACTATATGTTCTTTCTTGGTTTGTTTAAAAGTTCCGTTATTTTAATTACATTTTTTAAGTGGTTTTGTATACTTTTTATAATACTTTCATTACAGGTAATATTGGCCAGTTTTTATAATACTTTTTAGTTTCATAACCTGGGTTTTCTGTGATGATATATTTCTGTGATGGCGTATGTCAATATCAATCATTTTTTCATCTAATCACTCGCATTCGCTACCAGATAAATTAAAATACCTCAACTATGAAGATAGATAGAGAGAGAGAGAGAGAGAGCCAGATGAATATCGCGCAAATGGAATATGCCCTCTCCATAATCCCCCCCCCCCACGTGTGTGACGTAAAGTGATCTTTTTTCCCATCGTGGGTCCTGGAGTCTCGGCGTGGGTGAAAGCACGCAGGTAATTCCATTCCTGTCCACTGTGTCTCCTCGTGTCATTGTGGAATCGCAGTAATGAAGCGGCATCATGGACTGCGCTGCATTTCTAGCCGTTTCGGTGGGTCCACGGTGGTGAAGTGGCTAGACTATTCGCCTCCCACCAAGGCGAACCGGGTTCGCTCACCAGCCGGGTCACTCCGGATTTTCACCAGTGGTAATCGTGTCGCACGATGCCGCTGATAGGCGGGTTTTCTCGGGACTCTCCCTTTCCCCACGTCCCTTCATTCCGGCGCCGCTCCATACTCACCTCACTTCGTCTTCATCGGCTGTTAGGACGTAAGAGTTAAGAGACGCCCGAATCTATTCACTTCACTCACTTCACTCGCCGTTCTGAAACAAAGAATTCAGCATGTGTTATATTACGTACACCCAACTTTCGCAAAAACAGTCCCAGTCTTGTTCTCATTAATAATACTGTAGCTCAGATTCAATGACGTGATTGGATGTCTTTAACTTGTGTTTGATAGTTAACCACACACGTCCAGGACTCGAGCTACCAAAGTTTGGTCTTCCCAATCTAATTCTACAACGATTTCTCCCGACGGTATACGGCCATTGACCACAATAAATCATAAAATATGCGCGCAGGCTTTTGATTTCCAGGCTGCGTGAATCAATTTTCACTAATTGTCATTATATATGCGATTATTTTGTTGCAATGTCAGAGTGAATGCTGGCTTTCAGCCTTGTATGTACACGTCTGCTCGTTTATTGCCGATATTTTGCTACGAGAAACTAATTCCTTAGTTAACTGAACCAATAATAATTTTGCTAATCTCAAAATGGCCTGCAAAACACAGGCGTAAAAAAGTGTTTAAAACATTAGAATTCAGGGGTATCCCAGTGGTAACCTAAGTTAGGCCCAACGGTTGCATTGTGTCTAGAAAGTTTGGATGTACGTTAGGCTTGACGTCTCATCGAAGGGGAGGTCATTAAGGACCGTGCTAGTCGCGCAGGGAAGAGAGATTGGGGAAGGAATCGGCCATGTCCTTTGTTAGAGATCCAGCCCAGCATTCGCCTGGAGGGATTTCGGAAAACCATCCTGGCCGAGAATCGAACCCGGGTCCTCCCGAATGCAAGTCCAGTGTGTTACCGCTGCACCGCCGCGCTCGGTGATTCGTGTTGGGCTGAGAAAAACATTAATAAAATGTTGGCCCTGCGTAATATGGAAACGAATCTGTTACCATGAAAACGTTAAGAGATTACATATCATATACACAAAGTTTCACGAAATTAAAATATTACGGAATATGTCACAAGTATAATTTTCTAAAATATTGAAATTGTTTGTTAATGGTTGATAGCAAGTTGTTAAACCATTGGCGTGGGACATTTTTTTTGGAGCAGACTTTATGCAACCGATACTTTATGTAAAATGTAAAGCATACTTTTTAGTAAAAACAATGTCACATTTTCATATTGAAACCCAGAAGGTTTTCCAGGACCTGAAATATTTTCTCTATGGAGTATGTTTAGTTGGCTATACGTTGCGTCAATGTCTAGATCACAGTGGTTGGAAGATGGTGAAATACTTATTGATAAATTGGGGCAACATTGTTTAACCAACGTTATGTCAGCAATTGAAAATATCAAATTTCTGATCATATAAAACTATATCTTATTATGTTTGCTAAAAGTTCTAATTTTTTTGACATGCATACCGAGACTTATCAAAAATCTACTTGTTTGTAATTATTTGATAACTTGTAAAGCATACAGTCCTTATATGGGATGTTTATTTTCGTTTTGCTAACAATGAAAAACCCGCATAAAATAACAAATAACTTCGAATCATAACTAGTGAAAAATTGGGAAAATGTTATTTATCACAGCATATGAAGACTTCCCAAATTTAAATTTCGTTTTAATTTGGTTTTTACTTTTTACTTGTTAAGATAAGGGGGTGAAAGATGGTGATGGGTTCTTGTTATATTTGTCAATTTTGTGTTTCAAACGTTATGCCCGCACATGATAATATAAACATTTTCTAGATTAATATATATACTTTTATTTACTTTATTGTTCAAATATTTTTAAGCACGGCAATTATTTTAACGTAAATGGCCTAGAACCGGTTGGAGCTTGGTTGCTAGTTGGAAAATATTCTCTTTTGTGAATGTTGGATTATTATGTTGGATCAATGCTTGCAACAGTTGGCATTTGTTTGATAGGTTTGAATTACATTCTTTTGGTATCCATATATTTGCCAATGTTTTGGAATAAAAGTACAAATTTAACAAATATGCACCATTATTTAGAAACAAAATTAAAAAATAAAATCATTTAAGCTACTTTCATTAAAATAATTTAAATTCATGCAAGTAAACGAAATTATTATATCAAAAATTAATATATGTACGTATTTATGCATAAAATACTTGCTTTAATATAAAAATCTGATTAATTTTTGCATTTTTAGAGTTAATTGGTATCTATATGAAGTAAGAGTTTTAAAATAATTAATATCAGTATTAAGTATTATAATTAAAGTGTTAAAAGTATGTTGGCATATTGGTATGCATGGTATGGTATACCTTATGTTGAAATAACCGTTGACATATGTTACTACGCTTCTGTTTTTCGTACAGTTTCACGCATATGAAAGAGAAAATTATCCTGCTACAATACTTATAGATTTTTTTCGTTACTTGCTTTGATTAAACAAATGGCTAAATACAGAGTATGTGCCGTACTAGAAAAAGTTTAAGGCTTAAACTCAACTACATCACTTATCTCGAGTCAGATCACCGTTAAATATAGTTTCAAATTAGTAAAATATGACGTAATAATACGGTAATACAACCCAGTGTACTAAGCTGTGGTTATAACATATAGTTAATATTATATTTACAATACTTCACTTCTCGTTTAGGGGTAAGAGGCGTGCAGTGGATACCTGCCAATCCCCACAACGTAGTTGGCAATACATCGACTTACGGTATGAGGGGTTCAAGGTTCGAGCCCCGGGTAGGGTATAGTGTATTTGTGTACGTCTGAATGCCCATCCCCCCCTGCCTATTGGATCAAGTCACACATTTCTATCAAACGATCTAACGATTTTTATTAAAGGTGGAGCGAAGAGAAATAATAGCATATCGGACTGGTAACTAAAGTGGCCATCAACACACATCCGGTAGGTTTTCAGATTGCAGTTTGCAATTGAGATTAATCTAAACTTACACCAGAAGCGAATGAATAACCGGGGAGTGTGAAGAAGTTTCGTTAATTTTTAATAAGTGATTAAAATGCCTTTAACCAACGTTGGCAGAACGCAGTTTATTGTTTGGCGTTTTGTATGTAGAAAAACGTTTTGCAAACAAAATACTAATATCGTGAAAGGTTAATAAACCTGTGCTTGGTAAATGACTGGACACTTGTTGCCATTCGACCAATAACCACCCGAAGTTATGCCATTCGACCAATAACCACCCGAAGTTATGTTGAAGTATTCCAGATTGTCACTTTGATTTTCAGCGAAATTAATTTTTCCAACATTAGTCCAATCTTGCAGTAAATGCTACGCAATTGATGGTCCAACCAAATATTTCTGCTGGGAGAGCCACAGCGATGAAAAATACCCTGAGAAAAAAAATTGGACGTGAAAAAGTCACATGGGTAATTGCGAGGGTGACATAATTTTCGCGTAAACAGTTGCTCGCATCGTAGAATTCAATAGCCTACTTGCTATGCAGATTTATTTTAGCTAAAAGCTGCTTGTTCTTTTTTCGTCTGGACTTATCCGAATTAAGTTATTCCCATACTGGACGATTGTGATTCGCGAGTAGATACACAAGACGTGAAATAATTCAAATAGCCCAGTCATCAAAGAGGACACGACTGAAATAATTGAAATTGCGACTAATTATGAAAGCTTTTCTCGAAAATTAGATGCTCCTGCTATGATTCAGCGATCTTCTATTTCACAAAATGTTACATTTTCCCTCTAATTTAAAATTATGGGTCAAGCTTTCGTACATCCTCAGCACATTTTTGTCTATAGTCATTTTCCTTATTTTTTTTCATAAAAATAATAATTTTTTACTGTAAATGACATAAGGAATTTGATAGTTGAGTAAATCTTCAGGCGTCTTTTAACTTTATCAACTGGGGCTTCTGATATGGTCAGTTTCCTGCACTGCCAGTGAGTAGCCAGTTTTACACCACGAGGTCTTCTACTTGTCTCCTAGCTCCTTCTTAGTGGCATCAAGACTTCTAGAGACAGGCTAATAACACTTGAGAAAATTACAACATTAAACTAAAAAAATTACCTATCCTCTCCTCAAAATAAATTACTCCTTTATCTATCTACAAAATACGGCCAGTCAGGGAAAAGCGTGATATAATGAATGCTTTTCGCAAAGGAAGCAGCTAATAAAGTTTTAGCGCTCGGGCGGTTTCATGGTTTTAACGTTCCCGGCACAGCTTCACTCGATCATATGGGTATCACTGGATTGCTTTTGAGATGCTCTTTCCAACCGTATACGATTTCTGTATTTATACTTGGCTTATCGACGAGTATAGGCCGACATTGTATTAAGTTTTCTTAATTTTGTACATCAAAATCATACAATTTCACCATAATCTCGCCACACAAATATTTGTGTACACGCAATCGATCTGTCTTGACTAGAGCTGTCAATTGGAACCTAAACGAGCGCCGTAGCTTATCCTAGCTAAAATTTGTACTACGCGGAAGTTACGAGACGCGGCGAAACGAACTAAAAATTGCCCCCCCCCCCCCCACGTTCGCAATGCTTCACAGTTCTCATTCAACACATCATATTCCTTGATCCTTTGGCAATCGAGTGATGAAATTAAATTTCTGAATGTAGAGGATAGTTTCGGAGCTGCAATGCCAAACTCTATCCCCCGATTTGGTTACCATCGGATTTTCTGGATTGCCTCCCACAATGGCCGCAAATTTAAATACGTATTCGCGCCGAAAGGCGTTTAAAGGATAAAAACCGGCTGAAATGAAAAAAAGTGATTGGAGCATCAAAAGTGCTCGCTTTACCATGGAGAACCTATATAAACAAATGTGGTCTCGTTCAGTCTGGTACACGACAATGAGTGAGTACGTGAGTGGAGAGACTAGAGCGTCTCTTAACATTGAGGTTTTGAGAGCCTATATACGACAACGAGACACGAGCATGACGTTGAGCTGGGGCCAGTGTGGGAGTCTGCGGCGACTGGCGGCCATTTCGGGCGTGGGGCGAAAATATCCGGGCAGTATGTCTCGCGACTCCTGTATCAGAGAGTACTGATTTTGGTGCCAAACTCGATTTATTAATTTTTTTGCTAAAAATAGAGCATTCATTTTGTTACTTTTATTTTAGTTCCGTATATCAAAGGAAATACTGCCCCTCTAACAGAGACGCATTGACGTACCAACCTCCCCTTCGGCGCGTTTCCGACAGAGCAATTTCCGGATTTCTTTCTCCGCCGCGTCAATTCCAATACTGTAAATTACTTTAATCCACTCCGTCACACGATTTCTGAGTGTAAGTGTTACAAACGCGCAATGTTTTGATATGCCATGTACCCTATTTCAGACCTTGTCTCACAGTCAAAGGAAAACTGACTGTATACTCGATGATACTGCCACTCACCATTCACGTCAAAGAAGTTTAGAAAATACCACAAATAAGACTGGGCACGTGATACATTGCCGTGTACAGTACCGCTCATAAGTAAAATTCAAATGCAACGTGGCGTCGATAGTAATGGTGGTTGAACGGGTTTATGTTGGGGCAATGACGTTTCCACAATAATAAACCTAAACAGTAATCATCAAGAAACAAGCAGATTTTTTTTAATGAGCTGGCTCAAACCTAGTCCAACACAATATATTCGCTACAGGTTACAGCAGTGGAAGTATTTTGGAAGTTTTAAGTTTAACTGACAACCGAAAAGGATACATTTGAATATACGTAATTTATTTTTTCAAATAGTTTCCTGCAATACATATTTAAGCTCAACTGCATCGAATAAATAATGACCGAAAACCAAAATACGGATAAATAAACAACTGTCTCCAATTTGATCGAGCACAGCAGAAACACAGATGCATTTCTGTGAGTCGGACTTGAGCAGAGGCATCGCTGTTGTGTCGGCTTGACTTACGGAGACTACGGCCGACTTGTTACTGGCCAAACCTTAATGCCTAAGTTATTTTTACGTATGTCACTCAAAGGGACTCTTTACTAGAACGATTTCTGTAAACAATTTTTTGCGTATGCATGCATACCTCAGAAAATGAATGTCGCGGGAATGCGATATTTTGGCAGATACGTATTGTCTATATTCGCAGATAATTAAATTTAATCCTCGTAAATGTGTTCAAAGGTAAATAAAGGAGTTAAAAGGAAGGAAACTAGTGCATATTTAGGGCTTGCACACGAGGATTCCTTAAACTGTAGGAGAAAGGCGTAATGTAGCACCAGCAGCTAAATGTATTGGCTTTTATCGCGTGTAATAGAGCTCCAATGTTACACATTTAATTTCACAGTTACAGCAACACGACCGAAACCCTGCACGCTTATTCAGCGTCTTGCGCGTAAGGGCGATGGGGCACAAGGTTCGCGTGCCAGTGTTGTCTTTATCGCACCTTATTTTCTGGTGTGCATCGAATGCGCAGTAGAGCTGAAGGTCCCAATACACTTAACGTTTTGGTATACGGGCCTGAAGCAGTGTTGCCAGTTTTATAAGTTAAAAAATCCATTGGTGAGATCCGTAATTCCCAGATAACTACAAAATCCACATTTGAGATCAGGTATTCCCAATACAGTTACAAAATGTCGTATCATTTTTAATATTATCTTTATGCGGGACCGATGACCACTCGTGGCGCAGTCTGTTGGTGCGCCGCCCCCCTGTGGTGCGGGAGGCTCTGTGTTCGAGTCCTGGGCAAGGCGTGGGTGATAGTTTAAGTTATGTAATAAGTTAGTTTGTAAACCGTCCCCTGGTAAACATTCAGGCATAAGACTAGGGGACCTTAATAAGTCATTTGCAATTCCAATTAATACGGCCACCAGTGGTGCGTTGTTTAACAAGGCTATTGATCAAAATAATGATATCCATTGCTCTGTTTTTTTTTGTCATCTCCAACGTCGTTCCTGTTATACAAGTAGGCAACTGCTTGAAAAGTTTTGGAGCACTCTACATTTATTTTTCAGATGCGCCCGACACACTGAGAAAAGGTTTTGTTGAATCAAAGAAGATTTATTTGGTGCAACCAAATTATTTGTTTGTATAAGGGCAATGAAATATTTCGTTGTAGAAACAAAATAATTTGGTTGTTCTCATTTGGTTGTCTCAAACTGTACGATTTGGTAGGTGCAACTAGAGATTTGTTTGGCTACACTCACACTAAACAGTTTGGGCCGACATATAAAAGATTTACGAGTTCGACCGAGTTTCGAATGTACATCATCTGCGTCCTTAGTAATCTCGGCTAATGTGACAACTGATGACGCCGGAAAGCTTTTAAATAGATTTACTGCGAATATTGGGCAACGCTTGCAAACAAATATTTCAAGTTTTACAGCTTTTCTTGTCAGTTTCTTGTTCCATTGTTTTATTAATGTGTTTATACGATTGTTAAGCAGCAATAGATGCACTAACAAACACACATACTGTCCTGTCACAAAAAATGCAAACTAACTTCCGAGCTTTATTTTCTAACGAAGGCAGTCAAATGAGCGGTCAAACAAATATATACACTTGATTCGACCAAATATTTATTGGACCGTCTAATTTTTTTGGTCCAACACAGAGATTTTGTTTATTCAAACATATACTTTGTTAGACGTACAAAAATAGTTCTGTTGCTTTTCAAATATTGTTTGCTCAACAATATATTTTGTAAGGGCAACTAAATATATATTTGGCCCTATACAAACTAATATTTGGCTCGTTTTTCTCTCGGCGCAGATCTTGAAAAGCACAATATGAGAACTTAATACAAACAATTCCTGTAAAGAAATACTGATATCTGCCTGGTGATTTTGATAAGCTACATTCAGCGCACATTCTTTATACATCTATAATGAATATAACATGGAAGCATTGAACTCGTCACTAAATGCGCCATCAATCATAAAGTTTATCATGTGCATACGATAGAAGCTATACCTTAGAAAACAAGGCCTGTCTTCTTTTGGTGTCCAAAATTTAGCATTTATATAGGTAGTGAATAAGCTTTTATTAAATAGAGTCATAGTACACGTCTTTAAAATAAAATATTCCTTTGTCCCATTTCCGTTTATTTTCGTGAGAAAAAGCACACGCAATGGGAAAAATCCCTTGACCTGGCAACACTCGTCACACGGTAGCTCGCGATTGGATGGCGCCGCGGAGCGACCTAGCTCGCCTCCCAAATATAGCAGCCGGTCGGGCAAAGCGATCAGAAGTAGTTAGGTGCGGGGGGGGGGGTGGAGGGCTACGTGGTTCTGGGAAGCTGACTGCCAGCGGATAGAGGGGAGGGTGGTGGAAGTGGAGGGGATATCGATGGCTGCGGGGTCTAGCGGAGGGGTTACATGTCTCTTCCAGCCTACGTCACTCGGGTGGCGGGTAGGTTCTGTCCCGCCAGGGGATGACTCAATTCACCCCCCCCCCCCCTATCATTTCGACAGTCACAGAAATAACTTTACAGCAAATCTAACCAGATTACTAGCCATTTCATCACGCGCGTGATTTCAACATTATCGCTGTCCAAGGTAGTTTATTTTAGTTGCACATTTAATGTTTATAAATATGTTATATAAATACAAATATAATATCTTGAAATTGCAATTACAATTTTCTAGCTAGGAAACTTCCATTTGGCCGAAGTGTACATTAAAAAAAAAATTTAGTTTCCTAGCTAGAAATACGTAATTTACATTTCAAGATATTACCCTCGCATTTATATAATATATTTGCAAAAAATTAAATGTGAGATGGAAATAAACTAAATATTTTTAACTCTTACATCTACAAAGAAATATACTATTATCGGGGTTTCAAAGAACATGCATTCTTGTTGAGAACTATACTGGTATAACAATTGCGTTGTTTCGTACATTGCGAGCAACAAATATGTCTCTGTATTTAATCCTGTTGGCAGACACTGTATGATGCTATGGAACACAGCCCAGCACTCCCACATACGAGTCACTTCTATACTTGAAAATATTGTTTTCTACTCCGCAGAGTAAAGGGCATATAAGCTGGTTCCTGTATGCCACATATAATAAACACTTTGAGTAAAAGGTAAATGTCGAAGTTGAAGAAAACATTTTCGCAATAAGTGTCAACAATCTGAACTTAATTATACTACGAGCTAACATTTAGATTTCTATTGGTTACTGCCAACATGTCGTCTGTAGATAATATCTTACTTGTCTGGACCAACCAGAAATAGGTTACCCACACATTGTGAAGACATGTTATTTGGTAGACACAACTATGCATGACAATATAATAACAAAATTTTATCATGGCCAAAGTGTTTAAATACAACCACCATTCCAAGAAATATTTTCGCTAAAATGAGATGACATTCCTTACAACTAATTACGACTTTATAAGATGACATTCCTTACAACTAATTACGACTTTATGAGATGGCATTCCTTACAACTAATTACGACTTTATGAGATGACATTCCTTACAACTAATTACGACTTTATGAGATGACATTCCTTACAACTAATTATGACTTTATGAGATGACATTCCTTACAACTAATTACGACTTTATGAGATGGCATTCCTTACAACTAATTACGACTTTATGAGATGGCATTCCTTACAACTAATTACGACTTTATGAGATGATATTCCTTACAACTAATTACGACTTTATGAGATGACATTCCTTACAACTAATTACGACTTTATGAGATGACATTCCTTACAACTAATTACGACTTTATGAGATGGCATTCCTTACAACTAATTACGACTTTATGAGATGATATTCCTTACAACTAATTACGACTTTATGAGATGCCATTCCTTACAACTAATTACGACTTTGTGAGATGACATTCCTTACAACTAATTACGACTTTATCTTCGATAATGTTTTTTTTTTCCTCTCATACATTGCTCGGCAGAGAAAATGCAATACCACTAGCACAATCGGGCATCTTAGGCTTGCCAACTTTCCGCGCTCCAAGCTAGACGAGTGTTTGTGTCTCTGCGCACAGTCGACAACTTACTAACAAAATATTGCTAGTATTACTCTTTTAAAAATTGTAAATTTCTGTTGAAAAAACATTACTTAAAACACGAATAGTACGAATTATATTTTTAAGCTCGTAAAAAATAGTACATTATTATAAATGTTTATTTTATCAGAAAATTATAGTGTACAGTTTTCTTCGATTTGTGAGAAACTGTGATTGGCGGCCATGTGGAACAGTATTTTTTCCCCCTTCGTGATATATAAATGTTTACGTGTCATGGACTTGGCCGGGGTGTTTAAGCAAACTATTTGTGTATGTGAGAAAGAAAATATTTGGCCAAGGTTAAGTGAAGGAAAGTTAGCAGGTTTCAATCACAGATTCGCGTAAAACTGTCTTGAATAACAAAGAAATGTACACATCTTAAATAGATTATATAAATATTCCTAACCTTGGTATCCCCCGAAGTGAACCGTAGAACCATGCAAGGTTATAATTTTGAATAAATATAAAATAAGTAACGTTGACTAAGTAACGGGCGTTATACAATATCTTTTCTTTAATTGATAGATTATAACAGTTTTGCTAACCTCTTAACCCACAGGTAATGAATTTGGTGTGAATTAAATAACTTTCCCTCCATTCTTAACACATATGAAGCCTATGGTTTTTAAAACGCCAATAACATTCCAGTGCAGAAAATATTTATTTTTTACACAGGGAGCATATTTTGGTAGGAGATTTTGAATGGATTTGTGTTATTCTTTTTGCTTTCAAAGTTAGTTTTCAAAATATTTAATGACACGGAATTTAAAAGTCTCTTCGTTCTGGAATCAACGCAGGTCACTACCATTTTGTTACAGAATACATTCGTAAAATTATAATTAATTACGATCCGTTTTGGTTAAAGTGCTTTAGGACTACCTATAAAATCCCATCCTTCAATATTCAATTAACAGAACCAGCCCCAAATTCCAACCTGTAGGCTATTAGGAGCCAAAATACAAATGTACACAGATTATAAGCTTGCTTTTGTTAAATGCTGTTACCACATTTCACCACATGACTGAATATCACATATTTAAACAAAATAAATATAAATCGGTGTGAATTTCGATCTTTAACCATGGAAACGCTTGTGTTAAGAAACATATAAATAAGCCACTTTTTTTTTAGCCTTAATTTTGCATATTATTCAAACAATATATATATATATAACCACATTTGGATAACACTTTATGTAATATATATATATATATATATATATATATATATATATATATATATATATATATAACGGTACATATACATAAAGTTTACCGCTTAAATTACTTAATCACAAATAAGTTACCATGGCTGCACTTGAAGTCACTGTAAGCATAGTGTTTATTATGGTGTTAAATGTCACTTATTTATCAGTTCGCTGTATGTCTTACTTCAGAACTTCTTAGCGAACAGTGGCAGGTAGGGAATAATTTTACATAAATATAGTTACGTATCGATAACATCTAATATATCGTATTAACTTTGAAGTTTAATAACACGTAGAACTATAAATTGATGTCCCAACAAGTCATCACGAGGTAGAATGAATTCGCCGTGCATTTGTACTGGCTCTACGAATTAGGAAGCAACTGTTCAAGAAATTGTGTTTTAGGTGCGGGCTAATAATTGTTAAAACAATGTTTGCCGTTTATTTGAAATTAGACAAGCTTGTTTTCAAATAGATTATGATTATTGTTGTAAAAGTATTTAAAAAACGAAAGACGTTAAAACGGAATGAAAGACTGAATGTTTATATTAACTCGTAAAACGGTGTTCTGAAAGACGAAAAATATTTTGGAACGTATTTTGTTTTGGTTATATCAGTTTATTAGTTGTTATAAACTTTATTTGACAGTCAATTTTACACGGTGTTTAACTGATCCATCAGTCTAAAACAAAACACTGAAAAACGGTGAAAAATGTCACTGTATCAATAGGACAATGAAAATTGGCATTTTTTCTCTGATTTGTCAGTTAAAGTCAATGAAGTGAGTGTTTTATCAACCAGGTACTGTTAACTTATTGAAACAGTGAAACTATTACTGATTCAGATATATGGTGTAGTAAACTGTGAAACAATCGCAAATATTAAAAAAATTTAAATGTGTTCAAATTTTTGCTTGTCCTAAAAAGAATTCGTGAAATTTTTCAGTCCCTATTAATAGCGGTTAAGATAAACATAAGATAGTATGCCCTGGCAGGGACATTTTAAATATTTCGCGACCATGGTGATACCGCGCTGATATGGGCAATCGTTATTACCTGGTCAAACTTTCAAAGCGATTGAACTTAATTTTTTTGAAACCCTAGGCCATAGTGGTATATATAACCGCCTTTGTACAGGAAGTGTATTTAATAATGAACTCCCTATTCAGTAGAAAACGGTTGACGATATTGAAAAGACTTCACTTGTTGCGAGATTCATTGTTAACATACTATATACCGTGGCCACATGAACAACTGCGTTCAATAAAATCATATATAAGTAAGGACTGTACAATTTCGCGAAATCGCTTAAGGACAGGCAAATTTCAAAACACATCCATATTTATACTGTACTTAAAATTGGATCATAGATTATCTGTATCAACACTGAGAGAACAGCCAACAAAATATTTGTTTGTATAATGCAAAAAAAAAATAATTATTTCATAGCCTCAACGAAGTTTTTTTTTTGAGTAGGCAAAATCTGAAAGCAAAAATATTAATTTCGTTCATCTAACAAAATACACGTTTGAATAAGCGAAACCTCTACACCGGGATAGTGAAATTCAAGCTGTCAACTAAATTTTTTTTTTTTAATGAACTTTGTACAGTATGAAGTTTTTAAAAATTGTATAAAAATCGTAATAAACAAGACCAACAGGAAATTACAAAGTAAAATTGGAAAACATCAAATATTTATTTGCACACGTTCCCTCCATAATTTAAATGTATGTATTTCAAAACATTCTAATGTGATCACCAGTCGCTTCGAGCTCAGCCTGCGCAGAGTGGCTGACTTGTAGTCAGAGAGCCGGCAATCCACGCGCTGGTTCCTCCGGGGCCACATTTTTAGTTCGCATGTCGCGAAAGGTGAGTTTGTCATCAAGTTGGCCTAACATGACCTCGTCAAACGTCCAATTTACACGCCGTTACTCGCCACACGAGCTATGTCCATCGCCGAAATGTATCGGTCAATATGTCAATAAAGTTAACTCAAAATAAAAAATGCTGTACTCAGGCGTAGTGCAGATGCTCTGGTTCGAATCCCGGTAGGGCCTCCATTGATTTTCTTATATTAAGTGAAACTCTGTAATGTATGGAGAGCTAAATAAATCTTCAGTTGCACCAACCAAATAAGGACAACCATATAATTTAGTTCCAGCAACAAAATATTTCATTGCTCCTATGCAAACAATTAATTTTGTTGCCCGAAAAAAAATTTAATTGGTTTAAGAAAACCTTTTTCTCTGTGTACCAGGACGAACTTTGAGCTAAAAACATACATTTAATGAGACAAGCACCGAATGCCGTTCCAACTGACTTGAAATTAAAATGGCTTTCCACTGACACAACAGCCGATGAATAAACAACCCAGACTCGAAAATACACAGGACAAGAGATTCTATAATACAGGTCGTTGAAATGGTGAAATTTTGGTGTCCCTATACATAAGAATATTTTTATTTGCTGAGGAATATGACAGAGTTTTATAATAACACTGATGCTGTTATAAACAATAAAAAAACGTGCTCGTTGCAACACCTAAAACTACTTCTGTTATATATGCCGCGAAGAGTATAAATACTACACCGTATTTAGGTACTGGCATATTTCTAGGTTAAGTGTTGTGCCATTCTTTGGGATGTTGGCAAGGGGTACGGCTGATTCATCGACGCTCGGGAACTAGTAGGTACTGGCATATTTCTAGGTTAAGTGTTGTGCCATTCTTTGGGATGTTGGCAAGGGGTACGGCTGATTCATCGACGCTCGGGAACTAGTAGGTACTGGCATATTTCTAGGTTAAGTGTTGTGCCATTCTTTGGGATGTTGGCAAGGGTGTACGGCAGATTCATCGACGCTCGGGAACTAGTAGGTACTGGCATATTTCTAGGTTAAGTGTTGTGCCATTCTTTGTGATGTTGGCAAGGGGTACGGCTGATTCATCGACGCTCGGGAACTAGTAGGTACTGGCATATTTCTATGTTAAGTGTTGTGCCATTCTTTGGGATGTTGGCAAGGGGTACGGCTGATTCATCGACGCTCGGGAACTAGTAGGTACTGGCATATTTCTAGGTTAAGTGTTGTGCCATTCTTTGGGATGCTGGCAAGGTGTATGGCTGATTCATCGACGCTCGGGAACTAGTAGGTACTGGCATATTTCTAGGTTAAGTGTTGTGCCATTCTTTGGGATGTTGGAAAGGGGTACGGCAGATTCATCGACGCTCGGGAACTAGTAGGTACTGGCATATTTCTAGGTTAAGTGTTGTGCCATTCTTTGGGATGTTGGCAAGGGGTACGGCAGATTCATCGACGCTCGGGAACTAGTAGGTACTGGCATATTTCTAGGTTAAGTGTTGTGCCATTCTTTGGGATGTTGGCAAGGGGTACGGCTGATTCGTCGACGCTCGGGAACTAGTAGGTTCCGCACTGTAACTGCGCATATGAATTGTTTGTCCCGGGAGGCTCTGCCATCCAACCATAAATTTAGCCTGAGGGGAAGAGGGCGGGGGGGGGGGGGTGATCTGTTGGCGTAGCCAAACTGCAATTGCCGACATTAAACGCCATGTACTCCGGACAGAAGCTGGGCTATGGCGCAACGGCTCGTAAATCTCGACTGAACACTCGCTAGCCCCCTACACATGTGCATTGTGGTGTTTCAATTAAATGCCCGACCCACCCCTCGCTGTCCCTTTCCCACCCCTAAAAGGCGTTCCTACCGTACAGTGAATACTGGGCAGAGGACGAAACCTGACTGCGCTGTAATTAACATCCGGGTGCCACAACTGAACGTTCTTTGCCTCCTAAATTGACGAAACTACATAAGTGAGTGAGTGACGAGATCTCGACACATCTTTACAGAGATATCTTGAGAGCCTATGGGGGTGAAGCGAGGTGAGTATGGATTAGCGCCGGAATGCAATGGTGGAAGTAACGGGAAATCCGCGAGTAAACCCGCCGATCTACGGCGTCGTCCGGCCCGATTCCAACTTGCGAAAATCCAGAGTGAACCAGTCGGGGATTGAATCCGGTTCGCCTTGGTAGGAGGTGAGCAGTTTAACCGCTCAGTCACTGTGGCCTCCACCACTAAAGTTACCTCACTGTTTCAGACACTTGCGCAGACAAAATTGTTTGGGAGTGTTTAATAGCCAATCAAGGTGAAGCCAGGTACACTTTAAAAAATGCTCTAGTCAACTCTCTAAATTGTATCGGAAGTTTTTAATATTTACACTGTATGTAAATAATACAACACTTAGGAGCTGCAAATATAGGAATGTTTAACGTCGCTGCTATGTAAAGTTGGAAACTTTTCTGTGCATTTTACTCTTTCTTGAGAAAATGTAGGAACACTACAACGAATTTATAAGGGGAAAAATTACCATTCACACTTGCTCACTAAGCGTATGCACAGATCTGGCAAATTACCATTCACACTTGCTCACTAAACGTATGTACAGATCTGGCAAATTACCATTCACACTTGCTCACTAAGCGTATGCACAGATCTGGCAAATTACCATTCACACTTGCTCACTAAGCGTATGCACAGATCTGGCAAATTACCATTCACACTTGCTCACTAAGCGTATGCACAGATCTGGCAAATTACCATTCACACTTGCTCACTAAGCGTATGCACAGATCTGGCAAATTACCATTCACATTTGCTCACTAAGCGTGTGCATAGATCTGGCAAATTACCATTCACACTAGCTCACTAAGCGTATGCAAAGATCTGGCAAATTACCATTCACACTTGCTCACTAAGCGTATGCACAGATATGGCGAATTACCTAAGCGTATGCACAGATCTGGGAAATTTCCGAATAATTTCTTAGAGTGTAAGTAAAATAATGAAAGTTCGGGAACACGGGAGACATCCGAGAAAACCCGCCAACCGCCCGGCACGATTCCCACGTGCGTGGTTCGCCTGGTGGAAGGTGAGTAGTCTGGCCAGTACACCACCGCGGTCCCCGTGGCTGAGGAACATTATTTTGGGGAAGGGGAATATATTAGATATTATCGAAACTACAGACTTATTACTCGAAAATTAGGGTCGTAGGGTGTTACCAACGTGGAAAAATATTTTTCACTTCGAAAGCTAAAATTAAGTATTAAATATGCTTATTTGATATCAAAATCTCATGTGTTCTTGGGACCGCGGTAGTGGTTAGACTTCTCGCCTCCCACCTAGGCGAACAGGTTTCGATTCCCGGAGGGGTCGCTCCAGGATATTCGCATGTGGGAATCTGGTCGGATCAAGCTGCTAGTCAACGAGTTTTCTGGTGTATCTCCAGTTCTCCTAGCCCTTGCATTTCGGCACTGATCCATACTCACCTCGTTCACCCTCATCGGCTCTCGAGACCTCAATGTTACGAGCTGCCCAAATCTCTTCACTTCACTTCAATATCTCGTTAATATGCGAAATTTTCTTACGTCACGCAGTAAGTGCGTGTTATCTGATGCTAATGGACTACCTACGGTGCGCTTGTTTTGGTATTTTAGTTAAAATTGAAATTGCGGAACGGACGGCATTTAAGCATATTTTATAGAAATTCGAACTGTACGTCACGTAATTTAACATATTCCTGTGTATGAAAACCTAGCAAAGCATAACTGAATACTCCACAAAATAAATTTTCTTTGGATAAACGCGTACAGTATTCATGGCCATCTTGATATATGCACGTATGATATACGAGCAGTCATTTATATATTTTCAAAATCTCGTCTATAAATATATTGATTTTGTTCTGAAGTATTGCAAGCAAGGAGCATGTCGGGGTATCTGTCCCAAATAAAATTACAGAATTGAGAAATATGGCTCTACTAGAAAATAAGCGAACTATTATGAAGAAATGACAATCCTTGTTTATTTGGTTCGCTGCTGCTAGAAGTGGACATGAAGATGGCCACAACTTGAACAATCATTCGGCGATAAATCTGATGATCTGGTTGTTACCGAGTGAACAAAGACATGGCGAAAACAATATGCAAGGACCTGGAACACTTGTTTATTGAGAATATTGGAGATAATATTTAAGATGGAACACCGATTGCCTTGATAATGGTTAACTGAACAAAGATATTCAAACACCACAACACGTGTCGCCTCAATAAAATTATTTTATGTAAATAATCACGTTCACTATCGCTACTTAGATAAAACATCCATGACGCGGCAGCATATCCGGGAATTACAGGATGGGCGATCAATTCTCAGGTCACGATTAACAAAAATGCAACTTTGTGTAAATACCCTAAACCTTGCCGTTTTCGAGTAATTCGTGTTTTACTTTCAAAATAATATTTACCAATAGCTGGCAGGTGTGGTACGCACAATACCCAATAACACACTGCTGTGGCTATTAAAGGGAGAGGAAGATTCCAGAGAGAGGCACATTACAGTGGTACTGTAATTAACTTTTTCGTCTATTACAACTTCAAAAATGTACTCCTCTATTTGAATTAATTTTAGACCATATGTCGTAAAGAAGTTTTCAACTTATTTTTTCGTGATTAAACTGCACACGAAGTTTGTAGGGTCGAATTTAGATACATTATATATATATATATATATGTATATGTGTGTGTGTGTGTGTGTGTGTGTGTGTTTTTTTGTGGAAGCGTAAATTTCTCCAAGTAGATTCAGCGAGAGTGGAAAATGTTAAAAGTGCTTATAGCGCCACGACCCGAAATTCATGGCGTTAGAGCTAACAGTTTGCGCGAACTTGTCGTCGCTTCATGAGGCATTTGAAGTCCAGATCCAGCGCAGCTGACCCGTAAGTTTAGCGGGGAAGAGAAGTACGTATGTTGCACACTGATGCGGAGAGACGGAACAGCGTTCATGCACCGTTGTGCACATGGTGTAGGTAAAGGATTGCCGCCCGGCGCTGGAGCGGAAATGGAACAAGGCAATGCGAGCAGGCGGAATGTTTGAATGCCGGGGTAGTTACCCTTTCTGAACAACACCCCATCTCCATCCTTAGTCATTTACAGCTGTCCACTCGTCGGCCTTCACTCCTGCCATTAAACAATCAACGCTTCACTGAGTGCTTGCATTCCAGCAGTGCGAGTAATGTGCTCACAGAGTAATTGCCTCGGTTCGGATGGATCCCTTCCCTTGGGACTACCTGGTATTGCTACACTCTCAGAAATTTCAGAAATACGTTTGATAGCCTGACTAAGATCCACAACCCTGAATACACTGAAAAAGGAAGTGTTTTAATCAATGGGTGATTTGTTAGTCGTCAAGTATTTCTTCAGATGATTAGACAGTAGGCTTCAATTTACGGCTGTCTGAATGCTATATCCAATGTCATGCCTGTTCTTTACGCTGGTGTTTATATTACTCGGTCACACACGTTCTATGCTTTTTTTATCGGTTGAAAGTTACACAGATTATTCTCAAAGAACTGCAGCCAAGCCTTAGCTATAAATAATGGGGAAAACACGGTTTTTACGTTTCATCATACTAATAAAGAACTAGAAAACCCGAGATTTCTTTGAGTCAACGTATTTTCGATAACACTAGTTATAGTTCCTCTTTTGCGACTGGATATTCAATTTAAGTTCTTTTCATTCCAATCTCGAACCTTATGATGTAGAGTATCTGAACCATTATTGGTTTAATGAAATGGGAAAATTGTATTACACATGCAACTGAAGATAACCGTCTGAAAAATATGCTTAGGTCCACAGTATTTTTTTAACTCTTAGAAGACCATAAACATCAAATGGCCAGCTCCGACTGATGTATCTTCAGATTTAGAATTTGAATTGGCATGTCAAGGTGACCAATGTCAATAAAATAAGAACGGGGTTAAAATAATGGAGTAAAATGTAGTTATCACAATGGAAGAAATAGCAATGGGGTAATCAACATGGATCGAATATCGCTATCGTCTCTCTGTTTATAGTATAACGGCCTGTTAAGATTGGTCCTAACGTTATATAAGATTTTATAGACGAATTATAAATTCCCACATGTTAGAGTGCCAACATTCTCACTGACCAAGCGAAATAAGGGAAATAATTAAGTTCCACATACCGCGATAGCGAAGGACGAGAGAAAAGCGACCGACATGTACACAGTACCTTACAATTTGGCAACAAATACATCTGTTTCCGCGAAAAATCACTATCATCATAATCGTAATACAAAATAATATATACCTTAATTATGGTTTTTCTGCTCAGATGAATTCGCAAATATCCGATGTTAATAGTGATCAAAATATTCTTCCATTTTAATGGGACAAACAATATTTCAGATATTTATTGCCATAGGTTCAATAATGGCATTGGGATCGAGGCGTGTTAGACAACAATGGAAGAAACGTAATCAATACAAATGCAGAACTGCTTGGATGTTATTCATGAACGAAATCGTAGGTTTTCCCGCAATTGCTTATCGAGCGTCGTTAGTAAATCTCCGCACAGCTGTTGTCAGTTGTTGCCTATTTTACGAAGGAAGAAAAGGACTGTGAGATTACTTTCCTGTCTGTGTGTCTGCGTGTGTCCCTCTGAAAGTTTTGAACGTGATATCCGAGTTTGACCAATCTCGGCACACAAACGGTAGGTACACTGTAAGGACATCTAGTTCTTATAAAATTCTCGAAAAATACTAAACAAATTCTCCCCAAATTTGGCAGGCAAATAATACTATATGGTTGGTCATGTAAACGTTTGCGAAATAAAACGATAAGGCACTGATTTTCAAAATGGTGGTTTTAAGAGTTTTTAGTTTATTTGATATATCTGCCATTCAGTTAAAACTATATAGACCACATTTTGTATACAGAAAGACTATATTACAAAGATCATATACATGCAAATGCACAGAAACTTTTGTCAGTCTTGTTGTAAGACAGTGCCACAAGAAAAATAAAATTAGATTACATATATCTGGAAACAATTGACACATTCTACTACCAAATTTGGTAGACAAGTAGTTCCGCGGTAGGTGACTGAAAATGGTATGTTTCAAGAATGCCAGAAAGTTATTTTCAATGTGCCGGCCATGTAACCATTTCAGCTCAAAATGCGATGTCATCAAAACTACGATATTAATTCCAACATAACTTTGTATACTAGCTGTACATTTTACAACCATCAATTGTTCTCCGCCATTCATAAGAGCGGACCACACGAATATATTAAAGTTTTTGTCATATCTCGGGAAAATGTGAACCGATTCCTACCAAATTTGTGAATGAAATTTTACTAGGGTAGGTCATATTAATTTATATGTTTCAAGTGCGCAAGTCACTTACTTTTATAATGAATACTATAACAGAACTTTGACTTAGTGTGCTATATTTATGAAACTATGCGACAGATGTAACATTAACTTTGTATACACTAATTATGACAATCATCGAATGCGCTTATACAGAAACTATTTTCTCTTCTATTTATGAAGATTGTGACATGAAAAAAAATAAAGGTTTTACGTCATATTTCGAGGTAAAATCAACCAATTTCCACCAAATTTTGCACGCAGTTAGTGCTACAGTAGAGCGTGCAAACTTATACAATTTAGGTGCGGCAGGCCTGGTTTTTAGTGGCGTTAATATAAATAATTTAAGTTAGAACGTTATGTTTTGTAAATAATTCAATAAAATTTAACCAAACCTTTTGCCGTAACTTTAATCAAGAAGCATCTATTATAGATACTAAAATCCTCTATTGCCTCCTTTTTTCAACATAATATCAGGTGAAATCATTGAATATTCCTTCATATTTCTGGAAAAATTCAACAATTTCCAACAAATTCTGCACACCATTAGTGCTATAGCAGGCCATTAAAACTTACACGAATTCAGTGGAGTCAGACGATGCTTTTTGAAATTAGAGGCCATTCAAATATTTTAAAAAGTTTGCCGTATTTTTTTTTAAATTCAACCTAATATTTTATACTGACTGAATCTATAAGATGGATGTAAACCAAGCTTTTTTATAGCCAGTTTTTAAATATAGAACCAAATGAGAAAATAAAGTTTTCATGTCATATCTCAGGGACAAATCAACCCATTTACACAGAATTCTTCGCACGAAAAACGTCAGGTTAGGCCATGTAAACTTACGGGTTTTAAGTGGCTGAGACATGTATTTCCCAAATGACTGTAAATATTCCAGATAAGTAAACCCTATTATACAAACAAGAAACTAATTATTCTTCAAAGCCTATATACCATCTAAGGTTTTAAGGACTTCATTAAAACTAATTTACATCCGTGTAGAAAAAAATAAGCTCATTAGTTGTCTGAGTTATTTATTTTTGAGTATGTTACCACGTGTCAACTTCCAGAATCTTGTTACGTTACATAATACGTAGATGACTATTATGGTTACCTGAAGACATTTCCTTTTAAAGTTATGTATGAAAATAAACGTTTTAGAATTTGTAACAATCTGTGGATTTAAAATAATGGATTAATATGTAACTGGAATTATTACAATCAAGAAATATTTCATTCTTAATTGTACGAGTATTATTAAATTGCTCTCTCATTCACCGCAAAAAAAAAGTATTTGTGCTTTAAGATATGACACTCTCCTGTTTACGAAACTATGTAATATAGTCTCGACAACAAATGAGATTCGTTACACGTGAGGGGCTTATTTATTGGACGCTGGGTTTGCAGTACACTTTAAATATCATTAAAGTTACTCACCTTTAATGCAATTTTTCCGTATACGTGTTTCAAAAATGATACCGCCAAACTTAGGGAGCATAAAGATGGCACAGGGTATAGCAACTTTCGAATAGGAACCTACGGTCTCAGAAGTGATCGGGCGTTAGAACAAGATGTTGATTGCAAGGACCTCATCTACCTGTATGACTACATACCAGTGAAATGCTATTTAATTGTACATGGTTTATAATGTACATGATACACTGATGTACTTGGGTTTTTAATTTATTTAAATTGACGTTCACGTAATTCAGTGGAGGCGTTGCAACGCCGAACGAAACTTTAGCGCAATATCTCTAATAACCCAGGCGTTTGAGATCTCACATCAGATGCTGCAAGTATCCGAGCTACTAGTGTGTTTGCATCGTCCACTTGTGTCTCGTACACTAAAGATTTGACATACCCCCAAAATAAGTAATGAAGGTGCGTTAAGTCCAGTGTACGCACTGGCCATGCAAGTGAATCTTCTCCTCCATTCCAAAGACTAGGATACGTGCAATCGAGGGAGTTCCGCACTTGGCATCAAAATGTGCATGTTACACACAGTGCCGTGGATGAACACGAGCTATCACACAACACAAATGCACTATGGAACGTAAACAACCTTTGGGTCTCTGCACTCGCAACTACCAAGCTCAAGTACCCATACGAAGCAACGAACTGTATGTGTATTACATGAAACAACACAACGTCACAGTCAACAGTACTACTTGAGTAGGGGTCAGCGGTGGCGCAGTGGCTAGAGCGCTCGCCTCCCACCACGGCGATCCGGGTTCACTACCCGGCGGGCTCACTCCCGGATTTTCGCATGTGGGAATCGTGATGCCGCTTGCCGGCGTGCTTTCTCGGGGTACACCCGTTTCCCCCGCCCTTGCATTCCAGCGCCGCTCCATTCTAGGGTCTCATTTCATGTCATGTCCGGGGATAACGGGCACCTACGGGTCCCAGCTGGAAAGTCCGTCACTCGGAGAGTGTTGCCTCGCCCTGGACTCACTCCCCACACGAGTTGTTTTTTTTTACTGTAAGCAAACCAATGTCATATTGAACACCGTCACAGTGTATAAATGGCCCTTCCAATGAACTCTGTATACCGACTCAGGGCCACTTTGGAGACCATTGTTCCCTAGTCGAACGTTGCTCTATTCTGTCCCTTGTTTATACTACTTACGTCTGTCGGTAACCTTTTGAAACACGCTGTACTGGACATTACAACTTAAAAGATCATGCTGTATTCTCCAGCCTTCTATTTACTTGAGTAAGATGTATTTTTTCTTAAGCTATAATATATTCGCGGTATATTCTTGCTCTTTTAACAAATTATTTGAAAAATCACTAAATGTATGACGTTGTTATGCCCATTTAGGGCGTAGCAGGGCCAAAGGAAGGCAAGGAGAAGGACGTACTCCATAAAAAAAAAAACAGAAAGCATGGACACAAAAATTCCAAAATCAATAGAAATATATTGAAGCCCATGTTTCCAATATCACCAAGAACAATAAATTAGCAACGAGATTTGAAAATTATAAATTTTATCTGTAAATTTATGTTGCTTGCTACAGATCGGAGAACTAGGGGAAGGAGAGAACACACATGCACTGGAACAAACAGAAAAACAACAATATTAATATATCCTGAGAAATCACCCAACCTGAATAAACACTTGTGAAATCCCATTAGAAAAGGTAAAATGACTCCCTGAGTAAAGCAAGCACCATTACGACTTTAAAAGTAAAGTACGCCTGATGATTCACTAAAAAGTACAACATGGAATATTAATTTCAAGAATACCATTGGGAAGGGGCAAAAACCCTCAAAACACTTATCCATGAGCATAAAGGCACGCCATAATATATCCACTAAACTCCTTGGCAGTAAAATTCTTTTGGCAAATCGTAGTCCAGGAGACCATTCCTACAGCACGCCAAACAAAGGAAGAATCCACATCTTACAAACATTCCTATAAAATACCATATTGAAAATTCACACAAGCAAAACAGTGAAGAAACACTTCCTTTCAAAAATCCATATACACAAAAATCGCTACAAAAACACTACTAAAAGGGAAACTCTACCCCCAGCATAACAACAACTACGTTCTTGCAATACTTAACTTGAGTAGTACTCATATTACATGAAAACACGTCTAGCATGCTGGAGCCCTGAAGTACGAAGTGGTGCAGACATGATCTATAGTCGGCCAGCCCGCGCAACAGGATGAGGAACACTGCACACTTGCTCGGGCTGGGGACGAACATTTATACGCGTAAACGCGGCTCGGGGAGGTTAAGGAGGCGGCGGGAATAGCGGAGAGGCGTATGGAAGGTTCCAGAGTGTGCGAGGCTGAACTCGTCGCCTGTAGTAGCCACCAGACAGCGCTCGGCCGTACCAGGAGCGCCGCGTGCCTCTCTTCAGTATAGCTCAGCGCTTGAAAGCGTTCAGACGCGAGCAACCTTGAGTGGTGCCGGTGTGGAAGGGGGGGGGGGGGGGGTGGTGAAGAAAACCAAAGTACCTTTTTCTGCAGCAAAAATATTGCCTCTTCAAATAGTAAACCCTCTTCAAACAAAATAACAGTTTGTTAATATGCGCTTATAAATACAAACGTGGCAAATAACCAAGCAGACTTGCTAACCAAGTTCATTAACTTCATGTAGTTCTGTAAACACACCAACCCCATTATAGCAGCATTTAATTGTACTCCAGAAAATTGTAGGCATCACACATTTCACCATATGGAGGGATGAAAAATAAATTGTTCAGGCAGGACAGTCTTTGGCAGGACAGGAGTACTCACATAACATTGCTTCAGTTTGCTAATAGACAAGCGTGCCAGACTTGAAGCAGGGTTTCAACGCGTTTGGTTATTTTGTAAATATGTCACGCATCACAAGTGAATTATATTTCTGTCACCGTAAAAGTAACTTATTAATGGTTAAATTAAATTATACCTAGGCCTGTGTTTTACTATTAAGTCGTAATAACTAATTTAGAACAATGTAATTTAAAACCCAGAGAAAATATATGCGTTGGTAATACCTCGTAAAAAAAACATCTCATGCAACATATTGTTAATATGAGTGCACACATATGCCGTACGTTGAGCCTCGGGTGTAAGTTTATAGATTTAGCCAAACTTTGTTTTCATAATACGGGGGAATAGCCTCACAGTAGAACTTTATCAGGATTCAGAAAAACTGGAATTAAATACAAATTGACAATATAACTGAATCGTATATGTGCTTCAAATACAGGATATATTTAAATTCAACCGACAAACTTCGGCTGGAGGTTAATCACGAAAAAATAAGCTGTAAACCCATTTACGACACATGGTCTGAAGTGAAAACAAATGGCGTTACACATATTTGAAGTTAGACCTGGAACCCTTGTTTATTGCAAATATAGGAGATAATATTTAAGATTTAACACCGATTGGCTGGATAATGGTTAACTGAACAAAGATCTTCAAACATCACACTTGTCGCTGTCATAAAATTATTTAATGTAAATAATCTCTGTTTCTAACTAACATCCATGTTGCGGTAGCATATTCGGGATTTAAAGGATGGATTATTAATCCTCACGTCACGATCAACAAAAATGTCACGTTGTGTAAATACCTAAACCTCATTGTTTTATAGTATTTCGTGTTTTGCTTTAAACATAATATTGACCAATACCGGGCAGGTGTGGCACGCTCGATATCCAGTAACACACTGTTAAATGGCTACTAAACGGAGGGAAATATTCCAGAGAGAGGCATATTACGTTGGTGCTGTAACAAACGTTTTCTTCTACTACAAGTTAAAAAATGTGTACCTCCCTTAGAATTAGTTTTAGACCATGCGTGGTATATATGTTTTCAACTTCTTTTTTCATGATTAACATTTACCCGAAGTTTATTGGTTGAATTTGGATACATCCTGTACAATACTACAGAATAATTCATATTTGTTTTTACGAACATTCACTGAAAGAAACGCTTGTTTCAGATTTAAAAAAAAAATTGTTTCATAGAGCCAAAAAAAAAAAAAACGCTAATTTTCCTCAACAAAATGTTTTGCTATGTAAATAAAACTTGTGAAGCAACCAAGTTAAATCTGTTTGTATAACAAAATACAAGTCGGAGTTTCAAAATCTCTGTGCTGCGTCAAAGGAAATTATGCTATCAACAAAAGATTTATTTGAACCAACTGTATAAATTGGTTTATCCACGTGTTTGATGGCCTTCGTTTGAAAATACAGCTCGAGAGTTTGTTTGTATATTTTGTGACAGTTAAGATAGTATAGGTGTTTGTTAATGCGTTTAATGATGCATAAATTGTGTTATAGTATGAACGTCCTAAAACACAAGTTCAGCGGGAAACTAAACAGTAAAGCTGCTTTACTTGAATGATGTATATGCGAGAGTTGTTCAATACACGAAGTATAAGTATTTAAAAACACCCGCCTTTCAGTAGCAGTTAGCACGAGGTCGTAGTGCGTAGGCGCTAATTGTCGAGGTTCTTACTTCAGTAGCAGTTAGCACGAGGTCGTAGTGCGTAGGCGCTAATTGTCGAGGTTCTTACTTCAATAGCAGTTAGCACGAGGTCGTAGTGCGTAGGCGCTAATTGTCGAGGTTCTTACTTCAGTAGCAGTTAGCACGAGGTCGTAGTGCGTAGGCGCTAATTGTCGAGGTTCTTACTTCAATAGCAGTTAGCACGAGGTCGTAGTGCGTAGGCGCTAATTGTCGAGGTTCTTACTTCAGTAGCAGTTAGCACGAGGTCGTAGTGCGTAGGCGCTAATTGTCGAGGTTCTTACTTCAATAGCAGTTAGCACGAGGTCGTAGTGCGTAGGCGCTAATTGTCGAGGTTATTACTTCAATAGCAGTTAGCACGAGGTCGTAGTGCGTATGCGCTAATTGTCGAGGTTCTTACTTCAATAGCAGTTAGCACGAGGTCGTAGTGCGTAGGCGCTAATTGTCGAGGTTCTTACTTCAATAGCAGTTAGCACGAGGTCGTAGTGCGTAGGCGCTAATTGTCGAGGTTATTACTTCAATAGCAGTTAGCACGAGGTCGTAGTGCGTAGGCGCTAATTGTCGAGGTTCTTACTTCAATAACAGTTAGCACGAGGTCGTAGTGCGTAGGCGCTAATTGTCGAGGTTCTTACTTCAATAGCAGTTAGCACGAGGTCGTAGTTCGTAGGCGCTAATTGTCGAGGTTCTTACTTCAATAGCAGTTAGCACGAGGTCGTAGTGCGTAGGCGCTAATTGTCGAGGTTCTTACTTCAATAGCAGTTAGCACGAGGTCGTAGTGCGTAGGCGCTAATTGTCGAGGTTCTTACTTCAGTAGCAGTTAGCACGAGGTCGTAGTGCGTAGGCGCTAATTGTCGAGGTTCTTACTTCAATAGCAGTTAGCACGAGGTCGTAGTGCGTAGGCGCTAATTGTCGAGGTTCTTACTTCGGTCGGTCTTCTCATTTGTTTTTATATTAACCGGAGCTGTTTAGAGTTTGTAGAGCCAAACAAATCTTTGGTTCTGCCAACCAAATATTTGTTTCTGGCAATCAAATCACAAAAACCAAAAAATTTTCATTGAATAAACAAATTCGTTTTATCGGTGTAAGCTACCCAGATCCTCGATTTCACTGGCGAGGTGGTGTTATGGAGCCGGTTAACGCATATGGTACCAGTGTCCAGAACTGCATGGGTGTTAGACAAAACTCTAATTATGTGGCCGTACTATACACACTAGTACTCAGTGAATAGAAGAGATCTATCTTCACTGTGTGATTGCCATACTATACACTCTCACGGTGAAATTACATTTCTCTTTAACAATTCGCTCTCACAAAACCCTAGCCTCTGTAGACCATTCCTCTCTCTTTGTTGCAAGACTGCGGGATAATTTAACTACAGAAGTACGCAACGCAGAAACCTTAAATACGTATTCTTATTGCGGTGCTATCCAATCAATCAGGATGGCGCGCTGATGATTGCACAAATGATATGAGTAATTTACTATGCATGTTTTTTACTTAAATTTTTTATTTCAGCGCGCTCAGTATTTTCAATTGTTTTTATGATTTTGTAAATTTTTGCATTAAATTGCTTTAATCCTAAAATTATTTACATCGGTTCCGTTCGGGTATAACTTATTTCACTGTTTTCGTTAGCAAATTTCATAATAATTAATTATTTTATGTTTATATATGATTTTTAGTTTAAACTTTGCGTTTTACTGCGCCATTATCATTTTGTCACCCTTGAATGTCACATTTATCAATTTTCATCGTTATATAACATAACTAACCACAGGTAAATTTTTCGGTTCAGTAAAATAATTTGTCTTGCTGTACTTTCCTTAGGCATTAAGATAATTTAAATTGTTATTATATTTTTATATTTACGCATGTTAAAAAATGTATTACATTTGTTTAAGTGTAAGAAAACGCATCTTGGCCTTCATTCGCTAACACAAATAAGGGTGAAAGTAAATTTATATAACATTATTCAGCTGCACGAATGAATGCTTTGTGTCTTTAAGGCCAAGCATGAAGCTCACGAATCATTGGCCGTGATGACGAAAGATATCCGATAGTATTCCTATCCAAAATATATATTTTTTTATAAAACAGTAATCGTTAGTAACTTTGGGTGTAATATGGTTAAAATACTTCACCGATTTTGCTTTCAGGTACGAGGGAGTAAATATAATAGAAAACCGATCCGCTGTGTAGGTGTAATTAACATATCTCATGCCTTCTTCTCTTTGAACTCCTCTGACAAAGCAGCTAGTGAACGAGCGATTCTTCCTCGCGCAGGGGAGAGATTGCGAATTTCATCACGGAACAGATTATAACGTGGTTTTTGCGGTTTCTACATATCGCAGGTTAGGAATAGGAATTCCTTCCATTAGACAGTTTCATCGAAGAATAGAAGGCGGGGGATGGTTGATATATCGTCCTCCCGGGCACCGGCCCAATCACTGCCCGTTCTCAAGTTCTGGGGTGTCTTGGGGGGAGGGGGGGGGGACAAGCTATGAAACTGGAGATAAATTTTCATATCCGCGACGTTGGAGCCCGCAGGCGTGCTAGACCAGGGCAGTTACATCGCCGGAATGCCAAATCAGTCCGAATCCACGTTGGAATAGGCGAACAGGGACCTATCTCAATGGTTCGCTGAAGTTTGCCGCGACTTAGAAGAGCTGAAGAGTGGGTAGGGGACCGGTTTGAGGGAAGAGGGAGAATAAAGGGAGTTGGTTTCGGAAGATAAGACCTACGCGAGTGTACTCTGCATTCGGGAGGCCCATGCAACTTGCTCCAGGCCAGAAAGCGAAGTCTGAAAACGAAAGACAGCATTTTTTTTTTTGGCTTGTAATTACTATTTTTATGAATGCCACTCACGATATGTTTTCAAATGTGTTCATAGTGACCCATCAATTTTTTCCCGTTCTTTTCGAAACAGGACGTTCTTTACAATACAGTATGCATCATGCAAGCCTCGTCCAAATGTTTATTATCTATTTCCATGATACGAAGAAATTTTGTTTCGTCTATCAAGTTTGATACGATGTGTTAACAGGTTATTTCTCTGTTTGTTTTGTTCTCAGAATCTTTCAGGATGTATTGAAACAACTGTAGTACATCATTGTATTAAGATAATTGTAACTTATATGCTATTGTTGTTGACTTTATTACAGTTAGTTCAACAATAAGCTATGTAAGTTTTCAAAATTCCCTTTTGTATTCGCCATACTCTGTTCAGTCAAAATTTCATTTTTAAGAATGCTCTCATTTAGTTTGTCGCAATTTGGAAACTATTATCGTTTCTGCATAAATATCATTTTCTTCAACGTTGTAATACATCTTGCAGTTTGACGAGTTTATACAAGATAACACCAAGTCATTTAGTAAGATATCTAAATATCATTCTTATTGGTGCGTTAAACCTATTTGTTTGTCAAAATTGTAAAAATAGATTCTTAAACTTGTGGCTCCATGTTTCGTAGACAGCCAGTATGATTTATGACAAATTCAGTTGTTCTAAAACCAGAATGTGGGAGATAATTGGCCAAAGTCTGTCTCAATATACGACTTTGGTATTCATGTGGAAAGAAACAGGAAATTCTCGGTAAACGGAATCAATATGGCTGGTTTGTGAGTCCAACCAACAAACCCACACTCTAAGAAAATTCCTACAAATCTTCCTAATTTCCTGGGTGAACCAAGAAAACAAATTGTAATTTTGTTTGCCACAGAAGCATGGTAGTTCTGTACATTATTTCAGGAAAGGGAAATTAGTTGTGAAGTTTCCATAGGGAGTTTTATATTTGCAGGCCAATGAATTAATTACTAATTTTTAAACTGCGTTTAGGTTAAAAACTTTTCTCACGGTTTAAGAAATTTATTGGTCAATTTTGTTATTCTAACTATAGTGTGTTACCACAGACGCGCTTTACTCACCGTTACAATTACATGTTCAGTGTAATAAAAAATTATCTGTTATTATTTCTGTTCTCGAATACCCCACGGCATATAACCTGTGCGAATTTTCCACGTGAGATTACGTGAACATGAACTTGAAGAGTAGATTGTGACCCAAGAGGGTAGAATTTTCATTTCTGGTGAGTTTTGAAAATTTTCAAGTTAGGAGGAAGTTGAGGATGCAGCTGTGGCGAATAGATAGAGCGGAAATGGAGGACAGCACTAAACGTGAACTTTATCTCACTGTCAGTATCCAGTACAATATAAACACGAGTCACAGTGTTCGTAATTTCCTGGCACAGTGGCTACTGGGCTGTAACTAAAGAGCCTGTTTTTCGCGATAATATCAACGTATAATCTGAACGTCTTCCGCTCTCACATGCAGCTATCATTTAACTATTGACTTAGTGTCTGTTCTCATGACAATAATCAGTTATTGCTATTTTAGTACGTACGTACTCGATGTTTATGATGTGCTAGAGAACTAAGCCGCCCAGTAACAGATACCATGCAAATCACCAAAGTCAATCTAAACCAAATACTTACGTACACAACCAGCCATTAAATGTTTTCTTAAAAATCAGGTGTTCCTAGGTATAACTGATAAGCCAGTGGCCAATTGTTGCAGTTTCATATTTTTGTGGTAGTTGGCATTAAATAAAACAATTGCCAAAAATATATAGCTAGTGCATTCAGTATCAAGTAGTTGTTTAAATTTGGCGAGTTTGACGTAGGCCTGTTTAGAATGAGTACATATCTGTATTTATATACTCAAGTGTTCGTTATAAGAGTGCTCATAGTTTAATCTCCTCTGTCATATCAGGTTAAACCTTCTCAAAGATATGAGAGCTTATACTGTTATTTTCCATGATAACCAGCTGCCTACAGTCGCCACTCTGCACTTTTGTTTGTTTTAAATGTTAACTGAAGCTTGACGCATGTTAACTAACTGATATGCTGTAAGGCGTGTTCGCGAGAATTGCAATTCCCATTCGAAATGCCTCTAAGCAAAGACTTTCTCAATATTGAGAACACTCGAGAATATACTGCTAATTCTTTGCTAACTGCCTCACTAGGAGTTCCTCTATAAACTTTGCTATCAGGTACTGCGGAATTTGTCCTTCGTTTGCTTCAGTGATTACTGCTGCCTAACAGTACTCAAGAACGTGTCTTACTATTCTTCATCTTGCGTGCGCAGATGTGTGCCTGCTGAAAACGTTACCAAATTAGTTAACGTTCTGCATCAAAAGTATTTTGTGCCATCAAAATCATCGCTTGTCATTATATGCTATATCCGGAACTCTAGCCTCATTACTGGTCACTGTCGACATGGCATCGTCTCGGGGATGATCTTATTTCATCATCAGAGATAAACAGTCAATTCAGGCACACAAGTGCAGAATGATCTTTAATATTGTCGTGGGGAACGAAAGAGCCAATCATAAATTATTGACATGGAGACTTTAAATAACGCGCGCATGTCTGAGGAATGATCCTGCCTCCATCGTTAGGGTTTGTACTCCTCATCTGGAGTTTTCTATTTGCCCTTTTGGAGAGTCACCATTGGCTTTTTCTCTAGTAGGTGAGACTGTAAGAGGGCCTTTTTAATGGTCCTGGTAGAGCAAAAATGCCATGTCACATATAACCTTGACTATGTCATGGATACATACTGAGAGCAAGCCAAGGTTAGCTCAATTTCTAGTTGGGTGTTCTATGAATTTCTGTAATACCTGCTGACTACAGCTAATCTAACCGTTTTGTAAGTACACATTTTCACTCAAGGTCTGGGTTATTTCTTTGACCGCATCGCTCAGAACTGACGCATGTCCAAAATAATAATTTATCATTTAACAAGAACGTCGTTGGCCTAGCTTCGCGAGGAAGATTCTTGAAAGCGAAGATGTAACGGTCTCTGTCCAGGACAGCGTAGTTAACTAGCGAAGAGATGGCATTGTGGTCATCACACACCACCCTGTAATCTGTTAGCTCTAGGAATGCGCAGCAGCCACCTGGTACGCAATGAACGTATATGCAAAGTAATACTACTATAAAATAATTCCCTTGCTTCAACACACGACATTATGTCTCAAAGAAATGTGTGGATAAATGTGAGCCACTGCAAAGTAGGTTTGCCATAAACCAATTTTACATCGATCTATTTACCAATGAAAATCACAACCTTACATGTTCTTTGTAATAGCTCAGAAATATTCTTTGTGCTAAACCCAATAATGGGTATTTGAGGGGTAACACTTTTCAACATAGTAACCATATGTTGTACAGGCATTTACTTTAAATTATACACCAACATATTAAATTTTAATTTTCAATTTTGTAAGTAAGAAACATAAAATGAATCAGTCTTTCAAAATATATCGTTCGACGAAATAAAAATACTCAGTTATAAAATACATTACTGAGTTTGGTAAACTTGTAAACATTAGTTATAAAATACATTACTGAGTTTGGTAAACTTGTAAACATTAGCTACAAGTGAGTATGGTGCAAGGATGGTCACGCGTACAGAGCAGACGGCCATCAACAGACAATCGTTGGTAGCGCTGGTGAGTTCTGAGTTGGCAAATTTAATTATGACGTGACATAAGCAAAGGGCAATATTCAATAAAATGCTATTATCTTCATAGGCACGTATAGAAGTTTCGCATCAGGACTGTTGGAAGTGATAATTTCACTTCACAATTTCACCCATTGTCGAAAGAGATAAACGATCATGCCAATCGTCTAACGAATTCGCTATCTACTAAAGTAGAATTTACTAGGTTTCAATATATACTACAAACTAAAATGTATGCAAGAAATGTTTTGATATTACTTAGCATTTTCTTTCGGTATACAGCAGAAAAAACTGCACAGTAAAGAAATCTAGTTGAAATAAATTAACTCTTTGCTAATAAAAAGGAAATATTAAGAAAAAAATGATTGTCAAAAATAAATTTAGGCTATGAATAAAAAATAAAAACCGTAATTTTATTTGACTTTCTGTTTGAAATAAAAGAAAGTGACCGAACAAACAAAACCGATCAAGAAATGAATTTAGTTCTTATAAAAAAATTTCCCAAAGAATTACTTTCCACTGTGACACAAGAATATTAATGTTAGATTCAAGGAGTGTCTAGAATATTTTATAATTGTTTTGCAGAACAAAGCAGCTTAATGTGAAAGATGGTGCGGAGCTCACACGCAAGCTGATGATGGCTTCCACAGACTGGTGACAATGTGTGTATTTGTGTGTGCAGGCGTCGTGGCGCTGCAGCATCTGCCGCAGGAAGCTGCAGAGTCGCGCACAGCCCATCGTGAGTCAGGAGTCTACCGACATCCTGCTGGATGTGCCCGTCGTCGAGGCGCTCCAGAGGCGACATTCAGACATCAAGATAGGCTCCGGCGGCGCTGCCAGCTCGGGTACAGCCTCCCTCCCCCTCCCGGACATACCATCTGCCACATCTCCCTCCCTCAGCATGGGTATAGCCTCCCTCCTCCCTCCCGGACATATTATCTGCCACACCTTCCTCCCTCAGCAGGGGTATGACCCCCTCCTCCCCCCGGACATACCATCTGCCACATCTCCCTCCCTCAGCATGGGTATAACCTCCCTCCTCCCTCCCGAACATACCAGCTGCCAAAACACCCTCTCTCAGCTCGGTATGGTCTCCCACCTCCCTCCCGGACCTACCATCTGCCATACCTTCCTCTCTCAGCACGGGTATGACCCCCTCCTCCCCCCGGAAATACCATCTGCCACATCTCCCTCCCTCAGCATGGGTATAACCTCCCTCCTCCCTCCCGGACATATTATCTGCCACACCTCCCTCTGATAGTTAGGGTACAACCTTCCTCTTCCTTGTCAGGCCTAACCATGTCCCACCTTATTCCAATCTCCCACATGTCCCCATAATTTAATTATTTGCGAATAATTAAAAACTTTTTAGTTGATCTAACTATTTTTCATTTTTAAATAATTTTGTCGTACATAATATTAATATTACAGTTGGCCCTAATCTGTCGAGCTCGTCATGAATGTTTTGTAGACTTCAAGTTTTTTAAAATGTGGATATACATAACAAATTTTGTACTATTCATTCCACAATATATTGTAAAGTTACATTATTTCACTGTAGTGTTACAAGGGAAACTTTGTCAACCAGTAAACAGATAATAGTGTGTGAAATGTACAAAATAATTTTACAATATTTGGACTGGGTTGACTGTAATTTTTGGTAATCTGTACATGTTACTAACAAGCCAGTACTTTTTATTCTGCTCATACTGAAAAGAAAAATTCAATAAATGTAATCTCCACAAACATATATATTACACATCTAACGTGTTGTTATAATGTAAAACTACATTGCAAATATTTCTATCTACTTTAATAACAATTTTCCAGCCGGAGTGTCCTTTTTACATTTTCTATTTTAAAAGGATGCAATTAATAATTTAATGACGGTATATTCCTATACCTAACTGTAATAACCGATTTACTCACTAAAGATACTCCCGCATACATCATTTCTCTGTTCCTTAATATTTTACAAACCACTTTCTGTCCTCATGATTGAGTGAATTCGCATGCTCCTGAAATTAAATCAACCCAATAGTGAAGCATCCATTCATATTACTATATTTCTTTACTATATTATGTAATGCTACACTTCTACACTCGGCCTGTACCTGTCGTAGTATACAGGCATAAGCAAAACTAAACAATGCAATGCTCATTAGTATTTATATTCATTATCGTATCATCTAATATTTAATGCCAACATTCACATTTCCCCCCTCCCCCCCCAAATGTAATGCACCTAAAGCAATGTCCAGATCGTTGTATATATATATATAGACACACACACACACACACACACACTTATTTTTCGTATCATATCTCTGTAACTTGGCTTGTTCCTAATTTAGTTGACCAGCATAAAACTCTAACCTGTAAAAGTTTTATCCACATACATTGTTACTCCTTCTATTATCATATGATTCAATAATCCAAGCTCTTAATGTGTGAATAATTTTTGCATGTGCTTGAAATGGTTACCAAGTTATCAGTTTAAACCTTCAATTCCTTTCTTTCGTTTTAATGTCACTTCTTGCCCTCATATCTGCATAACATGGCTGTGTTTACAAAAGGTTTTCAAAAAGGAACTAGCACACTAGCTAAGAATTCCTCTCCATTTTCCTTCCTACGTCTCTCATAAAATATATCACTTCCTTTCCACATTTCCTTATGAACTTGTATGTAGTAGGGATGGGGTGCATTTCCTGTTATGGAGACATTATCACGGTTACTGGATTGTCACAGTGACAAATGCTTCGAAGTCACTGCTTCTGCTCGTCGCTCCTCTCACAGTACGTGAGTGGCAGGTTGAAATTCTTTGACGTTATCGCGACGTACTACAGAACATTCCAAGCCATTCAGTTATATATCTCGTAGCTGGAATGCGTGCCACGACCGTCGTAGTGCCAAACTCTGCCACCGTGCCAAATTCGGTGCTATATTTATTTAATGAAGTACACTTTATTGAACTTTGCTTGTCATTCGTTCTGGAACTATTAATTTTTATTTACACGTGAAATTTATGATTGCTGTTTCTGAACTCAGTTCTTAAAGTTTCATTCAGAAAAATTCACTATGATCCACTTTCACCTTTAACTGTCATCAATTTTACCAAATGTTAATCAATTACCTATCAACTCTGTTATGTGAATTGTATTGCAAAATGTTGCGTATGCAATTTGTCACTATTAGATTCATTCATGTAACCTCGTTGAACACAAATGCATTTGCTTCGTCCCTGCTCGGAACTCGGCATGATGAAGAGCAACTGTATTGTTTCTGCACGCCGTGCGCACTGACGCAATTCATTCCTCGTCGTGACAAGTAGCGTATTGGGTAACACGAGAGTAGGTTGTTCCTCGCCTTGACAAGGAGCGGTTGCCTCGCGCCTGTGCTCTTTGTTGCTTTGTCGTTAAAAAGATAAGTTTCCTTCCTTGTGATAAGGAGCCACTTGCATCACATATACTTTTATTATCATGTTATGTAGCCGCCGAAAAACTAGTCATTCAAATGACTGCCATACAATTTTTCATGAAATAGGTTTTAACATGCATAGTAGGATTATATTTAGGCTTCAGCATCAGAATAATCTACATTCCACGAATACAGATTAACAAACTAGGAATTTTTAATTATATTAGGGTTTAGGATAAATTTTCTCCCTAAATAGTATTTATTTTGCAATAATATTTACTACATAATTTTGGCAAAATATAATTTTATTATTTGTTATGACTACTTATAACAGATGATTTAGTATGATACTATTTTTAACAAGTTATCGAATTCTGTTGTTGATTTATTCAGACGATGATGCATATTAGATGAATATATGAATTTAAATATGGAAGTGACAGTGTCACTGATAAGTATCACAGTGACAACTGTGTCACCGTCACAACATGTCACAGATCCTACATTTTGTCATGTGCTCCATCCCTAGTCTGTCCCTTATTAAGTGCACTAGTATGGAAAAGCCAATTCATCCCAGGCCCTTTCATCTTCATTATGTATCTCTTATTCATCATGTCTTGTACCTCCACCTTCATTCACATCCATACGACTAAGTTTCTGTCTAAAATATTTAACATTATACTATTATGCCATTATGCAATGGCAAGGATACAAACCCATTTAAAGATTGATCACTCTCTTCATCATACATCTCCTACAAATTAATTCCGCTTTATTCCTCCAAAACATAATCTGAAAATGTTGAATGTAATATTTCCCACGATATTATAACCTACTTTTATAAATAAAAAAAATTCTCACCCTCTTCTTAATTTATGATTTATTATAGTGTAATTGATAGTGTTTAGCTGTTTTCAGATGATTCACCGCTGTTCACACTCAGAAGGTTAGAATAATTTCTAACCCAATGGAGAGAGTAAAGTTAGTTCTGATAAAGAAAATCCATTTCCCGAAAACCTCGTTAAATGTAAGTTTTCAAATTTTCCAATGTTGAGTCACTGCATTACACACTGTACTTTTTAAACAAAGGAAGAATGATTATTGGCAGTTTGGTGCATTGGTATCTCGCGGCAGAGCTTGCAGATATTCATAATCTGTCATTCCGATCATCTGGCATCCATCTTGTCTGCCATATTGGATATCGGTGTTATTGACCTTTTATCTTGTCCCCAGTGACATTGAACCTTGAAAACCGCAACAAATTAAAAAAAAAAACAATATGTATCACACAGTATCATATAAAAGTTATAGCAGTTGTTAAAATTTGTTAAAAAATTACTATTATCAAAAATGTATGTAAAAAAACTCTTACTTCCGGAGGTTTCCCAGCCCCATGCCTAACAGATAGCAGGCGACTGATATTACTCCACTCCACCTTTCAATATATTTAAATGACCAATTACTCATAATCGTTCGACGCTCCTCTTTCCCCCCCCCCCCCCAAACAAACTCCCCTCGAAATGCTCATTCCGTCGTATGCAACCATCTTGTTTTCTTCATTTGTCATTTTTTATACATTGCTGGAGGCAGCCATCTTTGATTTCATATGTTTACTTAAGCATAGCCTAGGTGGTACTAGTGTACTAATAATCGATATAGCCACCAGGCGAGCTGTCGATTTAGCTACCAGGTGACAGCCATATTTGTTTATGGCTTTAAAATATAGGTGCTACTGTCGGCACTCATATTTCGTAACATTGAAAAATCTGTATTTTTTCATCCTATTTAAAAACATTATTTTTACAATCAGCGGTATACCTACATGCATTATTTATTAAATATATATTTTTCTTTGTGCTAAAAGCTTTAATTAAGACTACTAAGAAAATATTTGTTTCATTTTCACGTTGATTAAATGATCAATGAATTAGATTATTTATTCTCTTACCCCTCACCACACCACTTTAGTCCGAACAATTATTCACCCTCGCTTTATTTTCTACCACTACAGTTGTTGTTTTCGGCATTGTCCGCCAGAGCGTGCTGGTGTGGGGAAAGTATGTAATGGGAACAATGTCGACCCTAGGCACAGTTTCTCGTCTGATGCCAGAGGTGGCAGACCGCTCTCTCACACCTCGTATTTTAGCATTCTGACTTGTAAGTTCAGATATTTAATTATATCAGGTCGCGGTACATCCGTGAGAAACGCAATCTGTAGCCAACACTGACGAAAATAATATATATATATATATATTTTTTTTTTAGGATACGAGGCCTCGCATATGTAGGACCCATTCTTTAAGTGGCAGCAGCTACAGAGACAGCCGGTATGGGTGGGTACCACATGCAGTATTCACTAGTTGGCAGCTGCAAGTAGCACCTTGCTCTTCCTGCTGTACACGCAGGCGGCCGGTGGCTCGCTCACAGCTACCTACAGCGCTCTGTCCGTCCAGCGGTAACTTTATGCCAGCTAATAGGACTTGGAATATTTTACACTTGAAACATAAATTCCAACATAAGTAATTATTATGTTAATCACATCTATATACAGACACGTCAAATGTGAAACAATGTATGGTAAAACATTTTTAATGTTTAACCCTTTACACCAAGGTCATTTTTAAAGTAATATACGGGAAAAAGAAAACCTCACACGCGAGTTGCCGTTGGAAAATAAATGAGCTTTAATGCGTAAACAGTGTACATTATCATTAGCCTGGAAGGGCCCTACCAGACAAGTTGAAAAAACTTGTGACCGACTCGCTAGCCTCTACCTTATCATTGCTGCTCTGCCCGGGAAAAAATATTTTTAAACTATAAATTATGATTCATTCTTGTGTTATCTTCGCTCATGGACGCCATTAAAGAAGACAACTGACTGCTGGCGTGTGTGGTGCTAAGTGCAATGCATGCAGTGCTGATTGCTGTGCATGCAGTGCTTACTGCAGAGTGTATAGCGCTAAATGCAGTGCATGTGGGGCTAACTGTGGTATGTGTGGTGCTAAGTGTGGTGCTGATTGTGGTGAGTGCAGTGGAGATTACAGTGCATGTAGTGCCGTTTGTGGTGCTGATTGTGGTGCATGTGGTATTGATTGTGGTTCGTGGGGTGCTTATTGTGGTGCATGCGATGCTGATATTGGTGGTGAATATGTTGCGTGTGGTGCATGCAGTGCTGAGTGTGGTGCATGCGGTCTGATTTTCTTGCTGGTTATGGTGTGCGGTGCTGATTGTAGTGCATACGGTGCCGATTGCGGTGCATGTGATGCTGATTGGTGTGCTGATTGTGATGCATATAGTACTGATTGTGGTGGCTGTGGTGCTGATTTTGTTGCTGATTATGATGCATGTGGTGCTGGTTGTGGTGTGTGCAGTGCTGATTTTGGTGTTTGTGTGTGTGTGGTGCTGATCGTGGTGTTTGTGGTGTATGTTTGCCGAAAATTTAAAAAAATTCCTCAAATTAAAAAAAAAATAGTGACCTACTTATAAACCTGCTAGGAGGACAATTTATTTAATTGTCTCGCTTATAAAAAACGGCATAGCCTGGCCCCTCTGCATAGTTCATCGCTTCTTGGGTCAACTGTACCGTACAGAAACCTTTTGTATTGACTGTATTTCACTGCTCTTAAAGTGCTTAGCACCATGGTGGGCATGTACCTCACTTCGCCATTTGTCAATGAAAAAATGTTTCACTTAGTTTTCAACCATGCAGCATGCACAGTTAGTATCGGAGGAAGGAATTGAACGTAACCTATGTTAAGGGACCATCCAAGCATATCCCTGGAGTAATATCGAGAAACCATGGGAAAATCTCAAATCGTGATGTCTGGGCTGAGAACAGAACCCGGGGCATCCCAAATGCACGTACAATGTTTTATCATAGCAGCATCTCGTTATGTTTCATAGTGGCAGGAACGTCACCCTGCCGTCACTGGGTCGTATATACATATGTACGTATATGCATATGCACATATGTATGTGGATGTCATTCCCAGTCACACTACCATGGAATTCTGCTACTGGGACATTGGATACCTAAGCAGACAAACGGATAAATGCTACAAGAAGTGCTGTAAATGATCAAACTTTCCTAGATTGCATGAATAAAGCTAGCATTTTGTAAGCCGTCGCAAGTCTCTGATATGTGCCGTATTTCACAGCAACCAATTAAAGCAAATAATCCTGTCAACTTGAAAAAAACAGAAATCTATTTTTCTAGATGCACGAATTCCCTCACTATGGACTGAGTGGAAAAGCATTTGCCCGCTTTGATGTTTTTTTTAAATAGATTATTCTTACAAGAGGTTTTCATAATGTTGATAATTTCTGATAGTATTGTATCAGGTACCATTTTTGGCAACGACCTGTACGTTAAGAATTGCTGGCAGTATGGTGACAAAAATGAGTTTATGAGCTGATGAAACATATGTTTTTCTCCCATTCTTCAAAGTTAAGACTGATGATTTTCTTCCCATCTAATAGTAATGTATCTGGCAATGATTCGTAATGTTAAAGTATGCTGGGTGGATAGAGAAACCAGATTTTCTTAAAACTGATTATTGTATTAAGGCTTGTAAAATTGCGTGGCTGAAGTATGATAGGCATGACGTAATTTTCCCTTAGCATGTTTATTGCTCATAGATACTGTAAAACGCATGTTTAGGTCTGTGAAAATTAATGGTGAACAATCGTGTTGAAGTTGCCTCACATGTGTACTGATCGATGGTTATGGACTCGAGCTTGCAATGTTTTGAAAATTGCACCTACCAAAAACTGTAAATATTATTAGAGAAAAGCTCAGTATGGCGATTAAATGTCATTTGTTAAACATGGAACCTTATAATAACAGCAGGAGATGTGCAGATTTGTGGAAATTTTATACTTACTAAAATTCATGAAATTGACACGGGGTTAACAAAAATAACATGAAAAAATACAACACAGCCCTCATAATATCGTAGCTGACGCTGGAGCTTAGAAAAATGCCTCAGTTCTGACTGGGGAGTGTTTTTTCCGGTCATATAGTGGGAAAGCTTTTTAAGTTATTTGTCGTGTAAAATGGATGTTGAATATTTTATAGCATGATAGGTTTTATAGGTGTTTCTCCGCCGTATGTGAAAAGGAATTTTGTGCTCCCTGGCGGTCTCTGGTCCTCGAATTTTTAAATAAACATAAGAGGTTCTGAGAAAATTAATTCTTCGTTAAATGGTGTACTGAAAAAATGCTAAGTTCCGTCATAAGTGGGGGGGAAAAAGAACACAAGCGGTGTTAACGGTTTTTTTACATAGTACTGGATAACAATTTAATACCAGTAGTCTATAAGACTAGAATGTCTCATAAAACCTCAACTTTAGCGGCAAGAGCAAAGCCAATATATTTCTGGCGCCTTGCATATATGAAATAAACTCCCGAAGATTTTATTGGGTTAGGCTATTCATTGTAGAAGTAATGGATTTTTACTATTGTAAGGAAACACCAAAATACCAACACTTATAAAGATAAAAGTGTAGTGTGTTCCAAAGTATTACAAGTTGTACAACCTTTTTTTTTTTTTTGTAAATGTAGCAATAGCAGTGGGTCATCGTGGAACAAAAATAAAAATTCAGAAAAATTCTTTTACGATTTGACTGCACCTTGCTTTCTTTCATTAAATCCGGGAAAACAAGAAAAAATTTAATTGATAATCGGAATATTTCCTTAAACTGTCAAGTGATAATCGGAGCCAGTCTTATCACTATGTATAGTTATAAGTTTGGTAAACTTATTGCATGCAAGCCGGCTCCTGTATGTGATTTCTCATTGCCTTCATGCGATTGGTCAGCGGAAATCATGTGGCAACTCGGTGATTGGCTTGTCAGAGTCCGAACAATGTCTTCTTCCCACATAGCACAGGATAACCACTGGATTTCCTAATTATATCTGCGATATCTTGTAGTCATCTAAGTCGTACAGTGTGTCTATCTACTGGAAATCCAGTAGTATATACCAGTTTGTACCACTTACTGGATATCGATTATATATTACAAAAACCACCTATGGTAATTACTTAAGGTAAGTGGCCACATCTAAAGATGTATTTTGGACATCCATAAAATCTATATCATTTTTTGGATATAGGGCGGACATTTTAATATTTTAAATAGTTTTTTTTTATGTAACTTTGCTAATCTTGGATGTGGTTGGATATCCTGAGAGTCGAAGAGTGACATTCTTTAGATATTGTTTGGATGTCTTCGTATTATATGGGTTGGTGTAATATGATTGGTTCAATGTCATTATGGCGTTATAGGACTAATATACGTGTATATTATAAGAAGTAAGGATTCAGCTCAGAGGCTTAGTTTGACTGCCGCTGACGTGAAAGTTGGATCATCTCGGCTGGTTTCTGCAGCTTCCCATCTAAGTCTTATAATGCATCTGCGATGTCTTCGGACACTCCAGAGCTAATCATATCTACGGCAGCACCATAGACTTCTTCAGGAGTGGTACCAACAGAGTCAACGAATTCTTCTAGTGGAATGCCTATAGTACAGGGTGAGTCCTTTAAAATAGGCCACATTAGACATGTGTGTAACGGAACAAGGGAATGAAATACAGACCAGTATGACAACAACACATAGAGTAAGGTGATGGAAGTGTCAATGGTGGCCAATTCCAGCACCTACTCTAAGTATTTTACTGTCACTCTGGACCGTATTTACTCATTCCCTAGCTCTGTTACACACGTTCCACAGGGGCTCTTTTAAAGGACTCACCTGTAGTATCGCCATAGACCACTTCGGATTGGCAGCGTACATATGCACCGCAGTCATCTGCTATAGACATGGTACCAATGCACCATCGAATTCATGGCCCATACCACCGACTTATTGAGTCTTATCTTCATCCTCTTCAATCATACCATCTACTTCTTCAGCTAAGGCACCTATGTGTCTACCGGAATTCCCAGGGTCTTCTGGAGTGTTTGACAAAGGGCATGCAGAAACGCCACCCAGTTCTTCAGCTGCTACATCTGCATCGCCAATTAGATAATCAAGGTCTGTTCCAGTGAGGACTGTATGGTCAACCACCTCTGATAAACCATTCTGACATTATAAGTTTCGCTTCTGTGAAAAGAACTTTACCTGCAGCATCAGTGCCCGTCGACACGAGAGCCATGGCTGCACAGAGAGCCCCGCCCAAATAAAGTACACCTGTTTAGAGAGTGGTGGGTAGATTTCCCATATGGATGATCTAAGAGTGCATATTAATGTGTGCAAAGGGCTTCCTCCATGCAACATGGAGGATGCGCCTTCACAGTTGTCGACTTTGCTGATCTTCCAGACTGTATTAAACACAAACATGCAGTTATCAATCCTCACAACTATGACAACAAATGTTTCAAGTAGTCAGTTTTCACTGGCTTTGTTAAGTCATCACATCTGTAGCGTATGGACAAGAAGTATGCTGAGGTGGAAGAAAAGATTGATTTTGTGGAGTGGATTTTCCAACTCCACTACAGCAAATAAGTGTCTTTGAGAACAACAACCCTGGCGTGTCTGTAAATGTGTACTCGTTGAATGCTAAGGGATAAGTTGTGCCAACACATGTGAGTAGGAATGAGAAACCTGAACATATCGTTATTCTGATGGTGAAGGAAGAAATAACGAATATTTCGCATTATTGATATATAAAAAAAAAATTTCACGACTGGTGCGATCACAAATTACTTCGCATGGGTACAAATTTTATGTATGCAAACAGTGTTTTATTAACTATACCGATTACCCACGGAAATCAGGACTCGCTGGGAAACAGTACCTTGCAATACACAAAACAAAGTGCAACAGAAAAATGTTCAATATGTATATATGTTTTCTCATTTTGTACATTATGTGAAAACTAGTGTTTAAAAAAAAACGTTGAATTTTATTTCTTTAAAATCTCACTGGTTTATATTAAAAGTATTTAAAAAAAAAATACTTAAGATAAAAAATAAAACAAAAAAAAAGACAGCTTATGTAATTAGCAGGAATGGTCCTTGTCGCCATTCGGTACATGTCGATAGCAGGCAGCATAATCGGGAAATTGACGACAACTATGTGTTGAAAATAGTATGCTTTATGGAGGGGGCCGACTGCAATACCATTTTTTAAAAACCATAAACAAATATGGCTGTCACCTGGTGGCTAAATCGACAGCTCGCCTGGTGGCGGTATCGATTATTATAGTACCACCTAGGTGATGATATAGTAAATGTATGAAATCCAAGATGGCTTCCTCTATCTATGTATGAACAAATGACGGACGAAAAAGCAAGATGGCTGCATACGATGGGATGGATAAAGGCCGGTGTAGTTTACGATTGGCGGGGAAGAGGGGAAGTTCGATTGAAGCGAGTAATTTGGCAATAAATTAGATTGGAAGGGGAGAGTGAAAGGGAATCAGCCATCTGCTGGACACGGTACTGGGGAAACCTCCGGAAATATATTTCTTTTCTAAAGAAAATTTTAATAGTTATATTTTGATATTTTTAAAAATACAATTATAAATAAATTTTTATAGTAATTTTAATATATTTGTAATACTAGTTTAATATATATTTTGTAACTTTCTTATAATTTGTGTGGAATCTTTGGATTTTAAATGTTAAAGGTCACTGGGGTCAAGGTTGAAGATCAAGGTCAATATCATCGAAATACAACATGGTGGACAAGATTGCCTCCGGGGTACCGGAATGACACAGCTACCAGACGCCGAAGCGCCAAAACACAAATAATTATTCTGCTAATGAAATTTCCTCAATTTTATCCTTGTTTCATCCGTAGCCAAAATATTTCCAACACTTTCCTTTTAGCATATCAATTGTTGATCCCAGAGAATTTATCTGGTGTTAACAAAGTGATGACCATGTTTCAATGTATACAAATAATTGGTGCACAATTGTTTTGAGGCAGCAAATCGCCTTGAACAATAACGGATTTTTAGCAGAGGGACAGGTAATTGGTCAGCTCAGAATTAGCTACCGGCATGCCATTTGACCACAGATGTAAGAAGGTATTTTGGTATTTTGAGAATGTACACTTTGTTTGCATCAGGAAATATATCGTTATGGGGCTGTTTGTGGAGAGCCCGCATTTGTTTTCAATTTTCACTTAATTGGCGCTAGTGGTATAGCAAGTGAAATCAATTTATTGACTAATGTAGCGTAACACAGCCACTGGTTCTACAATTATATGGTGAATTTTGTGTTCTCCAAATTTACCACATTACAAGCTATGCTATACTAGTTATAATCAAATCAACTATTTATAGAATATACTTACAGTGTAATACAGGTAGGAATGTTAAATGTTGTGCATGCCATGTGTCGAAAATGCCTGTTCTTTTAAAATATCAAATATAATTTCGTGTGATCGTACAATGCAAGCATTATGTGTGTAATCACGTGGTTGTTATTTGTTCAGCATAATAATAGGTGTTTCGTCTGTTTTGTGAGTAATGTATTCTATCCACTTTGTACTTGCCTTGCAGATTCATGCTATCAGTAACTTCCTAGTGCTGTTAGTAGTATTGCATATCCATTTTCTGGCCTTGCAAAACACACACTGCCTATTTTTTTTTATTAGAGATCAAGGAGAGCTTGTCTAGTAACGGATAGAGCTAGGCGCATTAGTGTCTGTGTTTTGCAAGAGCAACAATGTTCTCACACTACTAGTACTGTGTATCTAATGCTCGTTATGTCGCATACCTCGCAAGTGTATGTGCTCTTGTCTCTGTACGATGTCTTGTGTATGCTCTTGTTGTGCATGTATTTGTTGCTTTTGTGCTGTTCAAAGCAGTCGCCTAAACCTGGGCGCCACAGATCTGACAGTCTTCTGTACCCGTTACATCCACCTGCATTCAAGTTATTTTACTACGTCAAATTAAATAACAGGGCATATCCAACTTCATATCTTTTATAAGGAACCATGTGCAAAATCGAATTTACTATTGTTTACATTGTATCGTTAAGAATTTTCTAAAATCCGGTAAATAGATCTTCAATTTCAGTCACGATGGTAATAAATTTTACTGTTGCAAAAGTCAAAATTAATTTTTACTACATGCTTACATTGAAGAAAATTTCTTCAATATTTAAACATGTGGTATGCTTGGCCACATATATAACACGAATTACCTTGATATGTTGTAATTCAGAAACTTTGATGTAATTAGGTGTGCACTTGTCATTTAAAAAAGCTAAAATTCTAGTCAAATGTTTTTTTATTTATTTCTTAAACCTTGCCACCTTGTTTGAGGAATCCAAAAAAAATCTCATAAATTTGCTATATGAGCATTCTCTATCCTCATAAATAGAATTCGAAATTTTTTAAAAATTACGAGTATTGAATACAATTATTACACTATCTGGATATTTTGAAACGTGAATGAAAATATGGGCAAAATGTTTTGCTGGAGTTGGTCCAGAATTCTTTGAACTAGAGGCCAAACGACTGTTACAAATTCATTGTACAATTCCTGTTAACAAATCTCTCATTCCTCCGGAACATGTGGCAAGATAATAGTCTTGCAGAGTGAAACAGAGCAACACAGTATTATCGTGTTCTATGCCTACGTATAATCTATAAATAAATAAGATTTAAAATTAAAGGGAGATCTAAGTTAGCCATAAAACGAGAATGGATCCCTGGAATGATACGTGAAAATGGTTGGACTTTCCAATATGTGACTCGGGCCACAATACTTTGAAAGCATTCCTCAGTTTTTTCGTGTAATACAACGCCCTATGAACGCCAGAGCGAAAATGAGTAGTGAGGTCCGGAAACTGTGGTGGCCACAACGGGGAACAGGGCTCGCTGGCCTGTGGTGGCGCAGGTCGGCCCTGCTGCTATGTCGTCTCTAGCACGTGCTGTGTCTCTGTTGTTACGCCAGGTAGGGGCCTTGCAATCCCGCGCTACCCTGAGCTGCGCCGTCACTCTGACGTGTCCCTCGCCTCGGCCAAGGACCTGGCCCGGGTACAGTGTGCCTGTTTGTTGACGGCAGGTGGCAGTGGCCTTGCGCCGCCTAGGTCTCCAGAGCTGCGCCGCCACTCGGACGTGTCGCCGGCCTCGCTCAAGGAGCTGGAGAAAGTGGCGGGAGAACGTCGAGAAGAGCTGCGTTGGGAGCGCGAGATGGAGTGGCGACAACATAAGCGAGGCTCGTCCACAGGCCGCGAGCCACTCCTCAAACCAGGTGGGTGCGTCCCACTCCAGTAGATCCTGCTCGCTGCTGCGCGGTGGATGTGCGCTCATAGACTTGCATTGCTGCTGCTAGCTCTTGTTTCTTCCTGTCCTCCTGATACGTGACTGTCGCGTCGTCAACCTTCCTGGGTACTACACACTCCACGATCCTATGGATCCCCCCCCCCTGCCCCGTGGTTGATTTGCCCTAGACCTGTATTGTTGCATTGTTGCCACTCGCTTTGCTTTATTACTCTCCTGATATGTGACAGTTCTGTGCTACTCGTCAACCTTCTGAGGAACTACATACTCCATTACTCGACGAATCTTGTACGTCCCCATTGCATATGCATCACCGACCTGCATTACCACTATTTACTATGCATCCTTCCTGTCCTCGTGATACTTGACTGCCACTCATCAAACTTGCTGAGCCCTATATACCCCATTTCTACATTGATACTGCAGTGTCCAGTGGTGGATGACTCCTAGAATTGCATTGTTGCCATAAGCCTTGCTATCTTCTCATCCTAATGTGTGACCATTCTGTGCCACTTACTTGTCAACCATACTGCCTGCTACATCACCTCATAGCTCCTGAGCTGCCCGGTGTTGGACGTGCCTACATCTTCATTGTCATCACCAGTTCTGCTTCCTTCCTATGCTTCTGATACTTTCCTTTACTGTACCACTGGCGTGTTAACTTGAACGGATACATCCTATTCAAATTGCTCAAGATCCCAGCTTTGCTCACCAGTGAATGTATCCAAGGCTTGTCAATTTGTGGGCTATATTTCTAATTTCTCGGCTATATTTCTAATTTCTCAACACTTAAAAATGTTATGTTCCCTCAACATACTTGATGTTCACTAACAAATACATTGGAGTTCGTTTCTGGAGCTATCTTGAGGTTAACCCATCCGTTCACTGAATTGCTACTGACACTCTGTTTTCTTCCTGAACCAATGGTGATTAAAACTTCTGTTTTTCTTACTCATTGATACTAGCGTTATCTTTAGCTCCATTATTGAGTTGCCTCAGCTACTATACCTATTATATCGCTCCAGTTTCGTTTGATCATTATCACTCACTAATTGTCCTTTCTGTTTTGTTCACACTGGACAGTTCTCTGTTCCTCATTAATCTACATATAGTTTCTTTCCATAATCTACATATAGTTTCTTTCCATTACCTTGCCTTAATTCTTATAGGTAAGAATATAATGTTTCAATGTTCACACTTAGGAGATCCTCCTTATTAATCATTGTAGTATTATATTTACTCCTCAACATTAATTAAATTTCCAGCTATGCTGGTTACCTGTTCACAAAAAAAAAACTGGCACTCACTCATATGTCCGCTGCTGCCCCTTTAAATGATTGTTATCATAATTATCATAATATATGTTGCACAACCTTTTTTCCAGATATTTTATTGATTCTGCATTTCCTAATTTCTATGTTATTGTATATCTTGATGAACGGACTTTAATTGACAAACAAGGATGTAACATAAGCTGTCTTTCAAATGCTTATGGAACACTTGGCTAAATTTGCGAATTACATGTGTTAACTTAAACACTCGACTTCATCATTTAGAATAGATACACATTCTTCATTCCATGGAGCTGTTCATCTAATTCTTTGAATTGTTAGTTCATGTGGCAGAAACAGTGCTCTTGTTCCATCTTTTAATAGGAAAATTGTCCAAACTAAACTTTCATCTATTTATTTTTCTGGCGATACTACAAAACTCTATCTTTAATTAATAAAAGCTAGCAGATTTTTAGTTTGCGAAAGTCACTATTTCTAGAGGTTGATGAACCAGGATGAATTTGTGACTCTCGTGCAGTGTTACTTCCTAACAAATTTCTTTAACTGATATACTTTCTTCTATAGGAAAAGGTAAGTTAACACGCAATTCGCCCATCTGCTAATGATTTTAGTTCTCATGTCGCAATTTTTTATTCATATTTCTAAATTTTTCGTAATTAATTTGTTTATTGCTGCAGTTATACAAAACTGTGCTTCCATATTTTGAAGAAAAATTTACAAATAACTCATTGAATATTATTCTGAATACCAGTGATCGCAGTTTATTCTTAACATTTAATTTTCATCAGACTCAGAAATTTGTAACTTTCTTCACAACAATTTAATGAAAACATTAGCGTTTGATGGTACGATTTGATAACACTTGTCTATTTTCAACAGTCCACAATAAATGGTTATTTTCAATATAGCTGCCAATTCGTATAGTTAAATGAAAGTAGGATATTTTTATGTTTTTGAGATATTTTTCTTTAAACAAATAATAACTCTTTTACCACACATTACTTTCTCTGATCAGATAACGTCTTTTTATACGGTTTTTATTACCAACACTTATTAATGCGTCTTAGCTACACATATACCATTAATATGCACATGCATATGAAAACCAGCGCAGTTATATTTTTCTATTAGTAAAACAAGTGGCGATTACTCTTGCAAACAAAATTCACGTTAGTATAGTAACTATGCATGTTTTGTAATTTGAGTTAAAGAAAATCCTTTCATTTGCCTGCAGAGCGGAGTACGAAATCTGCCGGTTTATTGCGTGTTAAAATCAAAAGCACTTAATAAAAAAAAAAAAATTCTGAAGCCGTTTTAAAATAAAAATACTAAAATACTTATAATGAAGTTAAATTGTTTTCATTTATGTATATATTTATATATATATGTAAACAATTCAGGAATGTATTTTTTGTTAGGTGTAAAATATTTCCGGCTATTAAGAACGATTGTTCCCACACCGCACGTTCCTTTGCAAGGCGGCGGAACACGCCGCTTCGGTTAAAAATACTCATATATCTCTTGTTTACTTAAGTCATTATTAGAGAGTTGTAATATAATATATTTTATTAAACAACTCAGTCCAGCCTTTCACTAATAGTTTACACAGTTTTATTGCTAGCAATTTTAAATACGCCTTTGTAAATTAACGAGGCAAAGCAAATCATTATTTGTGAGAGTAGTAGTGAGTTGTATACATAGAAGTTTATTTAAGAATATTGCAGTTTCGAGATGTAATCCGTGAGAAATTTGAGCATCAAAAACGTTACTGACCCTGAGAATCCATCGTGTGTTTAACTGGTTACAGTTTTCTTGCAAGGGCTATTTCATTATGAGACTTGGCGGTACTGGACGCCACAGTTCGAAAGATGAAAGTTTGCAACTGGCACGAAGTTCCATAGCTGGTGTCAGGCGAACGAGATCCAACGACTTAGATGTAATACAAGCTCACAATAGCACGTCGGGAATACTTACCTGCCAGTAGGGATCGGAAACTATTATTTCAGGTTACATTTCATACACATGTAAGTTTCATTTACTTTTGACCTGCGAACCGTAATTTAAAGTGAGCCGTGGATAACTAAAGTCAGTGGCAGATAATCATTTCGGAAACAAACATATATATATATCTCGATTTCTTTTAATGGTTGAGGCTACAAGCATATGATTTGTAATAAAACTGAAACGAATTGTTATATTATAGTTAATCAATCTGAGCAAAAAATTAGTTGTTAGGTAAACCAATGGTTGTTTTTTTTTTTTTTTTGCGCTATCGTCGTCTTTAGTAATTATTTGACTACATATCTCCGTGACTTATATCACAAACACGAATTTTTATATTATTTTTTACAGCGTCGGTCTCTAGAGATTTCAGTTGTTATTTTAGATATCCGACTGTGGTTAATAATCGTTCACTAAATGAATTTGCTCGAATCAATAAGGTACGTGACGCGAAGCAGCGGAATTTCTTTGTAAATAATTTTTTCGGCCACCTGACAGAGCAGTCAGAGAAAAAAGAAAGGCTTTTAAAATTTTCAAGCCTCTACAGAATGGCTACTTGATGATACGATCTTATCAAGTTTTTCTTCAACTCTTATACGTTTCTATTACATTATAAATGAACCTAATCTTATTTAATTAGTCATGAATGAATGTCTACGCGCATGTAATAAAAAGTTCACAATGACAAAACTGAATAATATGGAATCGTGTGAGAAGTTATAGTGCAAAACTTGGTGGGAGCATCCAACGAGTTAACGCACGACGATCACGCGCAGGCTTGTATGGAACATAAGAGCGAAGTCCGTCTGCTTCACGTATGTATGTTAAACGTAGGTTAAGCATGTATTCTCATGTCCGTGCCCAAATATATAGCTAAAGCCTAAATGTACATCACTTAGAGTAGGTAACTGTATTAAAATTATTGGCAAAGTTTTTTAATGTAAAACCAGTGTGGAAGATTTGAAGTGATCATCAGGCGTAGAGGCGTTTACTTCGTTTAAATATGGATAAAAAGTACAGTCTTTGTCCGCAGTGTTATGCTCGGTGAGTACATGTAATATGTTTTACTGGGTTATGGCGTACACCGAGAAAGTAATATCGTTATAGGAGCCAAATTTATGTACTCGTAACCCATCTACACACTTAATGTACAGTAAAAATGTTGTTAACCCATCAACGTTCACATTAATTTTCTATTTCAAGTGTTGTAAAACACGAAATTTTTGTTGAGAAAAGTACCAACTAATTTCTTATAACACTCGAAACTTCGGAACCTGTGAAATGTATTTCAGTAGATCCGTGGCACAATAAGCAACCAACTATATAATAGTTAGTGTATCAGTAGATCCGTGGCACAATAAGCAACCAACTATATAATAGTTAGTGTATCAGTAGTAACGAATGGAATTTCCCAGGGAAAGAAGATTTCCGTTTTGGCGGTTCCTTCTGGACTTGTTCAGCACCGACTGTCCTGCGACATGTCACTCTTTGACCAATATATTCGGGATAGTTCTTTAAGGATTTAACTTAGATATTAATTACAGAATAACTGTAAATCGTGGTCATGTCTGTTATTACCTCTGCAACAAGGAATATTGCTCCTACACCAGTGCATTCTAATCTGCTACACAATAGACAGTTTTTGAAGAGAACAACTTCGATGTATGGATTGTCCCCGCAACAAGAATAACGTAATTAACTAAGGTACAACTCTATTCCTGGTACAGAAATTAGATTACTGCCACCCTGACATTGTAACGTTGTTACTTCTCCGACGACATTTCACAGCGTACAATACATGACATTATCTTTTATTTTGAGGGTAAATTTGCTCTAAGGCAGCAACAACTATGGTTTTATTTTCTTCGGGTGTGTCCGCTCATAGTAAAAAAAAAAAAAAACTACCAAGCAGTTGTCAGGTATGGATCTGAATAGAAGTTTGTTTCAATGTAAACGTATGTCGGAGGTGATGACGAACATTAAATTTTCTTGCGAAAAATGTTCCGCTTAGAATAAAATGAAATATCGTACGTGAAAGTCTGCAGTTCGTTAGGTATTTCCCACGTTCAATAGTGAGGGGAATTTTTGGCTTTTGACTGAGACGATCAGAATTTGGGTACTCTGGTACTGAACATCTGTGACTTGCAAGCAGTCACCTAAGGCGTGTAACGATTAAAACCATCCAACTTCAAAAGTTGATCATAGCTAAATAATTTTTATGTGCAACTGGGTAGAAATTTTTTTCTGCAAGCAAATCGGGTAAGTGATGATCTGCGAGTAGGAGTTGGAAATATTCTCGATTCCAGCGTCTTGCAGGCAAGACTACAGACAGAGTCCTCAATGAAATTGAGTATCATGTTTTTTTTTTTTCACCAGATGCTACCGAAGTGAGTTACCAGATTCATCCTTGACCATGGAGCAAGCGATTCTGTTCTTGTTTCTCTGTAAGTCCGTGATTTGCTCGCAGTCCTTCAAGACATGTCTGATTAAATCCGATGCGTTTGCGAAGATCACTGAATCCTACTTGCTCTTGAAGCCTTACCTGTGCTGGAACGAGGTGATGAAATTTCCTCTCTCCTCGCTTTAAGTATTCAGTTGAATTGTCAGTCTACTCACTCAGTTCAAAGTACTTAAATGCACGGTTGTTTACAAAAGATCACACGTTATAGTAAAGTGAGTCGTCTGTTATCACATTTGCAGAAACACGCTCTTTTTGTGCACACTATAAGGGATAGGAGTTATGTGGTAAACAGAATTCTTATTAGCCTCATGTTTGATAATGGATTCCATACTGTTGTCCCAAACGAACGTTTAAGGATATTGATCAATATACACAATCCATCATATTAATCTCATTATAATTGAATCGTTAATTATTATTATTCGAAATAGTTGGATTTGAGGATGTAGCGTACTTGCAATATACGGATAAAAGTAGTCCAACGTAGTCATGCTACGACGTGAGTATCACTAGACTGCCGTAGTGGAGTTATAGCTAGTTCCACGCAGCTTTGTAACAAAATGAGATTTACCATGGGAGAGTTTGGCATTTCTCCGCAAGGTGCGCTGCGCTACTGTCCAAAATAGTTCGCTTTTAGTTCTAGATAAAAACATAATTTTTCTATATTTTGCGTAGATATTAGTGTTTGGCTCAAATTGTGATATATATTTGCCACAGCCAAAGTATTTTACGCATTACCCTTATTCCGTAACTATTATTCACGCCCTACAATGATGCTTACAAGAGCAAACTCACGTGCGAAAAATACATACTCTTATTAAAAGGAGCTTGGCTCTTGTCTCTTTTAGATTAAGAAAATAGCCGAGGAAAACCCTACAAATGTACATTTTTCACCATTACACTATTATATCTTTCGGTTCTGTTTTAATATTGAAATAAAGTAATTGTTTAAATCCACATTTCGCTTATCAGAATTTTTGACAGAATATCCAACAATATTTGATTTTATTTCGTTTTATTTCTACTCTGGTGCTAAGAACAAAGTTTATACATAACGTAGTGTCTCACACAATATAACTCGGGAGATTTTAACCAACTATATATATTTCGTGAAAATTTCAGTTATTCCATTTTTCTTACAAACACAATGGAAAAATCCTGTACACGTGTACAAATGCAATAGTAATGCTACCCGGGCGAAAAATTCTAGTTGCCGAACTGTATTGACCTCCCCAATCTCAGTAGAATAAACGTTAGCAATGTTTACGATGATATGATAAGAAGCCTCAGGGTTACCAGCTGGACTTACCACAAATTGCCTAAAATACATTTCTTGCAAAACGATAATGAGGAAATAATTTTTAACGAACAAAGAACGGTTCTCGTAATATGAAAATGTGTATATTCATGAATAGTTTGTAGTATTTATACAATAGACTGTTGATAATAACATCAAGATCTTATTTAGTTCAGAAAATAATTAACTACTGCGTGGGAATTTTTTTAGAGTCACTGGGAAAAGGGGGCAACGAAGTGACTAATTTCCATTGGCTATGATCCCATTAAGCTGCGTAACCACAGATAAGCTGCTGAAATAATTTATCGAAACCGGAGTGAAATGTTTACTTTTCTTTTAATCTTCCATTATGTTATAGAAACCGATAGTTACATAAAACACGTGTGGGCCATTCATTTTTTTTTATCCTGAGGCGCCTTAATAATTTGCATGTTATGCCAATCGGAGAAAAATGCCTGCTTTGCTATTTTGTCCATTACGATGTCTCCATATAGGCCCGAAGTAAACTAGATAACGAATCACCTCATCTGGCAACTCTGTCCAGCAGGTGAGATCTTCACTTGACGCCGTCTCATCTATCACCCATCTGTGCTTTCCACGACGTAAATCGAGGAAGTGATAGAGAATCACGCACCAGATAGCCGTATGTTACCGCACGAGATGTCATTTCGTTGGCCACACTAATTATTATTACTCTTCTCAAGTTCGGAAGCTGAATGCTTTTAGTTCGCCCACAAAATATTTTCGCCGCAAGGTGCCGTTGGTTTCGGATGCGTGCCGGAATTTTCCGATTCGTATGTCAGTAAATAGGGTATCTTCAATCTTCATTTATTAAACATAACGATGCAAAATATTCCACTTTGTAGTGTATTAGAATCTACGTATAGTATAAACAGTGTTCTTAGCACTAGATTGGGAATATAAAGAAATATCTCCACTTTCTCAATATTAGGTCGTAAACTGGATTTAGCTAAACGTCGGCTTACACAGTTACTATATTTAAGTATGACAACAGGATCGACATAATACCAGTGAAATGAAATGATTAAAATATCGTTTTTGGGACCTAACAACGAAGTTTCCTTAAAATGAAACAAAAAATGTGGAAAGTACTTTTTGATGGGAGCTATATTTATTTTGCACCTAATTTCTTATAGTGTATCCATTGAAATAAGCTTAATTATGATCACTTAATGCCAAGCACAGTTGAACTTTTACTGATTACTCGTTTAAACAACATTGGAAGCGTGAACAATAGTTAAGAATTAAGATTAGCATTTAATTTTCGTTCACACAAGTATCATACTAATTAATCAAGAATGAAAGTTTTTTTCCACAAAAAACGCTATTTTTGGAGGGCTGCTGTGTGTAAACGGAAGGGAGAGGGAGGAAGCCGACCCCCCACACTGATCCGCCATCCTTCCTCTTTGACCCCCCCCCCCCACACTGATCCGCCATCCTTCTTCTTTGAACCCCCCCCCCCCCCACACTGATCCGCCCATCCTTCCTCTTTGAACCCCCCCCCCCCCACACCAACCCTCACCAACGTGTCCCACTGCACCCCCTGGGAGGAGTTAGAGGGACAGGAGTGCTGTGTTTCCCATTTCGTGTGATTAGGGGCGTACTTTTCGCTTTCGAATCGGCCTGGAAGGCGCATTCTTTGACCGATTTTCTTCAAATTGGGGTGAAGGGTCCCTTTCCGTGACCCGCCCTCGCCCATAAACAGTTAGGCCCTTAGTAAGCTTAAGGCCTAAGCCGTAAGTCTTAAATCTTAAATTTTAAGTTTTAAGTCTTAAGCTTAAAGTGTTAAGTTTCAAGACTTGAGTTTTAAGTCTTAAGTATTACGTCTTAAGTTGTACTTTCACCCTAATGGCTACTGCATGTCTGGATGTACGAGCGAGTGCCGATAGGGGCGAGCGAGCACGTGCCGAAGTTCCCACACGACATTGCACCATAAATACTAAATCGTATGGTTACCTGCTTCACATATGGCAGGCCCGATCCCTAGTATATCGTGATTCGAGCTAAACATGAACTTTAACAAGCAAATAAATAAAATTTCTCAATTTGCCGCCAGTTTGAAAGAAATCTCTTTGGGATGTCAGTGCACCATACAGATGATGTTCTCGCTTTGCCAAACTTCTTCCGTAAGGAAACACGTTTTGTTCCCAACGTGAGTAGATGAAACCTTAACCACACATATAACTATTACTCTGTCAACTGCAGAGCTTCGCATCTACTACCCAGTAGGCCATGATAGGCGGGCACACTCTAAAAATATATGGAAATATACACTTACAAATTTTTGGTAATTTTGTATTTCTGATATGTTTATTGTAATAAGAACTACGGTATGTGTATTTTAAACAAATAATTCTAATAATCCAGAGTACCTTTGGGAGGAATACATGAATGTATGGTTTAATAAACATCATGCTGATGTTAATTTGCACATTTTGATGTATGTGTAAAAATAAACCTTCACTATGCGCTAAAAAAAATTCGTTGTGTAATTTTTGTTGCTACATAGTCGTTGTAGGAACAATCAGTCTCACTGTATTTGTATATTTTACATTGTTTAATTATACAGCGACCATATGTTTGTAAACTTGCACTGAAGTATCTCCGAGCGCGCAAATTTTCGGTAGTTATACTTATTTATATGTAATTTGCTAAAACGAGTACGATATTTTTAATTCGACACAAATGTTCCTAGGAATTCAAAGACAACTACAAGTATTTATTTAAAACATGTGGTCTAATCGTAGGGAATAGAGCTTCTTCCATCTCCATTTTATTGTTTTAAACGGAAACTTATCTCCTGCAGATGGCACGTGTTTGATGTTTGCATAACACCAATTATTACAGTGATAATTTTTATATTTCTGTTTAACTTACAAGTTACAGAACGGGGTACATTAACGAACAAATTGTATATCTTCACAAACATAATATGTGAATTAAAAGACGCATTTTTAAAAGAACTGATACTAAAGGTGAAATTAGTTAGTAAAACAGTTAAAATTTTCATATAATATGTATTTACAATTACAGTAAGTCTGTGATTTTACTTCTGGGTAAGTGGAAAATATCATATACACTGCGGCGAAATTATATTGCGATGTCTGTGTATATTTACTTGCGAACAAATATACACGAATGTTAAATTTTATTTATTGCAGGACGCATAGTAAAAACCGTTGTTATCTGTATGTGTAAAAATACCCCGACTTCACTGGAGACACTTCTGCCACGTAAATTTGCGTAAAATTATGTAAATGAATTTACATTTTATGATACGCCAAAGTATTATTATTGTCATGTCCTAAACGGCAGCATAATTTTTAATTTCTGACGAAATGACCGTTTCTCATTTAATGCCAGATCAATGGGCGTACCACCGATAATAGCTGTAAGATTAATAGCATGTTCACTCACTTTGGCATGTAGGGTTACCTTAATCTATTGTTTAAAAAAAATCGACAGCAAACAAAAAACAGCTAACAAAATATATATATTTTTTTAAAGCTTTTATGTTGTGAAAATACACAGGCTCAGTTTACCACCACATTATTTTTCCAAGAACGTAATTGTTTCTAAACCAATGGTAGTTTTATCTTTTAGTTTAAGGGTTTATATAAACTGTTTGAATATTAGCAGATTCGTTAGAAGCAGTCGTAGTTAGACTACTATCTTCAATCGTATCGAGCCATTCAAATATTGTAATATACAGCTGCAGAAAGGTAAACATTCAAACAGAACGAAAAACGCATTATATTCGAGTGTCCTTCAAAGCGAATATTACGAAGGCCCTTGTTTGATACAATTCTTTTATTTTCAGTGTAGTGCCTACTAACTTCTTCCAGGCGTTCCAAAATGTTTATAGTAAATATGTGTTGGAATTCCTGATAAACTGTGTATTTTTGTTTAAGCAATACAACCTGCGTTTCTTATTAAATTTCTACATAACTGATTAAGGGTAAATTTTAATATATGTACAAACCTACTGTGTCGCATAATAATTCTATCTAATATTAAATTGTTACCACGTATCATTTATATACAAATTTTGCTTGCAATATACTGACAGAATTAGCACTGGTTGAAATAATCGACCCCATTGCAAATTATCAGTATATCAGGAATGTCCACTTTTAAAATTTCTTGTAATGTTTACTTTTAGGGTAAGATTTAATGCGAAAAATCCACAATTCCTCTTTCCGGTTATAATTGTTTACATCCTATTCAGTAACTGACATGAATATCAGCATATCTTTGGTCACATAATTTCTATTTTACACAACAACATTATGCTTGGCTACTTGACGGTACAGCATTGCCTTTCTTTGCTGCGCGTCTGCTATAACTATGCGTTATTTATGTAAACCTTAGTCAGTAATTTTGCACAGCGAAAAAAAATAAGAGGTGGAACTTTTCTTTCATTATTGATAGACTGGAGTATGCACCTGAATATACAGGATGAGTCCTTTAAAAGAGGACCCGTCGATGCCATCCCGCAGCATGTCCTCGCCCGTGCCTTTCCCAACTTATGGTGTCGTCTGCACACCTGCCTCGAGGTCAATGGCGGACACTTCCGGCATTTACTCTTAGTAATTTGTTGTCACACTGAACTGTATTTCCTAATTACCTCGCTTCGTTACACACATGTCCCACGGGGCCTCTTTTAAATGACTCGCCCTGTATATGATGCAGTGTATTTAATATGGAACGATTTTAAAATACGTGAAATTAAAATACAGTGTTAATAGTATGAGTTGGATTTCTTATAAAATAAATGTAAAATTTTGAATAAATCGCATGTAAAGGCAGCAGTGACTGCTGTACATACATGTGTGTGAGTGCTTGCGGCATGAGAGCTAAAGTCATAGTAGAGGAAGCAGTCCAGGGCAGACGCAGTCGCGAGGTAGTGTGAGGTGTGTGCGTGGTAACAAAGCGGACGATGGCGTGTTGCAGACGACGGAGGCGGCGGTGGGGGCGGCGGCAGGTCACGCAGCGGCTCCGTGTGCCCGCCGGAGCAGCCCATGCCTGACGACCCTGACGAGGCGGAGGAGTGGAGGCGTCGACGCGGGCGCACGCGTCGCAAGTCTCGCGTCCAGAAGCAGCACAGCTACGACGACGACCTCAAGGACGGCGGCGGGGCACCCGCCTCCGCCGAGCCGGCGCTGGGTATGTCCGCCCCCTCTGCGAGTACGCCCGCACTTAGCCGGCCGACTCGAGCCGGAACCACCCGAATCGAGTCGAAGTTTCCCGACTCGAGCCAGAACCACCAAAATCAGATCGACGTTTCCCGACTCGAGTAGGAACAGTCCGAATAGAGTCTAAGTTTCCCGACTCGAGTCGAAACCACACGAATCGAATCGAGGTCAAAATTTACCGACTAGAGGAGGAACCGCCCGAATCGAGTCAAAGTTCTATCCACTAGAGTCGACCTTGCCCGAATAATATTCCGGTTTCCAAACTTAATGTAGTCTGGCGCAGGTCGATTTTGAAATTCCCCTCCAAGAGCCGACTCGCATGACTAAGTTTTCAGACTCGAAGCTGGCAGATTTAACTCGGGTCGAAAGTTTCACGACTCGAATTGTACTGTCCCATCTCTCGCCGAAGTTTTGCTACTCGAAAATAGGTTATATATATATATATATATATATATATATATATATATATATATATATATATATAGAGAGAGAGAGAGAGAGAGAGAGAGAGAGAGAGAGAGAGAGAGAGAGCGAGAGCGGGAGAGAGAGAGAGTTTCTTGCTCAAGGATAACTTTTGTTTTCAATAACAAAAGCAGATATTAAATAAATCCAGTGAATATAAATATAAACCTCACTCTTGTAAAACGGCGAAAATATATGAATATACTATTTCTTATGCAGGATTATCCTTAACTCCATGTTTAACCTTTATGAAATTATTTGTTATGGAAAATGACGCACGAAACATAATAGGAGCTACGATCTAATGCGATTAATGAAAGAGAGACACACTTGAATTCTAGTAATTAATGTTAGTTGTTTGTGAAATGTCATAAACTATGTGAAAAGAAAGAATAAATTCATGTGCAGAGATATCATGATCTTATATCAGCGATTTGCGAACATTTGGCTTGTAATATGACCCATGGTAAAATGTAAACTTGGAAGGCACTCTATAGCATCCTTCCAAACATTGCATGTTTACTCGAGAACCAGTCGCCTGACATTGTTACACCTAGGCAATATTTGGTTTCCCTTAAATGTACTCACAATTAGTGAGGAACATACGTGGCTTACATACTACTTTTGTTAATAACATGGTACCCTAAAATTCCCAAATGACGGAAGATTTTATTACCATTAAATATCCACGGATGACATATCAAATAACGCTAACACTTTGCTCGAATTAGTTATTTCACTTCGCATTGTTCCCGTCACTTTGCAAATAACTTATTGTAATTCCCAGTTTTCAAGGATATCTCTCCATTGGTAATCATTTTATGTAATAGTACAGGTTAATTTTTCTACCCCATGTACCATAATTAATCGTCTAGTAAAGTTTGAACATGTAGTTTACAATAACGTTTCAGTTATGTCGACTTTCCTGGAGAATAATGGCCGATGATTCCACTTCAACAAATGTAGTTAAGGGAAACATAAATTAATACTATTAACGGTACATGATACCTCTTTCAGCATCAACCAATTTGGTGTTGGCCATTTGTAGTTTTCATCGCTCTCATTTTTGCCTCAGAGCTGTGATTTGCTTTGGAACAGGAACACATAAGTGTACGATAGTAGTAAATTTTCAGCTGACTGCCACCTGACCTGGTTCAACATACCGATGAAAAGTTTATGGTAAAACACCCATAAACACACAACACAGTCAAAGCCGGTAACCCTTCCAGTGTTTATTGTACTGTGTTCAGCCAATTGAATTTCTTAATTTTCACGAGACTAGTTTTTTTCCTGCTCAGGCTTCTTGCGTGGCCTTACTAAACCCTTGTCTCTGTGACAGACTGTGGGCCAAGTAATTCAACAACCTTCAGCTAACGTGTCGACTATAAACACGCTGAGTGAATTTCATCACTGCTTGGTCCCGAAGTAGTCGACCAGTCCGCCATGAGGAAAATATCATCGAACTGCCATCAGTTCAAGCATAGTATGATAGGCGGATACCTCACTCGGTAAAACGAGGCATGGAGACCACAGAGTAGTTCCCTGCTTGTGTCAATCTTCGTAATACTGGAGTTATCCAGTGATGCCAAGAGGAGGTATTTGGTTCCTTTGAACTAGGAGACGCCGTGCGACATATAGCCAGAGATGCTTTACTAGTCCTCACTGCAGTCGATAATCAGGTTTTCGTTGATACTGGACGTGAAGTTAGGGACATGAACACTTTTCAAATGTTGGTTACTAAATGTTTTTAAATTATCTTTAGTCAGTAGTCGTAAAACAACAAAGACATGCAGTATCTAACACTGCAAAAAAATGTATGAACTACCAATTAAATCTGAATGTGCCCGAAATTTCGGTGCGCTTTCTGAAAAACTAGTTGCCGCACTGAGATGAATGAATGGTGTTGGTGCACCATTCATATTAAGAGAAGAATAGACACTTTCAAGTCAGCACGAAAAAAAAATGATTAGTCCTTATTTCCGGCGTGTATTCTATTCCGATGATTGTATACCCGGAGAGTCTATGTGAATGTGTGTGTGTGTGTTTGCAGGTCTGCCCGCGCAGCTACCTCGGCGAGCGTCTGCCTACGACGTGTTCGCGGCGCGTGAGTGCATGACGTCATCAGCCGCCCCCGGGGGTAGGCAGGAGGCGGCAGAGGCGGCGATGGGGCGGCGCCCTTCCTTCCGCGTCGGAAAGCCCCCCGGCATGTATGACTTCGACGCCAACGGCGCCGACGACCAGAAAGGTGAGGCCACCTTAGGTTCGTCGTCTGTCCTGTAGCCCTCGGGATTTTCTGTATCACGGGGTGGAAAGAATCATCTCGCGTAGACATAACCAGGGATGTCATGTATCCCGTATCTCCGACTTCTTAAAAAACAAAGTGTAGGTTAGTAAATACAGTGTCAGTAATGCACTACTTCCACATTTACAAGGACAATTACTCTGTTGCTTTAAACCTAGTGGCCACGGAAAGTTACAACTAACACTACAGACCAAATTCGTCAACAAGTGCGTCCACGGAAGCCGCACTTGCCAAGAAGTGTACGGTATCTTGTCTTCAAATGTGTGTTCGTGTGGGCTCTTATAAATAAAACTGATAAAATAAGAAATTCAAATAATACTGTATTACGACTATAAACTATCTGATCAAAAGTATGCGGACAACCATGCAAAACTGTCCTTTATATTGTGACAGTTCCTAGCCGACACATGCAAACAGTAGTTCCACCTCTCCTACCTCAGCTGTGTTTGTTCTTTCTCAACGAAATAGAGTACCCCCTCCTCTCCCTCTCCCCTCACACGTAGTGTGTATAAAAAAAAAGGTAGTCTTATTTCATATCCGGTTTGCACAGAAATATAATTGAGGTATTTCCTGTTACAAATTATAATTTGTTGATCAATTTACCAAAAAAAACTTTTTTAAAACAACAAAAATAATTACTAAATTTTAACCCAGCCTGTTAGAAAAATACTATTCCAAACATTATTCCCTCAGTTACAAAAATTAGCCTTTTACAACGAGAAAAACAACTACCACTTATCTATTGCAATCATTTTAAAAAGCATTACACCCCCCCCCCCCCCCAAAAAAATTCATAGAACAGAGTTCCGACCAATTTAAGTCCCTAGAGCTGTCTTCTCGCTAAAAGAAGAAAACCCGAGCCTTATATACCATTTGAACTCCTTCCTATGATTTATGGTGTCGAAGTACCGCTGTGACGTCACAAGCGTAGTTCTCCGAGAAGAAATTATTTTCGAAAGAAACTTCTGACAGAAGTTTTAAACCCAACTGGTTTTAAACTGACTTGTCGAATAATTCGTCTCCAAAAGTTGCATTATTGGTACAGTATTCAACGTTGTTAATAATTTGTGTGTTAAAATCTAGTAAAATATAAAACACGACATTTAACATCAGACCGTTATTCATACAAAACATATTATATTGTTACACTTGATACTAATTTTCATTGGCTAATTTACCAAAATGACATTAAATTAAAATTAGACCATAAAATTAATTTTTATGTTACTTAAAAACCACATTCTTTTTCAATTTTTAGGTCAAATTTCTTTTTTATTTGTATCGAAATGTAACAAACTAGTTTCGATGTATTGCTAGATTTTATTTTCATAAAACATGTGTAAAGTTATTAACAAATTGGCACCGACACGTGACACCACGGTCTATTTCTTCTGTATGCTCCACTGTTCTGTGGCCACGCAGGGACGCATGGTAATTGGTTGGTTCTTCCGGGGACCACGCTGCCTCATTGCCCGGATCCCGGAATAACGAATCGTTCTGGAATCTGGATGCCATCGTTTGTGCACCCCAGATTGAACCCCCGCCCCTTACGTCATTCCCTTGGCCCAGCCCTGGCTGAAGTGAACTTGGGAGGGGGAACAGATTAGTTAACCGGGATGGTCTATTTCCAGAAGGACCTGATGTGAGACGCCGCGGGCTGTGGGAGAAGATGTGTGTGTGTGGATGGTTGGGGAGGAGGGTGAAAAGGGAAATATTCGCGACATTTTGGCGTTGCATATTTGAGAGAGCAGGCCCTACCATTCCATCCTCTTGGAGCTCCAAAGAGACGATATGATTAAAAGGGATTCACCAAGGCAACACGCAACCTGTAACGGTTGGAGGGATGACAACCTCAGACAGAGTACGAGGTAGAGTGCGCGTGTAAGCTGCCAAGTACAAAATTTCTGTTTTTCCAAAAAAAAACGGAGAGCTTTATTTATTTATTTATTTACGAGTAACACTAACTAAAACTACTTGAATATCGTTTCGTAATAGGATGCAGTTTTCTATCAATTACTGTTTTGAGATGTTTGTGCACTTACTGCGTTAAGTTTTAATGTAACCGAAATACATAAAACTTTCTCTGTATTTGATCCATATGTAAAACGGATCGGGTGTCAAAGATTCCGAATTAAACACACACGTCCGTTACAGTTCACCACGTGAACGCCACAGTTGTGTTGGCAATGTGCTCGTATCGGTCACACAGTAATCTGCGTGTTACAACCCTCGCCTGTGTTTTATTTGGTGCGAATACTTCTTTCAACTAGGTCCGACACTCGAGATACCAGGGCGGTGTAACGTTACCATGGTCATATATCCCGACAATTTAATTTGGCGAACAATAAACACACTTCAAACAAAAGTCATCTCGTTCGATCGGGTGTACACGACTATAAGTTTGTTAAATTGTTATTGTTTTAAGAGTATGAAAAAAGGTAGTTCACAGGAAAAGTTATCGAGGTTTCCGAATCAAATGAAGATGCGAAAGTGGTGCTCTTCAAACTTGGTGGACCCACAACTACATTCAGCTTGTCAAAAAGTGATGTATGGGTGAAGATTGATAGTATCTTTGATATTTTGTCACCGCTGGAGTTCACCGTGGTCACCGGGAGGGCGCGCTACGTTTCTCAGAAGAAAATCACTCGAATTCGTCATAAGTTAAAGTCATACTTGAAAACAGCAATATTTTGTCACAGTTAGTATACTGGTGTGTTGTCAGCTCATTTATTCATACTAAACTGCATAACAGACCCGAAACTAAGTTTGTATTTTATGACAAGATTTATTAGGCAAACTATTTTATAAAACTTTAATATTTGAAATGAAATATTTTTAGTGTCTTGTATATAATTACAATAATTCTTAGTAAGAAAATATTTCTACAAGTTACCAAAACGTAGTAACATTTTCAATTGAAAGTAAGATTCAAGAAGCACTTTTCTGTACACATTCAAGAGCCTAACTCAGGAACCAGTGTGAACCCCAGGATTGAAACTCACAGGTTTTGTTAATACTAGTAAGGGGATGCCTGCCCAAAATTAGGAATATTGACAAGTCCTCCTTAAAAGTTATTAGACCTCGAAATCCCTACTTTTCGGAAATGTGAACTTTGGAGTAAAAAAAAAGGGCGGGAAAGGCTTGCACCCTGTCATTGTTTCTCCGTGGCTTTTACATCAAATAGTACAAAAATACAAATTGCCAGTCTGTGGTTTTAGCCCTTTCTCTTCAGCACGCCCATGAAATTCGAGATTTTGCTTATTTTTCTGGCAAAATGTAAGCTTTTTTTTTTCCTAGTAGTAATAACTCTCTTTACAGTTATGTATGTACCTTAAACGAGAGGCAAGAATGTCTTCTTTCAAACAGTGAAAACCGGAATGTTCTATTTTTAAAACAAACCATAAACAGCCACATTTTCGTAACTCGCAGTACAAAGCGCAAATCCAATATGACTGCCAATAAAAATATTTTTAATTCGGTTTTTCACTATTTACATGTACGGTATAAAGAAATAATAAACTAGTAATGCAACCCTACTTAGGGGATATCACACGTAGTCTGCGTATAGTCTACTCGCGGTTTCTTCACACTGTTTGAATCAAACATTTGGAAAAACACACCACGAATTACGTATTTGGCTGTTTCCTAAATATTTGATGTATAACAAGCGTTTTATGTTTGAGTTTATATTAAAGTGCCTTGTTTATGGATAAAATTAAAATTTTATTAATATTTTATCTGTGAATTATAAAATGTTATTACTAATTGATATAAATTGTAACAATGAGAAAATACGTTAGTAGAAAATGGTTAGTAAAGAATAGTTCTTACGTAAAATGTGATTACACTAAGCGCGCAGGAATACGGTGCGGAGTCCCTTTGCTGTAATATTCTAGACGTGCCGAGTCTTGCTTGCGTGAGGCGGAGGAATATCCTGGAAGTATAAATTTGGCTGGCCTCCAGGAATGTTTGGAAGTGACCGTAAATGGTATATAAGCCTTCGGCTGATGAGATGGCCTGACGCAGTAGCGACGCATTTTTGCTCGCCGCATTTCTGGTTTGCAGTCAATTCGACCACCGCTCCCTCCCTTCTCTGTTATGTGTGTCTTCTTCTTCATCATCTGCAGAGGTAAATGGCGACCAAGGCTGCCTCATTAACCCTCTCCAGCGTGCTACGCACTGACATCCCCCCCCCCCACCATCTTCGCTCACCCTACATATTTCGCCCCGCTAACGAACTGATGTTTTTTTAAGAATAGCGCGGGCTTTAAGTTTCGCGTTTCGATTCCCTCCCAGCCAATCACGAGGCTCCTGCTGCAGTTGCTTGCGAGAGAAGCTAATTATGCTTACTTAGAAAAAATAACAGAACTTTGGTCATAATCGTAAGCGGTACGAACTGGAACTGGTCACCTCCAGTAAAGTCAACATTTGTGTCTCATTTGTAAAATAAAAAAATAAAACAATATATATATTACTGCACATTTACTATAATGGAATAAAAGCGTACCCAATCAGTTTGTATTTTATATCAGGACGTGCAGAAATTAATGTACGCATCGCTAAAATACCGGTCCCCTAAAACTCTAATTAATATTCCCACAAATTATATGGTCATTTTTTTAAGTAGTCAAATTTATTCAATGGTTTTTATGAAAGTGTAAGAGTTGCTGTAAACACATTGACATAAAATTAATTATCACTGCAAACCGAACCTAATTTAGTGTGTGAGCGTATGACGTTAATTGTTTGAATGTTAAAATTTATATATATTTTAAAAATTACCATAACATTAAATACGAAATTAATCATAGAGAACGTTATTAACCTCGCTCTTCATTAACATTTCATTAATAAACTCTGTATACCATATTTGAATCGTATACGAAATCATATATTTTACGTCGCGACATCGCGAAAAATGCATTTTCCATGACAATATAATGATTTAATCATATTTTATTAATTTATATAACAAATAATTTTTAGATTGGTAAAATTTGTTTTAAGGTTATTTTGTAACTAACTTTAATATGATATCTCAGCGCTAATTGGATATTGAATTATTTAAATTTAATTGTTTAGAATGAACAAACCGAAAAATAAATAGCACTTTTAATTTGTCAATGCAGTCTTTATTCCTCACTGTGCGTTATGTTCTGTTTATTTTCGAGTCTCTCGCCCAAAGAGCCAACTTGATCCTGGGTTACTGTAAACCAATGGCATATTATAGGAAGTGTTCTGAACTAATTTTCCGTAAACACGTATAGAAATCCAGAGTAGTCTTGTGCCGTATCACACCTTATTCAAATTAATTTTTCCTGTTTGGCTTGCTATTGAAAAATCCCTTTTTGATCAGCAAGGTAAAATTAATAATAATTTTAACGGTGATAAGTTAAATTTTTTAATTATAAGAAAAGGACCGCCTGTTTTTCGCGAAAAGATTTACGCGGAGGCTAGTCTTCAATAGCCTATGTGCACACTTGCAGTTTTCATTTCACTGTTGGCCACTTGTCTTTGTGTGAAGACAGTCTGTTACACGAGTGGGCCAATGAGAATTATCTTTCTCCAATACTGACTGTCAGTGATTCGTGGGCAGACAGATAAAACGCGGAACAATTCAAATGATCCAATCACGAAAGTGGTTGTGAACTTAAATGCGTCAGAACACAACTTGTACTGAAATCATTTCGCAAAAAAACAGGCACCGCTGTGTATAACCAACAAAGAAACACAGTTTAATCTTTAGGTTTGATAAAAATTATTTTGATTTTTTGTGCCGACGTATAGTCTCCGTCTACAAGTCACAACCAAGTTGTGTTGTGATTGGTAGGCACGCGTGGCTAGATAGTTTAGTAACCTTCCAATCAATGAGATCCTTGTTTCCTTAAACTGAGACATTTGTGATCAAAGTGAGTTTCTCAAACTTCTTTGATGCCAACTCAGAAGCCTATTTTTTTCTGGGTGTCATTATCTCCAAAAAAAATGTAAACAACGCTATGATCAATTAATCCAAATTAATACCGCGCAGAAAGTTAATATATACGATACATATTCCGCGAAGATAGTCCCATCTTCGAAATATATGGTAGGTGAGATTAAGTGAAGTTTTAACACAATAATACAGTTCTTATAAGTTTGTAAAAAGCATTTGTAGAGAAGGATGACAACTTGGTTTTGTGTATGAAACATGCAGTTACCTAAAATTTACATGAAAATTTGGAAGAAAATGTTTGTCATTAATGACCATATTTTTGAGAGAGGATACGGTATGTCCACTAATAAGTTAGCACTGTCTTGAAACAAACTTCTCTTTCCTCTAAACACGAAAAATTCAACGTGGCTCCAGATCTGTGGAAACATTGGAAAGCATTTCACTATAAATGGATTTCGTTGGCAGAATTTCTGGAAAAATAAATCGCCAAGAGTTGCCAATATACGTCACAACCATTTGCCTTAAATGATATATTTTATGGCTGATAATTTGAATAATTATTTTGAAATTTTATTACTATGTGACCGTGTTTGAATGTAATTATCATATACTCAACAAATTTAATTTTTTATATATAAGCAAGGATATTTCGAAAAAAAAAAATTATTCAAACAAATGCCATATCACTCCACTACAGCGTATTTTTTTCGGCAGTTTTATCTGAAACATTGAAGCATTCGCTGAAGTATTTTATCTATGTATAAATTTTTTAGCTTATTAACTGGCCCTCAAGTAGTGAGTTTTAAACTAACATTCAGCAATCGGGATTTCACTCAATCTTGAATATGATTCATGTTTGGGGGCATATTATAAATGGTCTAAGGAACGCTGAAGGACTGTACTTACAGAAGGACTCGTGTCTTTTGTGATCGCAGGATTCGAAGCGACGCAGGCTCCCCTCTCGCCTGACGGATCTCCAGGACTCCTCGCGGAGGACGACCGAAGGACTCGCCGAAGAGGATCACAGCTGTAAGTGCCGGATCCTTATGCATCATTTCGTCACGAATCCTCGAACCACACACCAACTTCATTGTTTTAATTAAAGAATTTTCACTGTAAACTGAGCACTTTTGAAATCCCTCCTTAAGATTCACATGTATAGACATTGTGTTATTCTTCCGCCTTATGTAAAATTAACATTGTCATGGGTCTGATCGCTCTATTCATCCGCCAGAAATTATTTGAACAGCAAATATGTTCCTAATCTGCTTATTTTTTACACTTTGATGTTAAAAAAACAGGAAGGGGAAGAAACAAATTAAAGTTCCACAAAATATGTTAACCAATACTATTAATTCGACTTTAAGACGTGGAAATACTTTCACTACATCGCTGCCAACTTTACTGGGCGCATGTCGCTCAGTGCGCCCGTTAAAATATATGCAGGTATGAGCAGTGTCTTTCTTTTATGGTTGATTTTATAAATGCTCACTTTATCGTGAACAAAATTTATCAGCCTTTATCAGCGTCAAGAGTCATTAATATTACTTATTTTGCTTGTGTGTCTGACATCGTGTTAAAACCTCTTTTGTAGATGTGCTACAAATGGGGAAAACAATTTAATTATTAATTTCGGGGCTTTCCCTTATTCCATTGTTCCATTGAATAACCTCTAGCCATTTTTCAAGCCATCGGTCCTCATTTCTTATATCACATTATTGTTGTTCATGTAATGTTAACTGACGAGATACTATTCATTTGACATCAGATTATGTGCCCCACTTTGTCATTAGTAAGTTACCCATTCTTGTCACTCTAAGAGATCCTACAACAGAGTACATTTCGAATAGGTCAAGTTTTCATTTATCCCTCCCATTCTCTGTGTGTTTGATTTACTGACACATTGATGATTACTATCATACAAGTTCTTCGTATATCCCCAACCATCATGTTAACCCTCAACTTAATGTTATTTGACCACAGTACAGAATTATGATATTCGATTGATCTCATACCTTGCCGTTCTTTGGGCTCATTACGTCTCCTAATATCTCATGCTTTGTGTGTAGGTGGTTACAGCCTTCCTGTATCTGAAGTGAGAGAACAAAATATGTAAAACATTTGCTTTTTCCAACAAGTTTTAATATTAACGCGCTTTTATTCAGCCGCTAGCCTGCAGGACTAGAAGATGTTTTTCATGGACAGGAAATGTGACTCAAATACCCCGCTCCATGTATACAAAATCATAGCAGTGAGAAGGGTGAGTTCTCTCGGTTTCGTGAGGTTACAGAAATAATGTACTGAGTAAAGGGGAACATGGTTTGCAATGGTTTCTGAGAGCTCAGGAAACCCTGGCCTCTCTTGGTTGTTGAGTTGTGAAGTAGACCTGTCCACTGGAATCTTAGAGGAGAAAACACTAACTATAGGTCTAGAAGCCAAATTACACTTACATAAAAATAACATATAACTAGATTATTAGAATGTGTTATAATGATGGCATATGGGGGAGGAGTGAATGAAACGACACGTTTGAAGCATAGTTCTGGCAGACTTTTTTTGCCTTTGCCCAATGATTTTGCCACCCTGAAAAATAATTATATGATATATTTTCTAAATAATTCATCGTACTATGTCGCTTTCCTGCAAGATATTTATTTGATGGCTAATTGTATTTTAATAGAACCAATAATTTTACTCATATATCACACACATTGAATACTCAACTAGTGAGTGGATACATTACTTTCGTCTCTAAGACTCTTTTGAGTCCAGAGTCGTGGAAATGACAAGAGAACAGGAGGAGTTAATGTGAGTTTATTTCAGGATCGATTAATCTAAAAAGCTCAGTTCATTATATTAACCGTACAGGAGACTTATGAAAATAATAAACCTAGAAGAGAACCAAAATGGAGTCCGCAGTACAATGGTTAAGGGTAAAATGGTTTCTTTTTCAGAGACTCCAAGACACCGTGTACTTTGGAGCCAGGCCTTAATCTGCAGTTTGTTGTGTCGAAAAAGTTGTTTCCCCTCCAAACTGCACATGTGTAAACGAAACCGCAGCCGTGAAAACTGAATTGCTTTAAACCGATTACGACATTCCTAATGTGATAAACGGAATCTTTATTCCTAATGGTACAGTCATGACAGAACTTCCTTCGTGAACTAGAGTTTCTATTATCAGTATCCGTTTGAAGTTCGGATTTCTTGTGCAATTATCAGTAAATGAAATTTCGTTGTTGATAAGATTACTTGTATTCAAAAAGGACCTGATATACACCAAGGTTATATTGTCAGTAACTAGATGTGGAACAATAGCTTTCGGGTAAACTATTTTGTTGCTACAGAATTTAACTAACTTCTTCCCTTAATTTGGTAGTTCCTCTCGAAATACTAATAGCGAAAGGAAGTCAAAGGAACTTTTGTATTAAGGCGTGATTTTACGCATAAAAATTTTGCACTGTTGATTTATATCAAGTATCGCAGATATAATTTAAGAAGCATGAGTCAGAAGTATCTAGTGTACTGTGGTGTATTATGCACTTGGCAAGAGAATATTCCTTTTGAATTTGTACATTTTATTTAATACATTCGTAAAGGCAGATATTAGTTTCCTTTATTCTTTTACGTGAAGGAGAAACAATAAAATTTCAGCACGTATAACGAGGCGGACTGAATTCTTTACATTTGATATATTTTTGGCGAGATAATGTATAAAATTCATTCCGCGCTTTTTTTTTTTTTTTTAGCCAGCGATGGTCTATTTGCTTCGGAACAAGTCAGATATTCGCGCTGTCACAGCTGACGGGTTCGGGAAATTCCAACGTCGTTTCCATCGAACAGCGAGGTGCTACGGTCACGGACTATAAAGCGTCGTCATTTTATTTTCCTTACATCTTCTCTGGCAGCGTTTTCCCAAGGGGGATATATCCGAGGCAACACGTGCCGTGCTGCCGATATTAAGTTCCCCTGAACTATCGCGCTACCAGCGCGACTGTTGTGTACGATTGGTTGCGTTCCCCTTCCGTGACAAGGCGTTAGGTCGTTGGGCTTGCCTCGTACCACATACACCACGTCTCTAGTTTCACACCTTGTCTTCGCAAGTGACGCGAGATTAAGGACTTTCGATAACATGAAATTAATAATTTCATATTTCTTTATATTTTTTTGATAATTTTATTTTCAAATACAATTTTTTCCGTTTTCCTGCAGTCAGAATAACAAATTCTAACAAAGTTTTACAAATGAAAAAATGTGCAAAGTAAACTAACGCCACAGACAATTGCTTCACATATATGTCATCACCAAATAACAGTTCTGACATTAACAAATTGAATAAAAATAATGCAATTTTGTTATACTAATCATATTTTTTACATCTTTAGCGTTTATTATTTGATGATTAGATATGTGTGACGCGGTAGTATTAGATCACTTTGTAATTTTTTTCATCTCTACTTCTTTGTTAGTATTTGTTATTATAACTATAGCAAAACAGAGAATTTTTGTATTTGACATTAAATGTTTTAAAAATTATAAAGTTGTAGAATTTTTTTATTCGAGGAAAATATCATCACACACATCGCGTACAAGATTAACAATGTTTTTTACTTATATAAAATTATTATCTTTCGGTATCCAAACTTTTCACCACCTTCCCCTTCCAGTCATTATTGTATTAAGTGCATGACACACAAATATTAATAAATATTTAACTTGTCAGTAATTTGCATTGATATTGAAGTGGCATAGAAATAGATAAACATATAAGAAGATAGATGGAATTTTCTGCATATACCATTGCATAATTAACCACATCTGCAGTAGAAAGGAAAAATTAGGTTCCGGTGCAAGCGCACGGGCATTGGAGTAGGAGCTGACCTGCCGCCATGTTGGAATTTCCCTTTTTATTGCCTTAGTAATTGCTCCACCCCCCTCAAAATCGACTGAAGTTACCGGAAATTTCCGTTTTTCCTTAAAAATGCCCCATTTTCCACAAAAATTTCCCATTTTTCCCAATGCAGGAGGAGTGGACTCGTGACTCGGGAGAGGTGCCATGTTGGCTCCGAGCCCGGAGAGCAGGACTTAAGACTCAGGGCTTTTGGCCTTGACTCCGAAACCATGAATGATCTTGAACCCAAATAATTCCGAAAAATATATGAGAGATCCAAATAAATTATAGAAAATTTATTTAAAAATTATCACTAAAATCATTTTGAAATTTTTAAAAGTTTTTTTAAAACTTAAACTTCTGGAGGTCACTCTTCAATAAATTACACATTCCACCATCAAGGTAGGTGCAGCCATCCGCCATCTTGGTAGGTGCAACCAGCAGCTGCTTTGGTCGGCTTCTCTCATATTCGTTCGACTGCCATCTTAGTAGGCATCTCGGCAGCCATCTTGTTTTTCGTTTGTCATTAATTTTCATTTTCCACACTTATGTCCCACCAGGTAGCAGCCATTTTTTTTTCAGTATAGATGGTGTTGTCGGCGCCCTCCCATATTGGTTTTATATTTTCTGCGCGTATGTGGTGTTAATTTCTCGATTATGCCACTTGCTATCGGTCTGTACCGAATGGTGACATTGACCATCCTGTAACGTACATAAACTGTCATATTTAATCGTTTATTATTTTGCTCCCAAATATGAGTATTTTTACATTTATAATTTTATATAAGTGAAGGTTTTTTTTTTTAAATTAAATGAGGCATAGCATTTTTTTACAAAAACTTTTTATGAACATAAAAAATTATACATAATCAGCAAAAAATCAATAAATACTACTAATCTTCATCGGTGTTCACTACTCGATGTCCGCCTCAGTGACACAGGAATTGAAGTGAGCAGGAAAATTCCACATCTGGACATATGCCCTTCCGTTACCTCATTTCAGCACCTTCTCGAATATATAAACACGTGGAAACTTTCTAGGCCACTCTGTGTGGAAACCACCATGAATGGGAATATTATCATATAGTCAAGAAAACTGGTTCCCGGAGCATAGTTAAGTATATGTTGCAGTGAACCCTTCTCGAAGACGCCTTTCTGTTTGGCCGCCAACCTTAGTGACGGCCCATCCTCTTTGAAATAGCATAGAACATTTGAAGTGGGAGTTGCTTTTCACTTCTTCAGGCTTCATATGAGTGGTAGAATGAATGGTAAAACTGTACTCGCATACGAGTTTCGGCAGTAGTGTCGGCCACTTGTTCTGTCTGTACTCAGCGAAATGTCTCCACATTTTCCCCTTCCGAGTCATGTTGAACCTCTCGATGATATAAGCTTTCAGATTGCTGTGCATGTAATAATGAATTATGTCATGTCTCTTAATCAGGGCATTGATCTCTGCATTGTAGAATTCCTTCCCCTGATCGGTTTGTAGATTAGTCGGGGTGCATCCTTCGCGGAATACGTTTGCCATGCATTTGGTGACATCGCGTGCATTCTTACACATTGCAGGCCTGGTCCAATCGAATTTGCTATAGGCATCGATGACTGTCAACATGTATCTGTAGCCCTTGTTGACTCGAGCGTGCGGTATCATCTTAAAAAGTCTGCTTGAAACAGGTCGTTCATTCCACTACTCACGACCTTGCGACAGCGGTAGTTGCGCCTGGCGACCACATGCAGTTCGTGGGCGATTACAATCCGACTCATCGTATGTAGCATCCCTCCAGTTCTGTTCTTCGATGATGGATATAATCTTGCTGGTGTGCGAATTATTTCCAACCATTTGCGAAAAGACCAGTAGTCGTATATATCCACCAGTTCGTTTGGGTCGTCCCAAAATACATAGTCAGTGTTCTTGCCGTCGTCAATTTTCTTTAGAACTTCTCTGCTTATCAGTGCTAGGCCGCTGATTAGGTCTGCGAGAAATTCGACTTTTTTGTGTTAGTCATCCTTATAAATACAGTCTCAGTATCATTATCTTGGTAAAGCGCGTGCCTGAGGTCGAGCAAAGTCTTGCATTCCAACAAGTCGGTTTTTGTAAACTTCCTGGACTCCTTGCGAAATATAATTTCATATAGCCCGGGGATTCCATGTGTCTTGTAATCGCCAACTCGGATGACTCCACCTGGTAGAAACTCTATTTCAGCAGCACCGAGGAACCATTTATCATTATGCCTGTATAAACTACACATTGTATCATTATTGCGAGATATGTACGATCATAGGTACAGGCGAACCAGAGCATGCAGTTGGAAGACTCTCTTCCTTACTATTTTGTCAGGCAAATCGGCATCTGATCAACCAACCCGATCTGACTAAATCACCATGTTTTCGCTTCTTAAAAGGCTCTGCACTATCGTTGAATTCTGACTTTATTACTACGGGTACTCCATCGCTCTTCCTGAGAACTTCGAGACGACAAGTAATGGGATTAATAATTTCATTTATAAATTCGCGTGAAATTTTGGCTCTCTTGGCGAGCAAATACTTCGAGCGAACAGACGAAATTGTCCGATGTAATTTGCTGGCAATGTCCGACATCGTATTGAATAAAAAAATTTCCTGTTTCTTTCTTTTATTGGTTTAGTTTTGGTGCTCCGCCAAAAATTTAGATCTTACCCAGGTGTTCGCTGCAGACATCTAATATGCCCCTGCCGTAATTTTGAAAATTTGTTTCCATTGCGAGGTGAGAAATGGAGGTAGCGAATGTACATGTCATGTATCCATCCAGGTTTTTCAAATTCACTTAATTTTGCACAGATGACACATTCAATCTCTCAGTAATTTTCCTTTGAACAATCGTCACGTACTCGTCTATGTTCACCATATCGCAGAACATCTCCATCTTTACATGCTACATCTTCGCCTCGAGCTCGGACAGATAGTTTCGAAAGAATGTGATTTGCTCGGCCAACATACTGCACAGTTCCGAGATGAGGCCATTACCTATTTCAAAGATGAAATGTTTAGTAGCAGCATCTTCTAAAAGCATTCTTGAATGCAAGTTTGTTTTTCGCAGGCAATGACATCGAGGACAAACATCGAGTTTCTCAATGCTTTGGTCGGTGGTATGACGGCTTCGTTATCACTGCAAGGAAAATTATCCATCATTTTCACGGCCAAAATACTCCTCCCAATCTCTTGTATTTTGGTTTATGGAGTCATTTTGAATATAGGTACAGGTGCTCGAACCAATGGTCATTCTATTCTTCCAGCAGGCTCAGTAGGACACATGTTTTCCCGCAATTTGATGGTCCAGTGATGATGCACCTCACTGTATCCGGAAATAGGCTTCCATGCCACGACTCGTGGAAGATAGCTTCATCTTCAGCATGAATGCATGTGGGTAGAGTAATATCTTGCTTGACTATCTGTAATCTGCTTTATCTGCATGGTTTATATAATTCATTGTAGGAGGAGAAGCAGGAAGCATAAACAAGCCTCTTGATGGCATTAAGCATGTTTTCTAGGTGATATATTCTCTAAATTTTCACTCTGAGAAAATGGTCTCTGGCTAAATTCGCACTGAAATGTTATATTTGAATATGTAATACGTCCATTCTGATCCAAGTCTAGAATGATACTGAAACGAAAATTATGAAAGGGTGGTATTTATACTTTTACTTTTCTCGCTCAGTTCACTGGTGTACACCATGAGAAGACCATCAGTCATGTCGTAACGCTTTCCTTGATGGATCATAGCTCCGAGCTGCATACAGTACATTTTCCACCACTTGACCTAGAGGGGGGATGGAGCATAGGCCTTGTCGATTTTCCAACCTACAATGCGATAAGGAATATTGATGAAAATAACTGCAAGCTCTACCTCTTAAAAAGGGGCAATGTTGCCCATTGTGTGTCGCTACCCATAGGCTCTTATGAAATAGACGACATTGCACGGTGCATAGAAGAATCGCTGCCCTCCGATACAGAATTCGATCTATTTAGGAATCTCAATTCTCTGAAGTTTGTTGTCAGATGCAGCAGTGATATCGACTTTACAAAACCGGATACTATCGGACCGATACTGGGGTTCGATCCAAGCATTTACAAAACTAGCAAACACTTATGTCGTTGCAGCCTGTAAACAACTTGCCGGTCAAGGTGATACAAATATACTGCAATTTGGCTAGCGTCACATACCTCAATGGCAGTTGGAGCAATACACTGCACGAATTTTTGCATATGGTCCCTACACCTTTTAAACTAGTTGTAGCGCCACAAAGCATCATTTACGTTCCAGTCGTCGCAAAGAGAGCACATGAGGTAGCTGTGACCGACATCGACCAGCACGAAAATTTCGTGAACTTTGGTAACAATGAAATCACCCTACAACAGCATTTGAAAAGATAGGAATAATATTTACACCAAACATAAGGGATAAAGTAATGTGTCGTGAAATAGCTGCGAAATACGTCACAGGTCTCCAAGGAATTAACATGTGCTAGTGAGATTATCCTCTGCAGTCTCGAATCCTAGGTCGATCATCATGGAAGATTAACTAAACATCGAACAGCCAGCAGTTTTCGAAGACAACATACCAAAGGTGGAACTTCATGTGTATAAGCTTTCTTCTCTCTTGCTTTCCAAGTCTTTCCTGCGAATTAGGGAGAAGTTGGGTCCAATCCGGCATCGACTAGAATAACGAGCAATGGAAATCTTCATCTGATAGATGGCACCTTGTACTTTCTCAGCGGTGTTGAGGTGGACCTGCAAAACATAAAAATGTTGCAGAATTTGGACTATGGTAAGAAGATCGATTTGGCTTTCAGGTCGTGGGGTCTCGAGACATACACCAAATTGCCAGCATGCCAGCGTATCAACTGGATGGCGAAGTCCAGCTTTGCTTCTGAGAAACTGAAGTACATCATTGTTGGGTTACAGACTGGAAGACAGCACAATGTAAGAGTGAACCTTTCGCAGTTCGACAAATGTCAAACAGAAAATGTGAAAATATTTTCGATTAGCGAAAGCTATCCGTACGTTGACATGAACACGAACTTTGAAAATGGACAGTACCTTCTGGGATATCAGATGTACGCTCAATTCCAAAATGCATATCATGGGTGTGAAGAGATTTGGGCGGCTCTTAACAGCGAGGTCTTGAGAGCCGACGTGGGTGATTGAAGTGAATATGGAGCGGCACCGGAATGAAGGGGCGAGGAAAACGGGAGATCCCCGAAAAAAACCCCGCCGACTAACGGCGTCGTCCGGCACGATTCCCACTTGCGAAAATCTGTTTACCTGGCTGGGTATTGAAACCGGTTTTCCTGCACTCTAAATCGGAATCAGTAATTTTTTTATTTATTGCCAGTTGAAGCTGTTCCATCCGGAATCTGTAGAAAAAATATCACTAATTCATCAGTTAAAAGAAATCTACTAATTCAAGCAGTAGGAAAATAGTTATTTATAGTTTGTTAATAAATAAGCACAGATAATTCCTATGTGATGTAAGTTAGGTACGACTTATTTTGTCGCAGAACACAAATATTGTCTACAAAAAAACCTTTTTGGACGTGGTTGGGTTTGAACCTCCGCCCATAAAGCAAAGCTTTCTGAAGCTTTCATGATCAGCCATATCTACTGCCCTACTTTACCACTTGCAAATGTGTGCTCGTATTATGGTTAGTGACCAACAAAATGTAATGTCAAATTTTGCTGTAATATTCGTAATGTGAAAGTATTTCTTGTTGTTGAAATATATAGATATTCTGCGCAAGTACACGTCTTTGCAAAGTTCGAAAGTCAATCCATGTCTAGTTTAGTTCGGGTTCTGTGCTTTAAAAGATAAATATAGTTTTAATGTACGATGTTATCCTTGCCCACTAGTATCCACCATTTTATAATTTAACGAGACACTGCAGATTTCAACTGTTATTTTTACTGACAGATAGATCAGTGATAATTTTACTGACTGGATAGTGCGGTGATTCAGTATGAAACGTGGATTTTCACCAACAAAAGATTTGTGGTCTGTAAGTTAACAGATCAATTAATGAGGAAACGACAAATTTGATGAAATATTGCATTGTTTCTAACGTTCCGCTTTCTAACTAGCACAGTTATTACTAGTCAATCTCTCTCTTCAAAATAACAGTTTCATTCTGTAAAATCTCACTGCGTTGTAAATGGCTGATGCAATATAACACGGACAACACCGTTAAAATAATTATATTTCTCTTTTAAAGCACATAATCTGAATTAAACTTAACTTAGAATGACTTTCGAGCCTTTCAAAGAGATGTACGTACGCATAATATGTGTATATTTTCATAACATGAAGTACTTTCACATTACAAAACTTACAGCCATTCGCCATTGCAAGTTTATGTCACTACGAAAATGCGAGACCGTTCATCTCAGTGGCAAAGTAACAGAGTTGGCAGAACGTTAGCCAAAAGAAACAAGAAAATGTGTTGCGTTCTGGGGTGGCGATTCGATCCCAACCACTTCCAAAATTCCCCTGTAGATGTAAAAATTTAGTTTTGCGACAAAATAATTGTACTTAATTTATTTCAAACCGTAATGCACGGTTTTTAATTCTTATGATTCTTATTAATCTACTATAAATAAGTGATTTTCTGCTGTTTTTATTAGTGGATTTCATTTAACTGAAGTGATTAGTACTTTTCTTTTTCTACCGATTCCGGATGGAGCAGTTTCAACTGGCAATCAGTAGATATCTACTGATTCCGATTTAGAGTGATGGTGGCTGGCAAGCGTGCTAATCGCTCAGCCACTGTAGCCCCTCATATCATGGGCAAACCCAATCCACGATATTCAGTAATGATAATTTGGAGAGTTTGGCCCCGCTCGTGGTATTTGATATGAGTGAAACAGGACGAGCTTTCTACCTCCAACGTGATCGACTGAAGGATCGAATTCACTACACATGGAAATATCCCTGCCAACACATACGCATTCTGCACGATACTTTACGACCAGCTTGTGTCGCACACTTACCGAGACAAGACCATCAAGATAGTGCCTTGAGCACAGCTGAGAATACATAAATATAACTGCTCGCACACTATACACTGTTTATTCATTTTCGGGCATCGTTAACTTCAAGGTTCGAGAAGGTGCTGAAACTTCTTTACACAAGGGTGTACGTCAAGTGGTGGAGTTCTCCAGACCGCTTCGATTCTGGGTCGCTGAGGCGGACATGGAACTCTGGACACCGAAGTAGAACAATAAAATCTATTGATGTTTTGCCCATTATGTATATTTTATTGTGAGTACAAAATTACATGTAAAATTATGCTGTGATATAATTATTTAAAAAAAAACGTGCTCTATAAAAATATTTTAAATAAAAATACTTACGTTTAAGAATAAAATAGTAAAGTTGCATTCTGAAAGTTTATGTATTTTGCAGGAGTTGTCAATGTCACCATATGGTACAGGCCGGTAGCAAGTGGCATAATCGAGAAATTAATACCACAAATGTGTTGAAAATATAAACCAATATGGAGAGAGCCGACAGTGCCACATATACTTAAAAATAACAAACAAAAATGGCTGCGACTTGGTGGCATGTAGGTTTTGAAAATGAAAACATTTGCCAAACGAGAATACAAAAGTGCTCCCATAATGCCTACCAAGATGGCGAATGGCTGCACCTACCAAAATGGCAGAGTGGGTAATTGATAAGGGGGGACATCTGAAAGTTAAGATTTTTTTTCGTATTTAGTAATTTTAAAACCTTTAAATAACACATTTTTACTACCCTTTTATGTATTTTGGATTATTTTGGAATTTTTTGGGGTAAAGGTCGTTGAAGGTCATGGGGTCAATGTCAAGGTCAAAGGTCCTCAGTCCTCAGTCCTGCTCTCCTGGCTCAGAGCCAAAAGTCCATTTCTCCGGTGTCACTAGTCCACCTCTTCTGTGGGAAAATGGGGTATTTTTAAGGAAAAAACAAATTTTTTTAAGAAATTTAGCATTTTTTTTTGAGAAAAAAGCGAATGTTTTAAGGGAAAAAAGTGAAAAAAGGGAAATTATACCATGGCGTCTGGTCGGCTCCTACTCCTGTGCCCCGTTTTCTTGTTCCCGAACCTACTTTTCCCATCTACTATCTACAACAGACCAACGTTGAAGTAACCCTTGCTGACTGTAACGTTCTGGCTTCAAAACCCATAAATATCATAGTTAATATTGGAATTTTTAAAAGGGTATTTTGGTTCAATTTATTAGACTTTCCCGCTCAATTTAAGTCAAACTTTTCAGATGTGATATAAATTAAATTCTTTACTAGGGATACATAGCTCATATTATTATATTTCATGACAAGAGATATATACGTAGCATAGGTTACAAAATATGTAACTATTATAGAGAATAAAAATTTATATCAGAAACTATCACTGTTTATGGAGTAAACATAAAATGTCCAAAAAGTACCCAGAATTGAATTGTTCATTGATTAATTTATTTATATAGATTTTGCAAAATTTTACAAGTGCGATGCAAAAAGTCATAATTCGTTAGTGGTTTCGAATTTTACAGGCTAGAAGTTGAATTACATGATTAGATAACAATTCAATAAAAAAATATTTTAACGTTTAAAATGCAGTTTGCAACAATTTAATTAAAACCTTATTCTCAAAAACTTCAAATTTCTTTTTAACTCAAAGTTTTGTATCTGCTGAAGTGTTTAGTGAAGTCAATGGAGAAGTATGCTGCGATATCTGTGGAATCCGAAGTTTGTTTCACCGTATATGTGGGAAATTTTGATTTTGACTAAATTTTATATTAAATGTTGAATTAAAAATTCGAGCAAGCAGGGTATAAAACGCCAAGAAATATTTTTCAAGCATTCCTATAATATTTTATTTTATTTTAAGCTGTACGCTGACACATTATTTGAGTTCGATTTGATGATTTTTAAAAAATTTAAATATTTTTGTTATAAAATATTTAATTAGCTTTTCGAAACTAAATTACCTCCAGTGTCATATTTTTTCCATTTAGTTAATCACATCACATTTAAAGAGGATATAATATGCTTAAATATATAAATTGATTTTAGTCCATTGACCACGGTTAAATGCTGATATTACATGAGCCATTCATAACCATGCTATTCATCGATGGTAAAGTGTTAGCATTATAGATTTTAGTGGAACTTGTAGGGAGGAAATAAGGTAGATAGAGAATGCAATTCGTGGGGAAATGGGAGTACACCGAGATCACCAGCAGGCTGACAGCGACGTCCGCCACTGGGGCAGTGTTCCAAAACTTTACTGCAAGAGATAAGAGTATAGGAAACTAAGAGTAAACGTGGTTTTGGAACGGGAATTTCGTTAATAGCTAACTGTGTTTACAAATATATACTAATTAATGAACAAACGTAAACTACTAAAATATTTATCACTTCCCGAAATGCTTTCTTTTCCAAAAAAATTAGTCAAAAACTTAAATAGCATTGCTTACTATAAGTTAACCTTAAACACTATGCGTATAAAAGACAATTAACTGTTACATAGTAAAGCGAATTTCATTAATCGTGTCTGTAACCAGGATGTCCACATTTTCTTTAAATTAGTTTTATTCTAGTAAATTTTCCGCCATTTTCAGTAAACACTTCCTTACTCGCTGGAAAAGTGCGTGTGAAAGATTTACCTTGGCAAAATACTTGTAGTAATTACCCGGCTGGTTTGGGACAGTGCCAAGAGAAAGTAAAGCAGATAATGAAAATGTTTTGGGACAGCCAAAGAGAACCGTTTCTGGCGGGGTAACGTTTCGGAACGCCACCCCGATGGGAAGGTTGATGCGCGGGGGGTGCACGAAGCGGACCGGGGCGCTGATACGCGCCGGTGTGGTGTGTGTGTGTGTGTGTAGGCCGGACGGGAGCATGCGAGCACTGCCACTCACGCCGCCCGTCGTGTCTGCCGCGGCAGCGGTCAGGTCGGTGCACGAGGGCGGCGAACCTGTCCGGCGGCAGACATCCGTCGCTGACGGCGAGGCCATCAAGATCGTCATACACGACGTCGACTCGGACACCGGCCTCGGACAAGGTGCGTATGTGTGTGTGCATATGTGAGGGTGCTTGTCTATATATGTGTGCATGTTTGCGTGTGAATGCATGTGTGTGTACATATGTGTGGATGTGTATCTGACATACGCACAGAGGTATCCTGTACTCCATGCTAAGACTGTTCATGGTAAACTAAGAACTTTTGAAAGCCCTGCTTCAAATATACTTTGTATTCACACTGTGTATTCTTCCACCACGTGTAAAATTAACATTGCCCGTTGGCCTGGCCAATTTATTCATGCGTGGGTCACGTGATACTCTTTAATTATTTCAAAAGTAAACATTTTATAAAATTTCTCATTTTGTATTTGTGTGCATTTAAAAGAACAGAAATCAAACGCATAATTTTTGTGTTCACAAATATTTACGTAGCAATTATATTTCAGCATTACGACATGAGACTTTACTAAGTCAGCTGAAAAACCGAACGTATACAAACACGTCCACAACTTTTGAACATGCCATTTTGACAGCTGCTATTATAGTATACATCATGTTCGTTACATATTACTACATGTTAGTGTAAGTATCTTAGACTAATATAGCTGGTGACCAGCGGCTTCGTTGGGCACGATTCCAACATGCGAATATCCAGGGGCAAACCCGCCCGAAATCGAACCGGTTCGTCTTGTTGGGAGGCTATAAATCTAACCACTTCACCCCCGTGGCCACAAGTAGCTTGGTACATAACCTTAGTGTTAGTATGTTAGTATATATCTTTGTATTAGTATCTAAATATATATATCTTAGTGTTAGTATGTTAGTATATATCTTAGTATTAGAATCATAATATATATCTTAGTGTTAGTATGTTAGCATATATCTTTGTATTAGTATCTTAATATATATCTTAGTGTTAGTATGTTAGTATATATCTTAGTATTAGTATCTTAATATATACCTTAGTGTTAGTATGTTAGTATATATCTTAGTATTAGTATCTTAATATATATCTTAGTGTTAGTATGTTAGTATATATCTTAGTATTAGAATCTTAATATATACCTTAGTGTTAGTATGTTAGTATATATCTTAGTATTAGTATATTAATATATATCTTAGTGTTAGTATGTTAGTATATATCTTAGTATTAGTATCTTAATATTTATATTAGTGTTAGTATGTTAGTATATATCTTTGTATTAGTATCTTAATATATATCTTAGTGTTAGTATGTTAGTATATATCTTAGTATTAGTATCTAAATTTATATATCTTAGTGTTAGTATGTTAGTATATATCTTAGTATTAGAATCATAATATATATCTTAGTGTTAGTATGTTAGCATATATCTTTGTATTAGTAACTTAATATATATCTTAGTGTTAGTATGTTAGTATATATCTTAGTATTAGTATCTTAATATATACCTTAGTGTTAGTATGTTAGTATATATCTTAGTATTAGTATCTTAATATATATCTTAGTGTTAGTATGTTAGTATATAACTTAGTATTAGTATCTTAATATATATCTTAGTGTTAGTATGTTAGTATATATCTTAGTTTTAGAATCTTAATATATATCTTAGTGTTAGTATGTTAGTATATATCTTAGTATTAGTATCTTAATATATATCTTAGTGTAGTATGTTAGTATATATCTTTGTATTAGTATCTTAATATATATCTTAGTGTTAGTATGTTAGTATATATCTTAGTATTAGTATCTTAATATATACCTTAGTGTTAGTATGTTAGTATATATCTTAGTATTAGTATCTTAATATATAACTTAGTGTTAGTATGTTAGTATATATCTTAGTATTAGAATCTTAATATATACCTTAGTGTTAGTATGTTAGTATATATCTTAGTATTAGTATATTAATATATATCTTAGTGTTAGTATGTTAGTATATATCTTAGTATTAGTATCTTAATATATATATTAGTGTTAGTATGTTAGTATATATCTTTGTATTAGTATCTTAATATATATCTTAGTGTTAGTATGTTAGTATATATCTTAGTATTAGTATCTAAATATATATATCTTAGTGTTAGTATGTTAGTATATATCTTAGTATTAGAATCATAATATATATCTTAGTGTTAGTATGTTAGCATATATCTTTGTATTAGTATCTTAATATATATCTTAGTGTTAGTATGTTAGTATATATCTTAGTATTAGTATCTTAATATATACCTTAGTGTTAGTATGGTAGTATATATCTTAGTATTAGTATCTTAATATATATCTTAGTGTCAGTATGTTAGTATATATCTTAGTATTAGTATCTTAATATATATCTTAGTGTTAGTATGTTAGTATATATCTTTGTATTAGAATCTTAATATATATCTTAGTGTTAGTATGTTAGTATATATCTTAGTATTAGTATCTAAATATATATATCTTAGTGTTAGTATGTTAGTATATATCTTAGTATTAGAATCTTAATATATATATCTTAGTGTTAGTATGTTAGTATATATCTTTGTATTAGTATCTTAATATATATCTTAGTGTTAGTATGTTAGTATATATCTTAGTATTAGTATCTTAATATATACCTTAGTGTTAGTATGTTAGTATATATCTTAGTATTAGTATCTTAATATATATTAGTATCAGTACCTTAGTATATTAATATCGCAGTATTAGATGTAATTTACATTCCCACTGGTCCGGACCCTTTAATCATTCGTCAGTCGTGCGAAACTGTCAAACTATTAGAATATTAAAAATTATTGAAATTATGTAAGTTCCCACTCTGTAGACATAAAATTAATGCAAAAATAAATACACTAAATTCAGGTCTCACAAATATTCACGTGCTGCATTTTGAACGACGTAAAATGGATACTTTCTTTCATGCTTTGCGAGGAAACATTTTGCTAAATGGCACTTAGCGTTATCACATGAAATATATGGATTTAATAGAGAAGATACTATCAATTTTTTATCTCAAAAGTGTTTCCTTAAACTGTGTTATAAAAACATTCAGACGACGTCTGCAAAATTAGAAATAACACACAACACGATGTAGGATGTACAGTGAATTTTTGTGGAAGTATAGTCCCATAATGATCGACATTCAAAATATTTATATTTTCAATCATAAATGTTACTTAATATGAAGCAAAGAATATTTCAATATAAGTTTTATCTATCGAGATATTTAATCTGTAAATTTTGAAAAAGCTGTTATATATTTTTGTCATGATTCGATTGTATGCCTGATATAAATGCAATCTCTAAGAGAGCCGTTTATTTTTTATAGAGTGAGATGATATTACAAACCAAATATTACAAGTATCAAAATAAAATCCAATATATTGCTATTCTATTAAAAAATATCTCATTTGTTACTTATCCATGTTTTCCTAGATGGAATACCAACCTTATACGATTACGAAAACGTCATTAAATATTATTTTCACCCATGTACCTAATGGAAATAATTCTAATTAGATATATCTGTAAAGTCTTGTTTTTATTTAGCTACATATATTTCTTGAAGCACGCGTGCTTTTGTCGTATTTATGTGGTTGTTTTGTTTTTTATCTGGCACATATAAATGTAACTTAATCACAAAAGGAGACATGTTTATGCAATCAAGGGCGATAGTAACAGTTGCCACTCCTTGTGGCGATATTCAGTGAACAAATGACTCATGTTCACACTGATTTGAGAGGTGCATACAGTTGCTAGTACAACATCCTCAGTACATTATATGCTGTGCGAGAACCAGAATATATAGGTCTATCTGAATATTTTAAATAACAGATACTTGAGATATCCAAATTAAGTTATATCATTTAATACATATTTTCCAAATTATTTATGAACAGAGTAGTAGAACTTAGACCTACTCGTGTGTATTGTTGCATAGGTAAGTTCTTCAATAATTCATTAAAGTTCCGGCTAGATTTATTTCAAGAGCACTGAGTTCTCAAAACAATGAAATTAAATGGATCATAATGCTCGAAAGAAATCTTAATATTAGAATAATGTAAAATTACTTTCTAACAGCGTGGCAGAGACTATGGTTGAAAACCATATACATGTACAATATAATCAAATATATTTAATAATTTTCCAAGGTGGAATAAGTCAAGAACATAAATTAATATTGACTTCCAGTGAGTGAACAAATACTGTATTCCAAATCATCAACACCCCTAGAAATCTGTACAAAGAGACTGGCTCACAAAGGAAAAATGAATGTTCATGTCATACACAATAGAAACATCATTGAATGCATTTTATGGTGCTGTAAATAAAAATATCTGAAGCTACCCTGCGTATGTCAGCTTACAAAAACTACTAATATAGTTTACGTTTATCACATCGAACATCAAAGGTCGCTAGAAGTGTGCTTTACAATACGTTGGAAATATTCCCGGAATTGTTTTAATGCTGTTGGCGAAAGAGAGATGCCATTGGCGGAAGCATGTTATTGACGCTTGGGACATTACAAGCAGACCACCCTCTTAACAGCCGCTATAGATCGCGACCACGGCAACACGACAAACATTCTCCCGCGCCGAGAGACCACTGCTGTTTACGAGCCAATCAGAGCGTGTGTTTGACATGTGCAAATATTTACCCCCCACCCCCCCAAACCCTTTCCACAACCCTCTTTATAGCACCCGTCAAATCTCTCAAACGCAGAATTCATCGTCATTAGGGCGAGCTAGGGCTTTTTTGAGGGCACATGGAGTTCCCTGCGGGGTCAGGAGGAAGGGAAAAAGTTGCACTGCAATTAACTAAAGTAAACATGACCAGAGAGCGCCAGTGTCGAGGACCGTTGCTACACATGTCACAACTTGTTGACGCATGTGTGTAGTACCTGCCTGCCTGTACAACTACACAGCGGCTCATTTTAAACCATTGACAAACGAAGGGTTTGCGGAAGAGTGGACCACTGCAATGTTAAACCAAGCTACTTAGTCAAAGACCGTTGGATTTAGAACGAATTTACTTTTGAAAGTATGGTTGCACAAACAATGAAACAATGACGTTTGTAAACGCGTCCGCTAGGAAGCGACGTAGTAGGCTATTTTTTTTTCTCTCGTCGCGCGATATAAGTGCTTACGGTCGAAGTGCTGTTTGACATAAACAGGACTCTCACCTTCATTATGATAATAAATTTAACACCGATAATTATTAAATGGCAATAAAGTTAATGTTATATAACCTGGACTTGGTAGGAATGCACCTCAGTTAAAGAAGCTAAATTGTCGTATTAAAAAAATGCGGCTTTTATTGTACTCCTATTACATTAAAAAGTTTTTCCCGACAAACTCTGCACGGGAAAATAAAAATAATGTGAAATTTGTGCAAAACAGTTATATCTTTTACTAAATTCATTATATTGTGGAGCATGTATTACAGAATTTTCCTGTTATTAAAAGCAAATCCTAAGAAGTCTTTTGCCGGTTAACTAAACCAGACGTTTTAAAACTGAACCTGAAACATTTCCTATGTTCTACATGCGGTAATGGTGAGTACATTAATAGTTTGATAATAAAAATTGAACTCAACAAGAGCTTGACTAAATGAAGTTTCGATATTTTTACGATGTATGTGTCAGGATTGTTTTATGAAATGAATAACAATTGCTACTTAAAAAATATATGTTTTCTATATATTCAGTGAGCGAAAATTTACAAATTATTGGATGTCCAGTAAATTGATGTAACTGGAAGAGATATCACCATTTTACAGGGACACTCGTTAACTCGAAGTGATGCGTTGCGGACACACCTCCGTGAAGAATTAGGATTTTTCATCTGAAACCAACTGGACCATTTGTCTTCAGTTTATATCTCAAAACAATCTCGTACTTGATAAGTAACGCATGACACTGAGAAGTAACTTTGGCAAGCTCTACACGCGCCCATGAAGGAGAAGCGAGGTGAAGATGCAGTATAGATGGGACGTGTGAGCCAGAATACGTCGAGAACACTCACTACCCAGTCATACACAGACTCCGCCACATTTCCTACGTGAAAAAACTCTGTGTGTTTGTCCTCACCGGGAATATATGTGAGAGGAGACGAGTATTTGACCGCTACTCCTGTACGATCCCCTAGGTTCTGGAGTAGACTCCAGACTAATATAAAATACTACACTTGTAGTACAGGCGACTACGCCTGTGTAAAAAGAGCCTTTAGGCCGGGTGCACACGTGCGAACAATGTCCGCACGGCGCCTTAGGCCGGGTGCACACAAGCGAAAAATGTCCGCACGGCGCCGCAAAAGCATTCAACTAGGGCTTGGCATTCAGAATATCGAAGACTGGACTCTCCTTAATCGTCTTTATATAAATCGCTGTAACCCACAGGCGTACAAACACTTTACAATAATTACGTTATGACAAACGTGAGAGTACTTATGGCTTACCTCTATTCAATTACGTCAAAGCCACTTGTGTTAGTTACCAAACAAAATTCTCTCCGTCGGGGCAACCGTTTAGAACCAATTCACCTTAATTCTCTGTTGTCTAAGTCTGCATCACCTCTACGTATCGGCAGCGGCAGTCCCTGGTACACGCCTCGTAAGTCATATTAGTATTCTTGTCTCATTTTACGTAAGCCGAGAAGAACCTTGCGTGCATGTCATAAAGCACGAACAGCTGATCCACAACAAGAGTCACAGTATCCTCTCTATTTGGTCATACGTGTATTCACAACTCTGTATGGCAAAACTTCTTCGCCATAAACATTTGTTTTTCTCAGCACACAGAACGGATATTCTAGTTGTAAACAGAAAATGTTATAAAATTTTTTAATATTCATTGAAACTTTGCCACTGAAGACAAATAAATGGTGAAAATACTTTCAGTTACACAAATTTGGAGTGCTCTAATTAGCTGTCAATTATTACATAAGCATCGAAAAACTATAGACCGGGAATAAGAAGATGCAAACTCGTTTGTATTTTACCCATGGTTAAATCTTGTCATTTATGTCACTATTATTGCTCTAAAATAAACCAAAACGCACTTCAATCTATATAAAAAAGTATTCAATTTCTAGCATGAGTTGTAAATTTATAATTCATAAAGATAATTTATCATATATTAAAAACGGCGTTCCATGAAATCACAATATTGTCATCCATTCATGGAAAACAATGTAAGCTTACAGGAAGTGCCCCAGTAAAATATGATAATCATAAATGTTAGATTAATCATGGATAATGTCTTTAAATCTACGATCCATAAATTTACATGATATCCAATTATTCAAGCTGAAATTTCAGATCATCATTAGTTAAACTAACAGGGATAATTGCTGGTATTGAAGGCAGTGTGATACGTATCTCAGCAAACACTACCTGTAGGCAAAGTGTCGGCCCGATACATGTACTGTCAGCAACTGTCGTTTCACTGCTAGAAGATTGCCATCTGACAACTCCATGACATCTTTTTTGAGACAGCAAGTTTGTCGTTAGAAAAAATACAACGGCTCGCTGTATTTTTTGGAAAACAGATGGATAGCACCTAAATTATGTCGGCACGATATCTCACAGCCAACGTATCTCCAATTGCAAAAATTATATTCTGGCCGGATTCCGATATAGCATGTCTATTTTTTCGGTAAGCTAGCCGTCATCTTATTTATTCAGGCCCACTAACGTTTTCGAGACATGGTTCTTTATCACAATAAAGATACAAATATGATGTATTTTTGCCGACAAACTTTTGGAAAGTTTTTGTTAATAGGCAAGATGTTAGCTAGCTGTTAATGGCGTGATGTATTTTTTGAGACCATGTGTTAACCGTTAGAATGTTTTTTTTTTTTAATGATTAAGTATGTGTCACGTAGTAGCTCATGACTTTTTTTAAACTTTGAAATAGTTTTCATTTGTACGACCATCGAACATATGTATTAAAAACTAACAAAACAATTAGTTTGCAAGCCTTTGAAGAAACGAAGAAACAGTTTTTAAATAATCAGTGGTTTAAAATTATTCATTTTATTTACATGAAATTTATGCATTTATTTATAATAACTGGTGTCATGACAAATTTTAAATGATTGTAGTATACCAGCAACTTACCCCGTGGTGTATAGGTGAGCATGCTGGACTGTAAACTCAAGGATTTTTTGTTCGAATCCCGTACTCGGTAAGCCAAAATACTTTAATATCGTATAATGTGTTGAGAATTAAATGAATAAATGTAAAGAGGGAATAACAATTACTAAAATAATTAATCGAAAAGTTAAGGGTTTTTCATGTTTAAACTTCTTATTTCTGGACATTAAACCGCTGCTGGCCCGGCATCGTAACGATATGCAGTCACCACAGGCCCGGCATCTTGTAGCCATCCGGCCGCCACAGACTTGGCATCTTGCCGCCATCCAACTGCCGCAGGCCCGGCATCTTGCCGCCATCCGGCCGCCGCAGGCCCAGGATCTTGCCACCATCCGGCTGCCACAGGCCCGGCGTCTTGCCGCCATCCGGCCGCCACAGGCTCGGCATCTTGCCGCCATCGAACCACCGCAGGCCCGGCATCTTGCCGCCATCCGGCCGCCGCAGTCCCGGGTTCTTGCCACCATCCGGCTGCCACAGGCCCGGCGTCTTGCCGCCATCCGGCCGTCGCAGGCCCGGTGTCTGGCCGTCATCCGGCCGCCGCAGGCCTGTAATCTTTCCGCCATCCAGCAGCTGCAGATTCCGAAACTTGTCGGCTAGCTTTTACCTTCCCGATTCTGGCCCGTACTTTTCGTCTATGTTGGTCCGGAATACATTTTGTATCTTGCCGTTAGAGGTATGGTGTTTTTTTTTACACTGTAGGCAAACAGTCAGCCACCAGTCCATATTTCCACCAGGCCACTTCTGGCATAAGATAGCGGGTCGACATCATCTGGCCGGAGTTTGTAGGCTATCTTTTACTGGCCCGATTCCGGCCCGTATTTTTCGTGTTTGTTGGGATCTGACCAAGAGCAGATAGTGGTGACACACAAACACTCTGCTGTGAATGGTGTGGAAGTTTGCAGTACATATTTATGTACATTTAAAGCAATAATGTGCATTTAGAAGCAGTGTGTGTAGCAACAAAATTTGCGTAAATATTGATTATTGAAAATATGTAAAAGTCTTGTTTTACATAATATGGCTCTGCAAAGTGCAGAGGAAATGTATAATGTTTTAAATTCATACTGGAAACTCTTTTATTGATTAAAGAAAATCTTAAAGTAGACAAAATATTTTCTTCTTACAAAATATGTACTAACATATACTACTTATTACTAACATATACTACTTATTACTAACATATACTACTTATTACTAACATATACTACTTATTACTACCTTCTATGCTCTAGTGGTCCTATTAAAATTTGTCTTCGCCATGTCATAATTTTTATCATCGTATTGATCACAGCTACCGTAGGTGATTCAACTCACTACGAATGTAGCGATACTGTGATTTCACACTACATCTAATATGCAGGAATACATAGTTGTAAGTAAGTCGTTCATTTCTTCATTCAGATGTGTTTTAATTTGATACATGCCAGACGTTATTCAAATTTTCTTTGTCAAGTCATATTGAATCAACATTCTTGTTTTAGATATGGCTGCCTAAAGAATGTTAGATAAATGGTCGATTATAAACCAGATTATGAATTCATACAGACATTATATTAAAAGATTCGTTGGGGAAGTTCTAACTGTATGTACACATAAACATTATGAGAACATTTTATTGCAAAACTAAGCTATGCAAGCCTTCGTATGCCAGATGCAGCCTTTGGTTAATATTCATAAGTTATATTCTGTGTTCTACTACAGCATTATTTTCAACGAAATGTATCACTGGTTTGGAGTCCTCTAGTTCAAACTAGAAATAGTAAGAACTTATTAGTGCATGGTATTGGTATATGAACTTGACACATATTTGGCAATTTCTATTCATGTGTTTCAGTAGCGACAGAAAATACTCCCAATTTCTTTGCCAATTTCTTTCTCCACTAAGTTTCCACTGAAAACTCCAGCTTTCAATTTTTCTTTTTTTAACTGCTCGCCTAAATAGAAACCAGTTTTATGTTTGATTTATTAGACAGAATTATATGTAGACTTACTCTTCGGTTATGTAATCATATTCCTTCAGAGTACAATCAAATTAATTCTTACTCAATTTTATAAGAGACTGACCCACGCATGCATGAGTAAAAATTGGTTTGCATCAATACTTGAAACTTACCAGATCCTGTGGTATAAGTATGCAATTCTGATATTGTTTCATGACCAACACTTTTTTGAATTTCTGACTTGGTGAGATGTCCGTCTTGTGTTGGCAGTGGCTCGCCCTGGCTCCAAGAGGAGGGTAGTTCTCCGACGAGATCCAGGCGACAAGGGACATCGCAGTAAGTACAGCATGACTACTACTGCTGCATGACCCTCATAGGACTACTACTTCTACATGACCCTTACATGACTACTATTGCTGCATGACCATCATATGACTAGTGCTGCATGACCTTGACATGACTACTACAGCTGCATGACCCTCATATGACTACTACTGCTGCATGACCCTCACATGACTACTATTGCTGCATGATCCTCACATGACTACTGCTGCATGACACTCACATTACTATTACTGCATGACACGGGACTACTACTGCTACATGACCGTAACATGACTACTATTGATGCATGACCCTCACATGACTACTACTGCTGCATGAACCTCACATGACTACTGCTGATGACACTCACATGACTACTACTGCATGACCCTCACTTGACCACTATTGCTGCATGACTCTCACATGACTACTACTGCATGACACTCATGTGACTACTAATGTTGCATGACCATCACATGACTACTACTGCTGCATGGAACTCACATGACTACCACTGCTGCATGAATCTCACATGACTACCACTGCTGCAGTACACTCACATGAATACTAATGCTGTATGACTCACACACTCCCTGCACTGACTTGGTGGTCAGTCGCTGACATAGGCACTGCATATGTACCTTGTGAAATTCCTTCCTAGTTTTAGGGGACAATGCAATCAATTATTAGGCAGAAAAAATGAAATCTATTTTAATTCACCAGCCTACGACTATCGAAGTAAAGCGATGACGCAGCGAAATATATAGCAGCCAGCGACTGCTAAAGCTAATGTCACAGTGCTAACATACATCAGTTGTCTCATAGTAAAAATATGTCTGTTAGTGAGAATTATTCAGAGACAAATCATTACTCAATATTGCCAAGTTTTTTTGTGATTTACGTAGTCCATATTTCGGTGAGTTCCACTAAAAAAAGCTGAATTGTTTTACATTATAATGTATAATTTATTGTGACTCTTTGTTTAAGAATTATAATATAGTCAGTTGGTATTAATCTGTGTTTGTGAGACTTTTACCATTGTGGTTGGTTTTCTAACAGTTGGTTATAAATATATATATCTGAAAATTTTATGACACTAAAATATTAACAAATTTACTTTCTGCTGTTGCCAATCAAACATATGTTTTTATAACTTTAATCTCTAACTTCGGCACTTTGATTGTATCGCTAAATTATTTATTCAAATTATTCTACGAGAATTGTTTTTAAATTTGTCTCAAGCGATACTACTGTTTATTGATTCTGCTATTTACACCTAATTTATTCTCGAAGTTTTCATTATTTCGTGGACTGCACGTATACATAAATGGGTGTATTGAAAACTGAACCGCAAAAATACTGGTTTTTGCAAAATTCGCAATGTATTTCTCATTTCCTTCAGTCGTCAAGTATGTCAGTCAGATTGAGTTCAGTCTTTAGATTTTACTCCAGGGCTCCAACTAGGGGTTTCTTAAAATTGGATCCTTATGTCATAATCATTAGAGAATGCTATAAAATTTAGCCTCGGGTTAGGTAGTATAAAGAAACTGATAAAATAAATTGAACTGTAACATTTCTTTAAAAAACTTTTATAACCAGAAACCATAATTTAACGTTTGAGTTCCTGTAAAGTGTAAGTATACAATGCACTTGGTGCAGCTTTGTATTATTTATGCGTGTATCCCTAAAACATATTGAACTTTTTTGGTATTCTTTAAATTATTTTCATTCATGTTCTCTTGTCATTTGACATCTAGGAGTCTTGACTTTATGATATTATTATATGGTTGGATTTTTAACACGTTAATATCGGCGAGGGTTTGTTAACTTCGGAATATAAGCCAAAAGTTTGTTGATTCTATCTACTACTGCAGAAATACCAATTCTATCGGTCGCTATTTTCTAAATTATCAAGGAATTATTGCCTTACATAGCTCATGTTCATTGTACAACTTCCATTTTAATCTGATTTTCATCCAATGTTGAGTCTAGTTGGTTGTCTCAATACAATGTTGCAAGGCCGCGGTTGTTGTATTGGCCAAGGCGAACCGGGTTCGATTCCCGGCGGGGTCGCTTTCAGATCTTCGCATGTAATAATAATGCCGAACTAAGTAACGGGTCGGAGGGCTTTCTCGGGGATCTGTCGTTTCCCCCGCCCTTGCATTCTGGCACTGTTCCATACTTACTTCGTTTCATCCTTATCAGCTCTCAATACACCGATGTTAAGAGCCGCCTAAATGTCTCCACTCCGATCCACTCAATTTTATGTTTTAGCTATGTAAAATTAAGTGCAATAGTTTGTGTTATGTAATAACAAAATTTATCTCTTTAGGAATTTATTGTTTGGTGGAACAGTGTGCTTTTCGATGTCTGATTGTTCAACTAAATACAGGATTGCTGTGTTTGCAATCAAGCATATGTTCTACCGAATGAAATTACTGCAACTTTCTATTTGCGCTAATTTGCTCTAGACGTATTACGTAATGGTCCAAGAATGTAAGGAGGAATTGGAGTGGGACGTCCTGGTAAAATCCAAGCCATCGATTACAACATACCACCTTAGCCGTATCAAATAGTCTGTGCGTGGCCTGGCTGAAAGCCGACACCTAACAACGCAAATAGCAGCAGAGTGGTCTGCCCGCTATACCACCGCAGCCCCGATGTAGAGAGTCACGTGAAATATTACTCCCAGTACAGAAATGCTGGCGAACTTCCAAAGTTTGGGGAAATTGTAGCACCCAGTTAAACATAGCTATGATCGAGAGTGAACGTTTTTAGGGCAACGCACAGCATGCAACTAGAAGATATTATTATCCGCGGAATGTGCATTAAAATATCCTAAGTGTAATTTATGATGTGGGTTTCAGTCCTACCATGGTTTAATGTGATTGACATTTAGATACCAGACTACCAGTGTACTTGTGAAACGGTTCTCTTTTCATGATCAACCCAGAGATGAAATTTTAACTATCTAACACGCTATTTGATTGATGGCTAATGGTGATAGAAATGAGAAATGTTAGGATGCGTGCTGAAAGCCAACATAGCATTAGTTTTGTTATCACAGCCAGTGATTCGAAGGCTTTGTGTTAGCCGGCAGAAATGAGGACCATTCATAGTCCACATCAGTAACGTGGTTTACTAAACGGTACAGATCAATGAGCATCGAGATTGGGCCAGCAAAGAAACTGTTACTAAGCTTTTTGTGCATTATGTACTGGGTCTGAATGGGTTATCGGTTTTATATATTTTTGTGCCATTGACATCTAACTGCAAAAGATCTCGTATATCTGAAATATTGCTTGGCAATTTGTATTTAATATATTTGGTAAATAGTCGTGTCAGACCTAAGGGCCTTAGTAATTTATGTTTTACATTCGACAACGAGATATCGGCCACTTGCCTCATTGGACACTATCGCATGCGTGTGTACAGTGCAGACCATTAAGGGGGCCGTCTGAACGCGCGTCTCTTACGAATTCGAGGTCTCGATACGCGTAAACTCTTTGGTCGATACTTGCTAGCTCCCCGCTTGCCACGTCGACCTTGCGTGTAAAACGATCAAGTGGTGTACAGTCTTTCCGTCGGCGATTGGATAATGTACTTTTACGACAGGATAATAAAGAGGAAATTAGAATGCCTGTACATTGACCAGTCTAAAATAACTGTACGGAAAAAAAAATTGCTGCTTAAACTGGTTTCAGGAATAAATCGTTTTAACCCAGAAAGTTGGAGGTGAATTTAAAAAAAAAATCTAACATTATCTTTATTCTCGAGAGGTTTCTTAAACGGTTTTTCTGTTCAGAACACTCATGAAAAATATTAGATATTTAAGGGGTAACGGTGGTGCAGTGGTTAGATTACTCGCCTCCCACCTGAGCGAACCGGGATCGATTATAGAATATTCGCATGTGGTAATCGTGCAGGAGGATAACGCTGGTCGGTGGGTTTCCTAGGAGATCTCCCGTTTTCCTGGCCCCTTGCATTCCTGCGCTGCTCCATACTCACTACGCTTCACCCTCATCGGCTCTCAAGCCCTACAGTGGTGGTATTCTTTCCATATCGTGATTGGTTATACATCATGAGAACTTTATTTTAAGATATGATATTTATATTAAAAACATCTTATATTGTATAACTACTTTGCAGAATTTCCGAAACGATAATGGAATGATTTCACTCTGTATTTCCTTGAGTGAAACTGACAATTAATGAATGAGTTAATCAATATTAATATTACAGATGCGAAAAAACCAGGACAAACGGTTGTGGACATAAAAATATCTGTGAAGGTGTGTCCTATCCACTGCTAACACTATTTTTCCAATTTTGTATTAAAAAATTAAATTACCCACATATGTAAGGGATACCACTCACTTAAGGGGACTTATTAGTAACATACTGTGTGTAAAATTGGGTTTGCGCATATATTCATGGCAAAGTAAAAACTGCTCTGGGGTTATGACTTTTTCCCAGAATTCTGTGGCCAGCGCTTTTTATTTTTGTGCTATTAAATTCTGTGTAAAATGTCATAAATAGCAATATGTAGGCTTTCCCTGTGCAGTTTCTTTCAGCGGATAGCAGGAAAGTTCGAAGTGATATTTTTTTGTTTTAATCCGTTTCCTTATATCGTGTGTAATAATATCCTACCGATAACTTCAAGTTCCGAGAATGCATATAGAGTAGTTGGGGAGGGTCTATCGTGCATTGCTTACTTATAACCTTGATGCGTACAATTTTTTTTACTAATGATTCTCCTTAATAGAGCGTGGGGCATATTTAAACTCCTAATATATCAATTGGGTGTTATAGATATTTGGAAGCCAACGTAGAAAAAATAAACAAAGGGAAATCATAGATAATGCTAATTTACTACTATGTGAGCAGCTTTTGTGCAGTATTAATGTATTATTTTTGGTAATATTTTGCGCCACGACAACATATTTAAATATCATTAGAAGTATCTCGGCACGAATAGTTATATCGGTCTGGTAAAACATTTTCTCTCGTAGATATTAACAATAAGTGTGAAGGAGTGCCCTCGTTTTATCAATCGGCTTCCATGACATTTAAAAAGCACAGTTAATGTCTATAGCTTTAATGTATGCTCAATGCCCCCTTTACACTAAGGTGACAAGACGTCCCGATTTTTTCGGGACAGTGCCGGATTTCGAGGTCATGTCCCGAATTTTTTAGAGGGTCATTCGGGTTGTCCGTTTGTCCCGAATTACGGGACCTGATAGTGTTGACTATTTAGTGTATTTAATCAATAAATCATACACCTTATGATAAGTTATTTGTAAAAAAAACAACTATGATATTCACTTTTTTTTTTTAACAAAAACAGCCCCAGTAAACAGTCAATTCCCCACCCCTCCCCCCCACACACACATACACTCCCACCACTACTCTCCCTTTCCCACTGCCGACCATTTATGAGCCAAAACGAGTGCCTCGAATTCAAGTATAGGCTACACACAGTAAAGTGAGCACTTTTGAAAGACGTCTAATTTTTAATAACAGTCAATTAATATGTTTTATTTAAGTCTTTGACGTACTCTATTCATTACTTAAAGAGCAGTATTAATTTTAATAGGTGGTTAATGGAAAAGTAGTGACTGAAGGGAAAAAGTAACTAGGGCCTCGAAAGTGTTCACTTTACCATGAACAGCCAATAAGTAAGATATGGTCACCTTACCTTACACCGACATGCAGTGGAACGTGCCAGGTAGAGCTGTAGAGTGACAGACAGTGTTTGTTGTTGTGGTGGGGAGGGGAGAGGGGGGGTGCAGTTGCGTGTGTGCTCGCCGGCAGAGCGGTTGTCCTAAACTGCAGTTCAGGCGGTGTTTCAGCACGTGGCTTCGGCATGCGTGTTGTCGGAGGCAAGACAGGCAACGACGGACATCTCTTCGCCTACATCGTGTGGACTGTGCCCGGAGGACCGGCGGAGAAGGCAGGCCTTCAGCAAGGAGACAAGGTGAGACACCTTACACTGCTCCCTAGGCTACCATACACCATCACACACTTACAACTATGTCCTTTCTTCAGCAACTATGTACACTCCTCCTAATAAACATGCAAACCAAACACATATAAGCTGTTCACCATTCAATGAAAACTTTTTTAAGGCCTTGCTTAAGGTCTACTTGTATGCATGCTGCGTATTCTCCCGCCTTATGTAAGATAAACATTGCCATGGGCCTCATCACTTTATTCATACGTCGGTCAGATGAAACTGTGAAATTATTGGAAAAGAATATATTTTTTAAAATCTGGTCATTTTTATACTTCGATGCCCTAAAAAATAAACAGAAAGTGAAATAAATCAATTAAGTTGTCACAATTGGTTACCTAAAACTTTTTATTTGACGTGAAGATATATAACTACTTTCCATCTATCGTTACCAACTTTACTGGGCGCATGCCACTCAGTGTGCCCGTTGAAATATATGAATTTAGGAGTAGTAATATTTCTCTAAAGTTCTAAAGTTAATTTAAAAAGTGCTCACTTTATCGTGAATAGCCTTTAATACACATTATTTCCTCATACACTTCCACCATGTCCTTAGTGACACGCATTACCACTCTCAGACCTCCAAATAAAATTACATATGTTATCACATCTTACAATTTCAGCGTTTCCACATTGACAAACCCTCTTCCTCTTAAATCTGCACCATAAATGACATACATCATCTCCTCAAAGGTTTCCACCATTTCCTCAAATCCTCCTCCTGAGGATTGCAATAGCGTGGCTTCTATTGTACTACTACATAACGTACCTCACTCTAAAACATACCAATCTTATTAAAAAATTTGTCCATGCACTACCAAAAAGGTAAGAAATTTGTGATTTGTGTCACGTATGAAAAAATGAAAGCATATGTTTTGTAAAAAAAAAAAAAAAAAAAAACAATTTTTAACCATACTTACATCCTGGATGCCTCAAATAAAATATTTTGCCATTAAACCATAACGAAGAGCAGCCCGATGTTTTACTATAGTTGCATGTAAAATGTGTTTTTACTAATTAAAAAAATGTTTCAGTAGCAGATTTTTTGTGCACTGGTTTTAGTTCACGTTCGTGGTTCAAAATGATGTGCAGATAATCGACATTAAAATTTTTTGTAATCATTGTTACTAATATATTTTACACACAATAATAAATATTATTATTGTGGTAGTTCAGCTTGATTATTTTTGCTAGCATGCTTTCTAAATAATCCAGAATAGAAATACGCAAAAATATTATTTAAACCAGACTCTTATAAATTGATTTTTGAAAAATATCTAAATAAGTGAATTCAAGAAAAAATATTTTACAATGTTAGAAAATATAAGCATTCTTTTTCACATGCACCACATAAACAGGTATTAGGTACATACTTGACAACATTGGTAGGCAAACATGTTTCTCTTTAGTTATATATCTGACAAAATTTTTGTGTTATGCATTGTTCGTTTTATTATACATTTGACTACAGCTAATCAAGGTTCGTTCTTCGTGTTTGCCTTATGACTCAGACGTAGTTATCTGTGGCGAAATAGTTTAGCAGTGGCGTATGTTGAAAATATTTCACCTAGATAAAACTAGCTATTCTCAACAGATATTTTACACGTAAATAATATACTCATAAGGAGTTCAGTCAAGAGTTATTCTAAACTACGAAACAAAATAGGACGAGTGACAAATGAAAAAGCAACCAAAACAAGACAATGTATACAGAAACATTGAGAAAAAGGGATTTGGTGAACAAAATGAGTGTGTTTGGCACAATAAAAATAATTGTTTCTATGGGGGCAAGGAAATATTCTGTTGTTAACATACAATTATTTTGTTGTTCTTAATTGGTTGCTCAAAACAAAAATTAAGTTGGTACAGCTAAATGTATTTTTTCCTCGCTAAGCGTATGTTAAATAGTTTCGGCCAATATTCCGACTTAGATTCGTACCTAGGCTGTTTGCGTCTGAGATCTACACCCTAGTAACTTTTAACTAAAGTGGCTGCTTACAAGATGCCAATATTTTTTAATATAAACAGATCGTACACCGAACAAAGTGCGCAATTAAATATATATCAAATTTTATAGCTTCATTTTTTAGTTTTCTGTAGAAATTATTTTACTTGGATGTTAGTACCATTATTACAAATTAAATAAATGTACTAATGAACACTGTTTCCATCTTAACAGCCACAAAAATACAAACAAACTCTCGACCTGTTTTCGAAGGAATACAATCAGATATATCGCCAAACAAATATATACAGTTGATCCAACTAAATATTTCTGACAGTCTAATTGATTTGCTCCAGCACAGAGCTTTCATTAATTCAAGTGGGAATGTGCTTTGATGAAAAAAATTGATTTTCACTTTCCAAATTTTGTTTATTCAACAAATATTTAGTTCGGCCTACTAAATATGATTTTGACACTATACAAACAAACATTGTGTCGGCCAGAACAAACCTCTATCCCGGCGTACATGCAACAAACTGAGACAACTCCAACATGCAACACAGACGAAACACGAGACGCAGACATGTATGTTTGTTCCTTCTGTGCTGTTTACATTGTTTCGTCAAGTTTTCAGCTTACAAACTTTTATACATGTCAGTGTTGGCCTGTGTTGTTGCAGTTGAGTCGTCTAGGGTTTTGTGCGTACAAAAGTCTGTTTAGTCTAATCTGTGTTGCTCGTCCGTTTGTCACTCGTGCTTTCCTGTTTCGTTTGTTTCGATAGTACTTCTTTACTGACTTCCTAGTAAGGATATTTTAAACGTTGTAAATATATGTTAACCACAGCCATACTCGCTTGGCATGTTCTCGCATGGTGCTCGTGTCCATCTTCTGCCATAGATATGTCCAAGGTAATTTTACATCTTTTCAAACCTGCTTCAATATACGGTTTATAAGGGTTGCGAACCAGAAATGTGTGCTGGACTCAACCCGACACAACAATTTGTTTTCTTCTCACACCCAAATAACTACAGGTTTTGTCTTCGGCTATGAATCAGTCATAGCCTAAACTAGCGACACGATTAACGAATCACTTATCCTCATGGAAGATCATTAGCCATTAAGTTTCGCAGTCTGAGTACTTAAAAAAATAACTTTGTGTGTATTATATAAATAATTGTGCACACTAAACCTGAAGTGCAAGCACTATTTATAAATCACATCTATGTACTCATTTCGCGGCGTACTCCTAGACAAAATGACTGAAAAACCGGACATTTACTCGTACAAAATGATCGTGTAATATTCGTAAAACTGAAGAATCTTCATTCTTTTAAATAACGGGTTTCCTGTTATTCATCAAATATTCTGTAAATTCACAGAACCTCTCTGTTAACTCCCCACAAAGATTTTGTATATTACCAGTATTCTCCGTAAATATTCCACAAAAATTTTTGTATAGCCTATTTCCAATTTCCTCCGTAAATTTTCCACACAGTTTTTATATATTCCCGCTTTACAATATGGTATCAAAAGAAAGAGCTTACCGGTGAATTGCATATAATGCTCCATGCTGGAGCCACTTAAATGGAATGGAATATTTCAGGTCCCGCGTACGCCGCCGTTGAAGTGATTATTCGTGTACCACATTGGCTGTCACAGAAATGTACATTTTGGTGTACGTATAAGGTGAAAATTCTACCCTAATGGACTCCACTGAAATGAATTTCGGATATGTGTGGTTATTCAGGAGTAGTTGTCAAAGAACCAAGTTGTCGTATTGTTAACTTGTATTTTGGAGTGACATCATTAACAAGAGATGGCATTAATCAACACTATAATTACCTGCAATATAAAATATTCCACTACTGAACAAACTACCAACGAATAAATCAGTTCAATTATTGGTTAGCATTTAATTAATAATATAGAATGTTTGGTGAAGAAACATAAGCAATAAAGTTCCGACATAAATATACATGATGCACAATTTGAAAAGCTCATTTCAGAAAATAATGATAATTATCAATTGCCATTTGGCCACTTAAAATAGTCCTTCCGCACTAAAGAAATTGTTATTAAATGTCCAATTAAAAATACCTCTTCGTTCTACTTCATTATTCAGCAAATACGTTTCTTGCCTAGGCTGTACAGATTTACTAAATATTTACGTAGACGCATTTTATCTCTCTTCTGAATTAATTGTAGGCAAATTTTACAAGAAAGGCTTTATAGAAAGGGTTATGATGAATCTTGAAGACTAAATTGGTGAATTCATATTATATCTGTCTGCTGCTATGTTCAACTTAATTCAGTATTTACTTATCTGTAACTGTAGTTATTCTGGAATAATACGTTCTCGTAGTTCCTGACAGCAATTAAATTACTATCAATTTAAATAACAATTTTAAATATATATTTTCGATGAACTTCAGGATGCAATATGCCAACTTAAAAGTTCCAAGAACAAAGATAATTATTCAACACAGTCCTGTTAGAATTTGCCATTGCACTTCAAAAATTCCCTTGCTTCAATGTTCACATTCAAATATATTTATTTTAGCAATTTGAATAACAATGCTAACTTAAATGCTGCATTAAAACATTAAATGAATTTAACAATTCTGAAAATACTTCAGTCTGTGCCCATCCGATAAGTACACTAAAACTGCAATTAAAGATGTAAACAATAAAATAAACAAACATTTGCAAAACATTACAAGCTCATAGAGTACATAAATAACAAATATTTCTGCCAAAAGAACTGTCATGCAAATAATAAATATTAACAATAATATTGCAGTGGAAATAAAGTAAAACAATTATAAGTGGGCAGAAAGGCAAAATTATTGTAAGTTACACTGGTGTATACAAAAGTCGTAAAAAAGTTAAGAGGCAGTTTTAAACATAGAGACCGTTAAATTTCAAGAAAAAATGTGTCGATTCGTCAAGATAAGCCCGTGACAGCAGCAACAGAAGAGTACAGAAAAGTAATAATATAATATATTGATTAAATATTATTAATTAGATATTTATTGTACCCATACCGCACCAAAAAAAAAAAGAGTTACGAATAAAATCATAAAATCTGACAAATCCTCAGAAACCATAATATTTAGAGAAAAATGGTCGAACTTTGCGCGGCGTAGAAATACATATAAGAGGGTATGAAGAATATTTTTGTGCAAAAACATCCTTGTTTGCCTTTTGTTTTCTGATAAAAAAAATAAATAAATAAAGTACGAGGGTATTATATATATATGTAAAAGGTAAATAAAAGTGATGTATTTTGTAAGTATGACATGCTGTCGGTGTCAAAGTTCTAAATACGGAGAGGTTGAGTATTTTGTAAGTATGTAGCTCAGTTTCGTTATATGTCGCTATGGAGCACGATTCCACACATCACATTTATATTACCGTAACAACTGCCTGGAATGTACGGAGGAAGGGGTAAGACTGCAGAGTGTAGAAGGGTGTTCTGTCCCTCCAGGTGCTGGAGTGGGACGGTGTACCCTTGGTAGACCGCAGCTTCGAGGAGGTGTGTGCTGTCATGGACCACGCTGGAGAAGTAGCTGAGCTACTGGTCGAGCACGCCACCGACTTGTGAGTACATTCACTCTCCTGTCACTGCCACTGAGCTTCGCACTCAAATATAATTTCACACGCGTGAAGTGAACTGTAACTGACGACGAGTTTCACAACCAACTAAAGGTTACCCACTAGCCATAAATAATATCACAGCAATTACAGGTTTAGTTCAGTTTACTTCAGCGTATGTATTTGGCCAATTTTATTTCCTTTTAGTGTTGTCTAGTGATTGATTGATTCTATTTCCTATTTACGGTAGGCAAAAGTTAAAGTCCTATCAATTCTCGAATACATCACCAGCAACACAATTTCCATTTAACTTCAGAAACTAGCGCGCTGGTTGTTTCGCACTAGCCTCTCACATGTTTTCTACTTTGTAAATAAGTCATTTTTTTTGTTAAAGGTGCATGCAACTCGATAAGTTTATCTTCTATTATTAGCTAATATTAATTTACGGAATAGACAAATTTTCTGGTGAAAAAGCACTAGTATTTTGGTCTAGACTTCTATTACATTACACGTTGCAGTAAGACGTCCCAAATGTATAACTAATGCACCGGATCCCCGCCAAAGATAGCCTGGTTCGATTCTTAGCGTCGTCGTTACCGAAATTCACATGTTGGTGACGCAGCGGACGTTTCCTTCAGCTTGGTACTCCCGTTTGCCACACCCCTATCAATCCAGTGCTACTCGTTTCCATTCCTAATCAGATTTATCCGCAGTGGAGGCGGCAATTTCTACCACTGTGCTATTTCCTCGGGAACCACGTGCTTGTGTGTCCGAACTAGTAGTTCTTGTTTACTAAAATAGTGCATGATCAGATTTAGTTTACTAAAATGATGAAGTATTTGGTCATTTAATTTTTATTAGGTTATGGAATTTGCTAAATTTTAATCTCACCACGTAACAGAATCACCAAATCACCGCCATATTAGTTCTAACTACAAAATTTTCATAGGGGAATATATAATTATAATACTTTAACATAAATATATATTTTTGTGAGCGTTTTGGGAATTAAAATTCATTATTACTATTGGATTATTGCTTAGATACCATATTTTCCAAGCATATTATAAATTTTAATACTGCACTTAAAAAAAAAATTGAGTTTGTGAAAATTTATATTTCTTGGAGTTACACTGCCGACATACTTAAAATTAAAACCTTTAAAATCGTTTGCTAATAAAACGATTATAGAAAATTTATTTTTTTACGAGTTGTTTAATACTTTTGCAAAATTTTAATTGTTTGTTATCTGTTTGTTATAAAAAGTAAACTGTATTAGTGGAATATAAATAGGCAGATAGGCAGCCTACAACTAAAATTACACACAACAATTTTCAACAACTCTAAAAGTGCAAATTGTCTATAATCTTACGTAGTAAGTAATTACCTTGAACCAGAAAATATGACGCGGAAACGAATAAGTCCTGCTGGAGTCTTGAAAGCCGAGTTTTAAGGCGATTGGTGCGCTGTTAAAACAGTCACAGCTCGGAGTCAAGTGTAGAAATGCCTCTCAGAGCCTAGTCACTGCCTAGAGAGTTCACAAGTTCAGTTCCAAGCACATTCATGTGACATACGCGGAGACTTCACAAGTCCTCTCACACTGCCGTATCGTCGATTACAAAACACATATTTTTTGTCCCATTACAAACAAACAAAAAGATAATGAAATTAAAAATTTTGCTCAGTAGGTTTTATTTTAATGAATGGTTTAACTAACAAAAATCATAACATGCCAAATTAAACCAATTTTTTTCTGGATGAAATCGTGAATTATTTATTTTTTATTCGATTTAAAAAATACCAGCACATAGCTCTTTTATAATTATGGATAAACATTTAAATTTCTGCTTTGTTATATTTATAGTACACAAAATATTGAATAGTTTCTAGATGATAATTCAGAAAAAAAAATTCCACTTAATAAAGTACACAATATCCAAGGCTATATATATATATATATATATATATATATATATATATATATATATATATATATATATATATATATATATATATATATATATATATATTAATAAACATAATGTACATTCAATTTAGAAAATAAAACTAAATAATGCACAAATGAGAAACATTGTTAGAGTAGTACCGCATTCAGCCTGCTTACTGAGACGAGGTCGTGTATGACACGTGGGCGTGTCTGTTGTTCAAGGAGGATGTGCGATCTGCTGGACGACCCTGGATCCATGGGTAGCGGAGCACGCAAGAGCGGGGATACCTTGGCTACACAGATTGGTACGTACCTACAATAACGCCAGAACCTTACACATTACGTCGTCAAAGGTTTTGGTTTTTGGCCATTAACTGGTTTGCATTACCAAGGAAAATGTACAATATTATTCCCTGACTGTTAACTTTTTAGTACACTAGGGTTCAGTTAAATATAAGGGGAATACTATTAAGCGATTATTTTCGTATCGGAAATAAGAACAATGATATTAGCTTGGAAAGAAAGTATTTTACATAATACACCCTAGCTCTACAAGACGCATTATTTAAATTCTTATGTTGAAAAATATTTCTTAATTTAGCAATAATTTTGTTCCATAATACCTACCCTTTTTAAAAATTTTGTGTTGCTTATAATTGATCTTAAGCTCTGGTAGAACGTGTTTGTTTTTGTAATAGACATGTGATTATGATGATATGCAGTTTTAGAAAAGCCTATTCTTTATAGGTTGTGATATAAAATACTGCTGATTTGTGTTTTGAATAACGCCGACTGCCTGTATTATGGAAAGGGCCATAACGATGTTTACTCTTAGGCGTCTTTCTTTGGTATTCTCTAGTAATTTTTTTTTTGAATTGGCGAGCCCCCAAATCCCACTACGCCGTGAGACACCTTCACAGTTCTGTGTGTCCTCCGGCATGCATGTTAGTAGCTAAGTCGGTTGGAGAATGGGATGCGCCTCAGGTTAGAGAATAGGCTCCCATGTAAACTATTGAGTTGAGACTAACCAGTTTTGCGAATTTATTTTACGAAAAATATATCCTCAAATACGTGAGTGTTTCAGATACATTTTCACTTCAATTACAGTTCGTACAATAGACGTAAGTAACTTTCTAGTCGCTAGAAAATATGCAAGTAAACATAGGTCGAATCCCATGCTATTGTCTATTTATGCAGTATCTTTACGTTTCTCAATCAAACGTTGGAACAAAAAACCTAACGTTTAATGTTTAAGTAAATATGTCATCACAAGCGTGTTATACTTCTGTTAACATAAGAGTATCGTACTTTTGGTTAAGTTGAATAAATTATAAATTTATGTTACAATTCATAAATAAAATATAAGTAAAAATTCAACTTCATCAAAAATACGACACTTTTATATTAAGAGCAGTATAAAACACTTTTGATGATTATTGTGCGTGCAGTACTGAATGTGGTGCATGTATATGAATGTGGTGCTGATTGTGGCAAGTGTGGTGCATGTTGTGCTGATTGTGGTGCATGTGGTGCTGATTGTGGCAAGTGTGGTGCATGTGGTGCTGATTGTGGCAAGTGTGGTGCATGTGGTGCTGATAGAATTTTTTTTTTTTTTTTTTTGTATTTGTAAAGTGCTTTTAAACGTCCTCCAGTTTGATGCTGGAAAGTTGGGCGGGGAATGGCTTAGAGACTAACTTATAACCTAACTTAAATTAACACCCATGCCTTGCCCGGGATTCGAACCCAGAGCCTTCCGCACCCCAGATGGGTGGCGCACCAACCGACTGCGTCACGGGAGGTCGGCGATGTTGATTGTCGTGAATGTGGTAAGTGTGGTGCGAACTGTGGTGCATGTGTGTCGGAAGTAAAAAAAAAAAAAACTTTTTTAAAATAAAAATATGTAGCCCTAACTCGAAAACTAAAAGGTGGGCATTTTGTTTAATAATCTCGCTTTAAAAAGTACATGTTGTCCGCGAAGGGATGCAAGGAAGATGGCTCAAAAAATCGGATATATGCTAGAAACGCACCTGCTTTGTTGTAGCCTGCGTTGTGAATTTACTGTGTATGATACCGTGTGCTTCTCCTCTGCTGTTATCTTGAGTCTATCGACAAGTTCATTCGGGTCGTCGGGAACTAGGTAACCAGTATTCTCAGCGTCTTCTGCTATCTTCATGTCACGTGTTGCAGCAAATATGTTGGAGGGTTGTGTCAGTGCATCGAGAAAATCGCCAACATCATCTCCAGCGCTATCACTGTCTTCATGTTCATTTTCATCAATGCTCTCTTCATGGACGTCTTCACTTCCTGTTTTGTATTCTATATTACATTTGTTTTTCTTTGTGGCATGAGTTGGCTCGTCAGTTTTTTAAACTGACGACTATTTATTTTTAAGTTCGTCGACTTCACGTGAGTCTTTCAACTGTACACTCCACACAAAAGCGACTCGACTGCGCTCATTCCTTCTTTAGCATTATCTGTCTTATCATAACCACCTGTCGAATCGGCACCCGTCGGTGCAGCAAGAGGTATTGCCGGCAACACTTGCTAAGTACCAGTTGACGAATACTTACAGATCTCGGTACATTCTTTCAATGCACTGCCTTGCACAAACTGCATGGCGCCAATGTCATATTGCTTCAAAACGCGAGAAAGACTCTACAGACATGCCGTTCTCTCATGCTGACGAGAATTTTGCCCATAAGCGAAAACTCGATCACAGAATCAGCACTGGCCAGAATCAGGTAGCAATTATGCAGGTCGCGGCTCCATGGTAGTTGAGGTCAAGGAAATTAATTCATATTCGCCATTCATTTTCGTGGTATGATGGGAGTGCTCTTCCAAATTGACGTTTACCTCACGGTATCAGAATGTCAACTGCCGTTTTCTATACAAGGACAGTTCTTTTTACAGTAGAGAGCCTATCTTGTGCCCACAAAACTGATATGTAAAAAATTATGAGAGTTCTCTGAGAAAACCCACATATGTGTTCCCCCAAGAAGAAAACACAGATGTTTATATAACAATACGTTATTTAATCATGCTTGTAGGCATATGTTTTTGAAAATAATTTTGTGTTCCCATATTTATATAGACATAATTGTGTATAAATTGATTACATATTATTTTATATTCCTTACTTATACTTACATCATTATTAAAAAATTTATTAAAATAATTTTTAATCTACGTGTTTTATACTTGTATATAAGTATGTATAAAATAAATTAAAAATAATTTCAAATTTCTTTATTTTATACATAAACATATACATGATTTCTTCTTGGGCGAACGATTATGTGAGTTTTCTACGAGCGCTCCCATATTTTTAAAATATAAATTTAATAATGGAAGGCCATTTCTGGGCACAAACTAGGTTCTTCAATGTTAAAAGAACCACATTTATATAGAAAATATGACTTTTCGTGTTCGTAACTGTGAGGTAAACTTCGATTTGAAGCGTTCCCTCATCAGACAACGAAAACAAATTGCGAATACGAAGACTTTAATTCCACCTCAGCGATCGTGGAAACGCGAATCGCATCATCACTAACTGGTGGTCGCCAGTGACGATTCCGTGATCGAGATTTTACCTGCGGCCAAAATGCTCGTTGGCATGAGAGAACGCCCAGTGTTGAGAGTCCTTTTCGCGCGATGACGCATCACGACATGGGTCCCATGCATTTTGCGCAAGGTGGTACATACGTCGAGATCTGCAAGTATTCGTCTGCCGAGAGTCAGCAAGTGTTGCCGGCAATACATCTTGCTGCATCGATGGATAACGATTTGACGGTTGATTATGATGGGACATTAAATGGTAAAGATGAAATTATTGCAGTAATGTCATTTTTTTGTGTAATAAACACTTGCAAGACTTTCGCGTGAAGTCGACGAACTTCAACATAAACAGTCGTCGGGTCTAAACACTGTATAGCATACAACCCCTGCTAAAAATAAAAGCAAATTCAATATAGTATACAAAACAGGAGGTGAAGATGACCATGAAGAAAGCATTGATGATAAAGAACATGAAGACAGCGATAGTGGTGAAGACAATGATGGTAATCTTCTCGATGTACTGACACACCTCTCCAACACATTTGCTGCAACGAGCGACATGGAGATGGCAGAAGACGCTGAGAAAACTGGCTACCTAGTTCCCGACGACATGCATGAACTTCTTAACAGACTCAAAGCGACAATATAGGAGAAGCACACGGTATCATACACAGCAAATTTACGAGACAGAATGGAACGAAGAAGGTGGGTTTCTAGCTTATATCCTATTTTGGTAACTGTTTTCCTTGTATACTTCCGCGGACAATCTGTACGAAGTTCAAGACGCTCAACGATCAATTAGGAAGCATGATGGGGGCTTGCCGTGGTGCTGCATCAAACAATACAAAGTCCAAATTGTGCATCGTGCAATGGGGAAGATTGGAGGGAGCCTGCTGTAGTTATAGGCACTTTTACTGTAAAGTGCAAATATAATTTACCCAGGAGGTTATTAAATATATCCACAGACCTAGAAACGTAATTTTTAAAGCAATAGTTTTATATAAAATGCTCACCTATTGCTTTAAAGGTAGGAATTCATAATTTTATTTAGAAATAGGGAGAATTTATTTTAACCTACGAGCCACATGCACCACACTTAGCACTACGTTTAGCACCACTTTTATCACGCACAGCACAATCAGCACCACACGCAACACACAGACTACAATCAGCCCCATATGCATCACATGCTCCACAACCGGCACCAAAATGAGCACCAAATGAACAACGTGCACTACAATCCGCACCATATTCACCACATGACCACAATCAGCATCACATGCCCCACAATCAGCACTACATCTAACAAAATCAGCACCACATGCACCACACGCACCACAATATGCACCATATGCACCAAAATCAGCACCTCACACAACATGCGACACAACCATCACCACATCCACCACAGCCACCATCAAAATCAGTGCCTAATGCACCATACACCTTACTAACAGCACCGCATGCACCACAATCAGGTCACACACCCTTTTTACCATAATCAGCATCACATGCATCACACAAAACACAATCAGCACCAGTTACGCGACAATCAGCACCACACACATCACATGCACTGCAATCAGCACAACATACACCACACACATTGCAATCACCACCACGCACACCACATTCACCGCAGTCAGCATCACATGCACCACCCACCACAATCAGCACTCCACACACCATATTCAGCACTGCACGAACCACAATCAGAAGTCATTTATGGTTCATGATGAGTAATAATAGGTCATTTATGGTTCATTTAGGATCATTATGTGTCATTATTAGTCATTTATGGGTCATCTGGTTTCATTAGTGGGTCATTTATGAGTCATTATGTGTTGTTATTAGTCATTATAAGTGATTTATGTGTCATTTATGGGTCATTATGTTCAATCAGTGTTCATTATTGGGTCATTGTGGGTCATTATGGGTTTTATGGGTCCTTAGGGTTGTGATGGGCCATTTATGGGTAATCCGGGGCATTTATGTGTCAATATTTGTCAACAGGGTCTAATTATTGGCAATTATGGTTAAAATTGGAAATCATCTGTAATTTAAGGATTATTTATCGGTCATGAATGGTCATTTATGAGTCTTTATGGTCAATTTATGTGTTATTATGGGTCATAAAGGGACAGATTATGTATCTTAATGAGTAGTAATAGGTAATATGGGTCATTTATGTGGTATTACGGGTTGTTATAGGTAATTAATATGTTGGAGCATGTAGTTTATTTGTCATTATGGGTCATTAGGGGCATTTTCTGGGTTTCTTATGTATTAAAATGTCATTATGGTTAATTTAATTGTAATTATCGGCTTTATGGGTAATTTATGGGATGTTATGAGTCATGCTGGGTCATGAGGTGTCATTTATGTGTCAGTATGGGTTACTATGTTACATTATGGGTCATTTATGGGTTATTAGGGCTAAAAGTGGTTACTTTTGGTCATGATGGATAATCAAGGATCATTTATCAGTCATTATAAGTCGTTATATGTCTTTCATTAGTCGTTTCTGGGCATTTCATTGACCATATTGTTTAATTAATTCTTAATTATAGGTCATTTATGGATTATTATGGGTATATATAGGTCATTTATGGGTCTAATGATAATTGTGGGCATAACAGGTCATAAGATGTCATTTATGGGTCATTTATATTTCATTTTCGGTTGTGATTGGTTGTCAGGGTTCATTAATGGGCAATTATAAGGTATTAATGGATCATGTATGGTATATTATGGGCCATTTCTAGTAATTATGGGTCTTTAGGGTCATTATGGGTCATCAGTGTTTCGATGTGGGTCAATTATGGGTCGTTATGGGTCATTTGTGGATAGTTTTATATCACTAATGCATATGTATGCATAATTGTAGGTTATCAGGAATAACACATGGGTCATGATGGGTCATTTATGAATAATAATTGGTCATCCGAAGTCATTTATGGGTCATGCATTTATCATTATTGGTTATTTATCAGTATATTTGGGTTATTGAGGCTTTATTGGCCATTTATGGGCTATTATTGAACATTTGTGTGTAACTTATATGTCATTATGGGTCATCAGGGTTAATTTATGGATTATTATGTTTTTAGATCGGTCGTTATTGGTTGCAATTATTTCCCAATTATGGCTCTTTATGGGTTATAAAACATCATTTATAAGTCATGCATGTGTCACTATTGGGTCATTATGTGTCATCAGGTGTTATTTATTGGTCATTGTGGTTATATATAACTAATTCATGAGTAATTTGTGGGTCATGATGGGTTATTTATGATTTATTATGTGTAGTTATGGATCATTATGGGTTAGTCATGGCCCATCATGTGTAATATATGGGTTATTCATGAGCAATTATGGGTCATCAGGGGATATTTGTGAGTCATTATGGGTTCTTATGGGTCGTTGTGGGTGATTTATTAGTCGTTATGGGTCATCAGGGATCGTTTGTGGGCCATTATGTGTCATTGTGTGTCATTATGGGTCTTTATGAAACATTATGGGTGTTTTGGGTCGTTAATGGTCATTTGTGGATCATATTTGGACCATTATGTGTTATGAAGGTTATGTTACTGGTAATTTATGGTTTATTTATGTGTTATTATGTGTCATCAGGGATCATTTATATATCTTTGTGTTTCATTGTGTGTTTTTATTGGTAGTTATGGGTCATTAATGGGTCACCTGGGTCTAGCATGGTGGTTTTGTGGCATCATAATATAGTGACTGGTCGGTTCCATTTCCTTATCATCTATTAGCCTGAACATTACAAATTTTAATTTAAAATTTAGGAGTTTCTAGAATTTTTAAAAGGATTTTGGAACTTTTTGGGTTCAAGGTCATTCAGTGTCATGGGGTTAAGATCAAGGTCATCGGCATCCATAATGGCGGCTAAGATGGGTCACAGAACAAAAATGGCTGATCATTTAGGCCTGAATCTTGACCCTGGACTCATTATAGCAATTTGCCATACCTATGCCTATAAAACCAATATGGCCGCCAGTGCTCTGCCCTCAAGAAGCAAGCCTCCCAAAATCATTTGAATTGGTTGATCGTTTTTGCAGCTGGAGGCTGGGTGCGTTTTTTAGGTGTTAACAGGATTTTTGTGATAAAGTGAAATTTTTAAGAATATGACAGCTGTGGATTCAATTTTCAAGTTATTTTAAATCATTTCTTAATAATTTTTATAATATTTAATAATGGCTTAATAACACATTTTTGAAGATTTTTTTGGGGAGTTTAGGGATTTGTTAGGATATTTTTGTGGATTTTCATTTTTTGGTTCAAGGGTTACGGGGACAAAGGTCTGAGGTCAAGTTCAAGGTCATCTGGATCCAAACTGGTGGTTGGGGTTCGGAATGACAGAGCATGAAAATCTCCAACGCCCCACGCTATTGTCACAGCATTGGCTATGTTATTCTATTGCTAAGGTTTGTTTCCGCATGGTGGAAGAATACCCTGAGAGTACAACTTAAGCAAGGCTTCAGAAATGTTGCAAGTAACCATGCATGAACTACACATTAGTCTAGGCTGAAACTCTCTTCTCGATGGGATGGCATTCAGTCAATAAGGGTCAAATATGCAGATAACTGTGTAGGAGTCAATGTCTTAGCAAAATTTTCCTCCTCATGCTGCTGTGTTTGAAATATAAAGTTCATTTCGTAGGTATAACACTTTCTAGACTTTACAGTCCTTTGCGAATTTGAGAAAATTGTTTCTTGCTGGAATGGCTGCTGGGCACTAAGAAATTATTCTCAAATGTAATGCATCACTGTATACGTATAATATAAGAGCGTGAATGGTAGAACTTTTCCACGTGAATCCACCATAACTTTCCAACATATGTTTAGAAAATAGTTACATGCGAAGGTAATCTCCCCAACTCTGTAATTAGAAACACTAATAATTAATATATTCTCAGTCCGATTTGTGGTATTTATTTTCATATAACGTTTAAGTAGAGATCTGAAAAAATCGCAGATTCATTTTGAGAAAGCTAGAATTCAAAACACGTGTGTCTATATAAGTTCATCCATTAGTCCACACGGTGTTTGACACCTCCTGTAGAACTCTGGCCCTATCGTCGCCTTTCTGTGACAGCAGACAACCAATGTGCAGTTAATAGTGTACTCACGACTGTGCAGTCTAGCCTCAAGGTCATTGAACTCGCGAATTTTTTCAGGTCTCTACGGCTAGTTTCACCCCAGACTAAGTAGCATGGGATTCACTCCAAGGTTCCTTGCAGCCTCTTTTCCTTTCTCCGTGAATTAGGGTACAGTTTCCTATCAGTGCTTGCAGCATCCAATTACTGCGGACACTCAATTTTCGCGAAACGATTTCATTACAAGTTGTATTTCATATCCACTTCCGTAATTGGATGGATGGTGTTTTGAATCTCATCTGTCTTACCGCGAATCACAGACGTACAGTCTCAGAGTAGCTTAATTTTGATTGGCTGGCCACCCGAATGACATAGTTGTATCTTACAAAGACAAGTAGTCAAGAAGCAGATGAAAAATGATAATGCGACCGTAGGGTAAGCCTATTGAAATCTTTTCGTGAAAATCGGGTGTGCCTGCCAATGATGAAAAAAAAAATCCCTGTCACTATTAGTATACAGTGCAATGAAAGCTCCTGTGTTGATCTTGCTGACGTGGCAGTTGTGTTGTCTGTTCCAGATGCTGATGCGGAGAAATGCCCGACCTCGCCTACACGTCGGAAACTGCCAAAAACTCCGGTATAGATTAGTGTGCCGTGTGTCGGTGTGTTGTGTTAACTCTTTCTCGGGCGTCTGGCAGTCTTTCGCGGACCGACCCTTGCCACCTTCAGATCCCTCAGTTTCGACACCTCACGGGACACTGCAAAATTATTTTTTTTGTATTTGTGCAAGGAATGCTATGGAATTTCGTTGCCAAATATATTTCTGTAAAACCACATACGAATGGAAGTTAATTTCACAAAACCTCAAAGTGGAATTAAAAAAAAAAAAGTTGAATTTTAACAAGCTGGTGTTGTACATTTCATGTTTATCATAAACACTGAGCTACGTAAACAATTTCGAACGTTCACTAAATGTTTTGAAAGGAAACAATATTTAAGCTACACAATTACGAAAACTTATTTGGCAAAAAGTTTCCAATGAAATATTTCTAACAAATACAAAAAACTTTTTATTGTTTACGACATAAATCTTTTCCCCTTTTCCTTCCTGTGGTTCTCCGGCAACAATTACGGCGAAACGCGTCCACTAGTTTATTTTCTTTCTAAGAAAATTTCCGCAAATATACCACGAAAGTACACGCGTACCGAAGAAGAACGTATGCTGATGTTCATTCCCAAAATTTTATTGGTTGCATTTCTCTATTTGACCTCTGACTTATGTAAAATTTTACATAACATTTATTGTTTAAAACCTTTCATTACAATTTACGAAGTCAACTGATATAAAATTTACGGTTCTCGTTTTTAAGGCGTCTGTCAAGAAGATGCTTGAAATATTTACTCGTTCACTTTAAATCGGATGCTCAAAAGTTGATAAAAAAAACTTTTCTAGAATTTCACCGCGTATTTCACTGCAAATAACTGTTTTTACCGTTCACTTCATTCTGGGTCCAGAATAAATTCGTAAATAGGCCTACGCAGCACTGTATGTATTAACACGAATTACTTTTCGCAGTGTATAACATGGCTGACATGGCATTTCACACTGAACACTCGTCAGTCAAGTTTTCATAATTTGCTATCAGACTGTCTTTATCGTCTACCTATTTACATCGATATGAAGTAAATCATATCGCCCCACGAGCCAGTAAGTATGTCCTTTTACTCAGTATAATCTTACCGTAAGATAAAGAAGTTCGTCTGCACGGGGAAATTTTGTGCTTGTCCAATATTACTGCAAGAAAAATATCTGAAAACTTCGTACTAAAATTATTAAAAAAAAAAAGTCATTTAAACGGTGAATTTAAAAACATCCAGTTAGTAAATCTAATATTGAATTCTGTAAATGATCATTAGCAGCCAAAATTAGATTCCTAACATATTTTAATTATAAAATTTTACACAGCACAATCAAACATTCCACCATATGAGACTTAAGATTTCATATCTTATTTAAGATCTCACTTTAGAAAATTTAATGAAAACTGCAGTTAAAATAAATTCATTAAATATATTTTTATTGCTGTCATTTACTTTGTGTATCGGGACAAAGAATTATATTTATTTTATTACATTTGAATAATACCTTTCCAGACACTGTGTTTCTAGCCCATCAAATCTTTGCTTGTCCTCAGTTTAACGTGGAACTATTGCCAGGGAAGAACTTGAGCTATTCTGAATGTCGCACCATTTCTAATATGACAATTTCTCCGCTGAATTAATGCTCAATGGTGTAAATCATAATTTTGCTAATGGCTTTGAAAAATTTAAAACTATTTACTAGCACGCACGCTAATAGAATGTAATTACTTGTACACATTTATTTTAAAAAAGGTGATACTGCCTACTCAAAACTTTGAGAGAAAAGTGACAACATTTAACTATTGTTTCGTCGGAGTTAGAGATTTCAAGTATAATAAGAGTGCTTGCATGGTATCCCAAAGCTTAAATTAGAAGCAAACGAGTCTTTTTATTTTCTAGAATGTATTGTCGTTCTTCGTTTTATACGTACAAGGCCGTTTCTTTAAGGAAACGTCAAGGGCCTCTCAGATGAAACAAGATCTATTAACAATAACTAGTAATAGAGCATTAAGAACGTAGAATTAGCAGGTCCAGTTTCAGCTGTAAGAATGTGTACAGTGGCAGTTCAGCTGATAGGAAAGTGTGTTGAAACCCTGGATGAATGCATCGTAGCATGCGACTGTAAACTTGTAACGGTGTTGGTATTAACTTCTTGTACATAAACCAAATTTTTTTGCATGTTTCGTGGACTGCAAATGCCGTGTGTGAGATTGGTGTTTAGGATTTAAAATGTTTTAGGATATATAAATTCTAAATATCTGTCGTTTTCTGTGGTTTCTGTCGCCTGCCTTCCTATACAGCGGACTACTATGCTTGTACTTCCTAATCCTTCCTTATACCTATGGCCACGACATAGATGTGAGTCTTTATAAGTGTCCTATATCAAGTATACCTATACCGAGTGTGTTCCATTGGCTGCCCGCTGGATTTGAGACGCTGTCAACTTCACATCAGTGAAATAAAGACTAATTAAATGTTATCCGTACACAGTAAAAAATTGACGTGCTTGTTACAAGCAATCCTTTGGAAACTACAGTAACTACAGAAATTTTTCTTCTAACACTACACATAAAATTGTGTAGGCCTATTTACAACATTTTGTTTTAGAAAACGTACAAAACTCTTTATGTAGATCAGTATTCATAACAAGGTCGAAGTCTACATCACTCAACATTAGTTTCACAACCTCCCTGCTAATACTGCTAGAAATATAGTCTACATCACTTGCGTGTTAGAACTCAACATTAGTTTCACAACCTCCCTGCTAATACTGCTAGAAATCTAGTCTACATTAGTTTCACAACCTCCCTGCTAATACTGCTAGAAATATAGTCTACATCACTTGCGTGTTAGAACTCAACATTAGTTTCACAACCTCCCTGCTAATACTGCTAGAAATCTTGTCTACATTATTTGCAGTGTTACAAAAGTATGTTTGGCAACAGTTTGCCATTGCTTGTGTAAGTAAATAAACTTTTTACAGTGTTGATTCGCACATCTCAAACGCGTCTTAGGTGCAAACAGTTTATTATTTTTTTTCATGTTATAGGACAGTTTCCTCAGTAATTATGTGTCGTATGAAATAACCAATTAATTTCTAAGCGTATTAAACCACTAAACTTGAAAATCTTGCAATTTTCACGGGTAGCGATCGACAATAAAACATTTTTCCGTTTTCGCATTCACTCTAAGAAATGTTACTTTTTACTATATATAAAGCTTCCATAATTTTACTTTAAGTGCCATAACATTTTTTTAGTTATATTCTCTTTACACACACATAATATTTCGGATATTGTATGTATGAAATTAATGTAGTAGTGGTTAGTAAAATTATTTTACAAACTGGATGTGACGCAAATGAAATCGCAAAACAGCAGGCAACCAACTGTACCTATAATCCTTGTGTGATTTCTTTCTGTGATATTGTTATTTGTTATATCGGTGTTCTAACTGTTGAGTGTACACAAATATGTAAATATACTTGTTATGTAAACAGTGTGGAATGCTTCCGTACAATCAAACGTAGATCGCACATTGGCAAACTGATAATCGAAACGTTTTCAAAGCCACTGTAGTTTTGACACCACGAGAGCAAATAGTATTCGAGGAATAAGAAGTTTTTGAGCGTGTATTTAATTTTGTTTATCATGAGACTTTACAATGTAAAACTGGTATTCTCAATTGTATCTTGGTGCATGATTTCGGGCAAGAGCTTCTGGCCTAATTTTAAAGTGCACTTGTTTTATTTGTCATCTTCATGAAGAAAAATTCAGAACTGAAGAGTATTATTATGTTGTGTGACGGATATACAGTTTGTATGTTAATTGTGTGTGATATCGTAAATTATAAAATGTATACAGGTTTTTTCATGTGAGACCACTAAAGATGTAGAAAATGATGGCTCAGGTAAAAAGGAATGATTTAACAACACTCATTACAAAAAAAAAATGTAATGGCGTATATTTGTGGGTATGAATACTATAAATAATTTTCGCTGATAGAAATATAAAAAGTTATTTAAGGTAAAATTTATTTTACCATTTCGTGCTTGTTAACATTGTGCAGTAAATAAAACCGTTATTTGCTTAGACTTCTTGAAATGATAATTTCATATTTTATGTGAAAATAATTGCTTGAATAAGAGCTTAGTTTGATGAATGTATTAATAGAATGTTCTTTGAGATATTGTAAGCATACTTCATACAATACAATCATGTACAATGAAAGTAATAGACCCATAGTAAAATATTCCATTATAAAATATGTGGCTCGAATCACTGACAAAGGAAAAAAAGCGAGTTACTCTCGATGCGTTTACTTCCCACTATGTTATTTACGAACGAGAAACATCGGAACATATAAACGAAAATTGTCATTTCAAAAGTCAAATCTTTATTCATATTCAAGGATTCAGAATATTTCCGAATGTACTCATAAATATTCTCACAATTACTGATTGCGTACTTCAGCAAGAAGAACTTAACTTAGACATTTTTAGTGAGATAGTACATTTCTGTTTGATCAGTCAGAATGCTTGATATCAAATCTTGTTTTCCTTTCTTCGTCATACTTCCTGTTAATCCCGTGAATTCAATTTATTTCATATCAAGATCTTCAAATAAAAATGCTTTCTTTTATTTCGTTGTTTAATAAAACATACATCATGATTTCTACTGTTATGTTTCGGGCCATTGTTTCCAGTTCTTACTGAGGCACTCTCCTGCAAATGCATCTTTCCCCTCAGGAAATGGCAATCTTCAACAGTACTTCTTATCATGTTGTTTAAATTGATTTGCGAATGTTACAAAATAACATCTGAAACTTTATTTGTTTTTGTTATGTTACAAATATATCATGATCTACTAACCTTTGGTATTAATTAACGAATGTCATTTTCCTAAATTCTCACATATATTTGAGCAAAAGTTATTTTTCTCCGTTGTTGTTCAAGTCATGGCATATTCTAGAAGTTTTGAAAAGGGCATTTAAAATTACAACATAATTGCTTGCATGTGATAGTTTTTAAACCAAATTACAAACAGAAGCTAGACAGTAAATAAAATTTTTAATTCTTTTGAAATATTGTATACACTCGTCCGTGATTCATTCATTACAAAACGAAATTTCTGCACTCAAGTGTTTTCTCCCAGTTTATTTTATAACAACGTAATTTTTTTTTGGCTAAGTCAAGATACAGAAGGCTTGTTGACGTCACGTTCTCTTACTAATACGTCCTCGTCTTCATTCAGGAAGCCGAAGTAAACTGCGCTGTGTTTGAATTGGTTCATCCGATGTGGTGAGTGTTGTTTCATTCTTTTTACTACAACCTAACATCACACATTTTGCCAAATGTTTTTAATATTCTTGTACATACAAACCTACTTATACATGTTGTGTATATTTGGAGAGTTTATATATTAGCTGTTACAATTTTATGGTGCCAGGTGGGACATGTGAATGTAGAGTATCTCACACTTATGTTTAAAGAATATTCTTTATGTGTATTAGATTAACAACTTGATAAACTCATCAGTAATGTAGGAGTAGATTGGGTCAGAACCGTGTAGCTTTATGTGTGTTTAAGTTATTATTTTGTAAATGTCATACTAGAACTAGTAATTTAACTACAGGCCATCTATGTAGCATGATGCAGTATTTTAGGCCACTTAGATACGACATAGAATCTGGAAAATAGAACTTGATACTTGCAATTTGTTTCCCGGTATTTAAAGTAATTTAATTATGGAAGGCGGTATTTAGCTACCAATTGATACTTTATTTTCTTCCGAAGATATATATTTTTATATCTTAATATTGACTACTAATTAAAATAAACTGAATTAAAGTGAATTCATACCATATCACGCGGTGGCTTTTTGACATTGCCGTATCATTCTCTTCCAAATGTAAATCATTAAAATACTAAATTATAATTTAATACTTGATATTAAATAATTCATTATAAGTAATCTTTCAAACAGGTGTTTGAATATCCGATCCTTAAGACAAATTAAATACAGCATAAAACATTTCTTAAACTGAAATTTAATAGTTCTTAACATGAATATTTGAAGTAATTCAGGACTTACGAAATGTAATCTGAATTGTAAAACTGTGATGTATACTTAATTACAAGTTGCTCTTAATATTTATTCAGTTCAGTTTCGCTGCTTGAAGAAAGGTTGTAATAAAAAGCTATCAGCGTCGTGACAGACGAAATTATCTCCTTGCATATCTAAATAAATAACACATCTTAATGCTTTCTCTGGTACTGAACCGTTACTGTTTAAATTATGTTCCCGAATAAGTTAAATTTAAAGAATTGACAAGTTACGATTTGTAAGCTAGGTCGTGTGTGGTGAAAGTAATTCATTTCATCTTGGATGCTGTAACGTAGAGATTTCGACGCATGGAACTGAATTACGTTAGTTGATATATTTGGCTTCCGAAAATATTTGCGCTGTAACTTCAACAATTCGGAGATACGTGCGTGGAATATGATTTCATTGTTTGATTTAGGCACGAAATTATTTGATTTGTTAACACGGAAGTTAATTATCTGAAGTAATGAATATAAGTAGAACACGAAGGAAAACATTTATTTCAATAATTAAATTGTTATTGATAAGTATTTCATACACGCCTATAAAATAACATGCTGCCTTGAATATAAAATATTTACTCTAGCATTCATAAGCACTCACTCTCAGAACAATATTTAAAATATGGTCATCGTATACTCTTAAATGTATCATTATGTGTCATGTGTAACAGACCAAATCACAAAGTAGTTACAGTTCGCCATACACAAGTCACAATGAGGAACCGTGAATAATCAGATATCTACCTTCGCTTACAGTGGCACATGCTCGAGTCACTGTTTCTGTGCCCACAATTCCACACCGAATATCTCGCACTTTTTCCATTTGACTTAACTATGCTGCTTCTACCCTCGTGCCCAAGTACTCGCTAGTGAATAACGTTGTTATTTTAACTTGTGTGTGGAAATGTTGCTATATAATTTCTTTGTAAATAAGACTCTGTGTTATTCTGAAGATATAAAAAATCTTTTACCTCTACATTTATTACTCTTAGCCATATAAACATATCTTTCTAATTTATTTTTGTGATGTATTAAGAAATAATACACAATAAAATGCTTTTCCTTACAAATATTTTGTTTTGTTCTTTTTCCATCAAGTCCAACCACTACTCTCCAACCATGTTCCATCTGGCACAGTTTCGTTTCTGTTCTTGTGTTTGTGGTCTCTGTTCTTACAACTTCTTTCGCAGCTTTCCTTCTATTTTGTTTTGTTCGATTTTGTTTTCTTTCTTTGTGCCTGTTTCCTTTGCTTTCAACCTCGCCCGAAGCAGATTTCTTTAAAATATTTCACTTCCTGTAAAGTGGTGTGCATACAAGAATCGTTATACAGATGACGTGGCCTAACAGAAAAATTATGTGTCGTCAACCCGTTTTCCTCTTTGTTTTTTAGTGACGTGGAATTTCAAGAAACCCGGTAGTTTGAATTCCATAACACATTTTACTTTGCTATTCAATCAACTTTCTTGTAATAATATAGATCTACTTTTGATTGTATTACTTAGACGTGCCCGGTTACTGGTATATTAGAATGCTTTTAGTGCATGGAACTGACTGTACCTAGTTCTTGTTTCTTCATTTCCTTATGCTTTGACCTCAGTGTGCCAGCCTTCATTCCACACATCCTTCTTTATCTCATTTCCCAGGTCTGTCTGCATATTTAAGTGTTTTTGATGTCACAATCAGAAAGAAATTGATTATCTTGATTGTTTCTTTAAGATAAACCATCTGATTTTCATGGAACGTAGCTTGCAATCGTAATTTTATTTTATTCTGTTTTTGAAATACGATATGAACACATTTTAAAGATCTTACCATTTATAAACCATAATGCTACGCTACGACACAATCAATTTCTTTCTGGAGTTTACCTTAATGACTAAGTGGTTGTTGTGATTTACCCACAATGCAAGTTACAGTGGAGAAAGAGTTTTGAAAATGAAACATCCTTATACATTTATTTCAATGTTATTAACGTAATCATCCCTGAATCTTCTAGGTGCAATACAAATGGAAATCTCCGCAAATGTCAACGTTCAGTTTGCACTGTTAAGTTTTCACCTTACGTTTGTTTAAGGATGGAGAGTACTATACTTATTTGAGATGTGGGTAGTAATAGTGTTGATAAATTTTTCAAGACGAGGAATACACAGAAAAATTGTAGTAAACACACGCGTTTTTAAGCAAATAAGTTTAAATAACTCAAGAATGATTAAAGAAAACCGAAGTATTAACATATAATTATTTGATATCCTATTTAAATTTACGAATTTAACCATTTTTATATCTATCTTATCATAATATCTTTAAATAGGAATTTTAAGGTAGGAAGGACTTTCCGCGTCCTAAGGTTGATCCTCATGTATTTACTAAGGTTGATCTTCATGTATTTACTAAGGTTGATCCTCATGTATTTACTAAGGTTGATCCTCATGTATTTACTAAGGTTGATCCTCATGTATTTACTAAGGTTGATCCTCATGTATTTATTAAGAGGGAAAATAAATGGAAATAGGCACGTAAAGGGATTCACATTAAAGAGTAACTGGGAAGTCGTGATCGCTACAACAATCATACCTACTAACATGACAACATGTATAGAAAGTAATGACGTAATGATGATGAGTTGGTTTGCAGAGTCGTGTAATTAGCAACATTCGAGCAAGATGTACTTCACTGTCAAAGTCTGCTAGTACTACGCTGGTACTACACGGAACATGTGATGCTACATGAAGAACGATCATTCCTGGCGGTGAAATGACTGGAACTCCTTACATGGTTCTTGAATTAGTTTGTGGATAATGTTGGCGATACAATGATGCCCATTTCTCATCACTTAAACATGACGCTGTTTTCATTTAGATCCTAATTCCCTCTCTCGGTGGTAATACCTGAGCAGGTGAAAGGACACTCCAAACTGGAATCAGTGAAAATGGCTTCTATTAGACTCAGTTGTAAAACAGTCGATGTTTCAGTGATCTAATAAGTGACAGAAAAATCTCATAGATCTGATGATAATTTTTTAGTTTAACCAAATGAATGAGATAAGCAAACCTATTTCTGGTAATCCCTATTTATAATGTGTAATGTAACATAGCTTAAACCTGTATAATTTATTCACGGTGGGGAGGATCTGTAACTATACATTAGTCCGTGTCCGTGCTGTTGAAAATATGTAAAGTTAAATTGTATACCATTTCTTTTACATTTTAGTTCTATTGGTAACTTTAGGGTTTTTAATATTAATATTAATAGTAGGAATGAATGCACTCACTTCACCACATTTAATGCAAACCGAGCTCCATGATTATTACGTGAAAATAACATGAAAGACGTAAATACGAAATGAAAGACTGAATGTTTATGTTCCTAGTAAAATTTTATTAAAAAAGAGGAAACTCGCATTAAAAAAAATTATACTTTGTATGTTTCCTTAGTTTAAGCTTCGTCATTTCATTTGATACACTTTGTTTAACTGATCCATCAGTCGAAAGACAAATTACTGAAAAACAGCCCATGAAACGGTTGATAATTCAGTTGAGAATATCACTGAATAAATTAGTGAAGGGAAACCGGTGATTTATCGATAATTCATCAGTTAAATTGACTGATGTGGTTGCCGAATAATTCAAGTGATGTTAACCGATTAAAACAATGAAATTCTTAGCTATTTAGATTGATATAGATCATATCTGCTATCACTGGCACCTCAGAGAAGGCTACGCTGGGTAAGGTAAGTTTTCATCTTCGGTAAAACAGACTGACAGCTACATACGCTGATATCATTGGAAGAACGATATGACGTAAGCTCCTTACCACAAAAAACTTCCGAACCATTTCAATTTCTGATTTACCACACAAGGTCCAATTCAAACACTGAGAACGACGGCTAACAGTATAAGTTAAGGAATGTCAGGATTTCTTTTTAATGGTATAAATGGGAGATACTCAGAATTTTAGAATTAGTAATAATAGGGGCCATCATTTTCAGAGAATATCATTGCAGAGTAAAATGCTTTAAATATCATGCAATTATCACAGCTCAGGAAAAAAGTTTAAAGTTCCCATTCCTATAAGGGCGAGCATAATATAATATTCGAAATACGATGACCTTGTGGCATGTCAAATTATTTTTTTGTCTCTTTCAAAAATCAATCATCTAGAAAATAATTTTTCCAAAATTGTTTAGAGACACACTAACTACACATAATTTGGAATTTTATTCAATTTTCGAATATATCTAGGGAGTATCAGGAAACAGTGCATTTTTTAAATTATGGCAGATCATGTCAATACAATTTCGCCAAGTACTGGTTTAGAAATTATAAGATGATGTTGAGAGTTTGGAATTGAAGTAACACAAATTTTAACATCCCACGTCACGACGGATTCGAGGTCGTGGGCCACAATCGACGCTTTGTATTTTACCGGTTAGTAAAAACAATTATAGGGCTGTAAAAATTGTACAGGCATTTACTGAATTCAAGTTAGAATAATTTTTTTTTTATGCGTTACGATAAAATGACGATTTTGTTACTGTAAAACCAAGGAAATTTTGAATTTCTCTCAAACTCGCGAATTGATTTCACCGGCATTCACAAAAATTGTTTCTGCGAATGAGCACTATATTCATGATGTCCAATCTCACGTGCTGATTATAGAATGATACCTTCGATCGACCTGCTAAATAACAAGCATATCGATATTCGCGTTATGGCCATGTCAGCAACATTGACTCGCACGTCACCAGGTAAAGAATGAAAACTTCTCGTTAAAAGCGTAGCACAGCAGATGCTTAGTGTTACTCGGTTTTCCAACAGACCCACACTTTTATTAAAATCTCAAAATTTCTGTATTTCGTATTCAGAGTAAATGTACTACCACTTCAAATGAGGAATCTGTATAAATAGTTTTTTTTTTTTACCTCAAATCATCGACCCTGTTTTGATAAATAAATTTGATAGGTAAAAGTTAAATGTGAACATATTTGGATGGCTTTTATTAACGAGGTATTGAGAGCCGATGAGGGTGAAGCGAGGTTAGTCTGGAACAGCATTGAAACGCAAGTGTGGGGGAAATGGGAGATCTCAGATAAAACCCGACCACCAGTGGCATTATCCGGCACGTTTTCCATGAGCGAAAAGACCCCACCAGCACTCGGACACTTCTGGCTTCTCTTGGAAGTGAAGTCCCCTAACCGCTGCGCCTACGTTAAGTGCTGAGGTGCGTCTACTGGTTGTGTCATCTCTGGCTACACGCTCTTTGCGTGCATTTCTTGTAGATTTCGTTCCAGGAAGAGATGTGATCTCTAGTATCTCTGTTAGGAGAATTTTCCGATGATACAGTAAATGTTAGCCGAGGTGTATGACCAACTACCCATCATGTCCGTGTGCCTTCTTTAGAATAATGCGATACGTACTTCGTATTTTTCCTGCAAATCCAAACAATGTAACTTAATAAGGCAGTCAAGTTTTCAACCCTACTTATTAAAAAAAATTATTATTATATTAGAAATTCTACTTTTCCTGAATGCTATTCTTAGTCCGAAATTAGAGCGACATAGTAAATCAAAATTCTTGCGCAGGTAATTTTGTACTTCTGAATTCTGAATTGTGTAACGTAGTTCAATCAATCACAATTACTGAAGAATGCACTGCTCCTGTCAAGTCTATAGTCATTCAGTTTGGTGAACGTTTATTTTGGGAGCAGATGCAACTCATCCATCTTGTCACATGTCACACATATCTACCTAATCACGAGTACACGCTTCTGTGCATATCACTAGTGGCGGATGGTTAGGTCCGAGGAACTCCCGCAGACAAAATTCTGCCCGGGACGCCAGACTACCAGCCATGAATCAGAAAAAATACACGTACATGATCGAGGAACTCTTCCACTGAGCTCTTCAGGGAACGTTAGCATTTTAATACTTAGTACGGAGGTCCAAGTACGTCAAGAACAAAAAAAAAAAAAACGCCGTGTCTTAGAATTGTTTTGTCGATAAATTACTTAGAAATACGTGCTCCTGGTATACCACTTTTTGGTCTCGGTCACCAGAAGGTAGAGGTTTGGAAAGGAATTGATCTGTTCCGCCGGGGGAATTGGATAATTTTTCTTGTGTATTTGGAATGATGCAGACCTCGTTCGCGTCGGAACCCAGCTGATTGACAATCAATCAGCCCGTCATGGACCAAGTTGTGTGACGTGACAAGCATCTTCGGTCTTCAGCACAGCATTTTTGGTCTGTTGTATGCCATCTCTTTGTGAGGCACTGAGAAGTGATCGCGATTCCTGACACCTTGAGGATGTTAACCTTGAAGGTCGTGGCACACCAGCGAAACTTCATTGCTCGTTCGTAAATCACATTTCATCTGGCACGGAGAGGCGTCGTCATTTTACATGTCAGTAACCTGGTTACCATTATATAATGCATTCCCCCATGAAATACTGCTCGACGCCCACCCTTAGTATATTATTGGATTATTTGGCAGATCTGAAACCAAGGCTGCAGCAATTACAGAATTATCCACGGATAACTGTTTGGATTAAGTTTTTTATCGACGTATGTATGTTTAAGAGCGTCTGGGGTCCAGTTTTCATGTCATAAGAGACTTGATACTTTCCTTGAATTCCGTTTCCACGACGTTAGGAAAACTGTCAGCAATATGAAAGTATTGGAATGTTAGTATGGGTGATGTGTGTTCCTTGCACAGCTGTCGCATTTCCGTTTGCGCCTAATCTTTTTTTTTTTTTAAAGCAATAACTCTTGTGTTGTTCTGAGCAATACTTGACGGTCTTCCAGAAATTTCCCTTTTGATCGTAGAAATATGCGAAGTACTGGTCGCATAAGCTGAACCTTGTCGCAACGAGTAGCTGGTTTCGATCTCACGCGCTAAGAAAACCTCTTCATGTGGCAGTAATGAGCTCTGTGGTCTTCTTAATGATGTGCACATATCGCTAGAACATTCTCACCCAGATCTACTAGCTAATTTACCAAAAAACGTAGTTTTTTTTCCATGAAATACTTGAGATCTGCGTACGGGTGTTGCTGTTATTCCAGCAAAATGAAATTTGTTTTTGAGTTCTTGACATATTTCGTCAATATGCAAAGTGTTTTTTCCTTCCAAAAATTTCGCCAAAACGACTTACTGGAAACAGCGGATATCAAGGTAACGTTGTTGTTTGATTTTAGTATTTATGCTCTAGATTTATTCTGGTAGCTCGATATACGAAGATGCACGCAGTAGTTAGATTATTTATTTTAATGTTCAGGCATTATCTTTTCACTTCAATCAGTGCCCAGCAAGAAACTCTGTTTTCTAATGTGTGTTTTTTATTCTTCACTGTTTTTACATATCATAAAACTAGCCTGGCTTGTACACAGGAACACTCGAGTTCTTGAAGTCCTGGGTCTCTATAGAATGTTGTATTATTTTCTTTGAAGATTCATACTACAGGAAATACGTCAATTTGTCTTAGTTTCATTGTGGATTTCGGCGACTACCTTTGTTATTTTTTTTCTTAAATCATTCGAAATTGTCCTGGCAGAATCTTATATTTTCCGCGATGTTGGTTTTAAGTTGCGGCAGAATAGAGTGGCGGTATTCAAGAGCCCTTTTACGTCAACACTCATTATGTTACTATATTTGGTGACTTTCTTAAATTTCGAACACCATGTTTCCCCCATTTATACAAAAATTATACAAAATAAAAAGTATTCCTATTATTTAAAAAGTCGATTTAGTTATTAAATCGGCATCACTTCTAGGAATCGCATACTTTCATATTTTACGAAATAAAATATTTAAATTTTAACATCATAATATTTACAACAAAATATTTTATTAGTTCAATGAAAAAAGTCAAGAGTGTCATCTGGTAGACATATATTGATATTAATTATTTTATTATTGCTACCATTCATTAAGAAAATTAACAAAATGGGGTAATTAAAAACTTTTAGTTTGTATAACACGTTATTTGATAATATGTTTATTGCCAGTAGCTCACATGATGCTGGATACTTATATTAATCTCTAGGGTTAACTATAAGTTTGGTTTTTCAAAGCGACGATTCAATCTGAACATGACATATTTATGCTAGGCGAAGGACCTGCATCTTCGCTGGCCGTCACGTGGTTCTGCAAATTATCACACCTGGCAAATGGCACTCTACCAATTAGACACTTACCTGTCTCATAGTCTGTAATATCAACACAGGTATTTCGTATCTACGAGCCCTTCGGCTGAGTCAAATGGCACACCACAGTGGCAATAATGATTTCGAGATGTCGATCCTGCAGATGATGACAATACAAGTGAAAATGAGTTTCATTGTTTAGCGAACGGTGCCTCTAATGGAGTAGCTTAGAGTGTAACGGTATATTTTATTGGCAACATTAATATCAAAGATTTAAACACACAGCCCAGTGTATAACACGTTTGGCTGTTTTCTGAACACTTCATGTATTACAGGCGTTTTATACTTGTATTATCATAAAAATAACTGGTTTTTGGTTTCAAAAAAACTTTAAAATATATTATATATTATAATAGTTCATTTAAATTCAACTGGAATACATATATAGGGAAAATGGGAGTGTTGGTAATGCCTAACCAGTAATTGTTATAATGCAAACTATTACTAAACTGAGTGCACTCGAACGTGCTGCATTATCCCATTCGTGTAATTTTCTAGTCTGAGTTAAGTCGTGTTTACATTACGCGGGGGAATAACCAGAATGTAGAACTTCAGCAAGGCTTCATAAAAGTTGGAAGTAATCATAAATTGATGACAGACGTTTCATATACAACGATGAAGCGAACGGCACCACTGAAAATGGACCCAGCTCAGACGAAGTCGGAATTGTAAAGTCCGAGAGAAAGAAGGGATGTCATTCACGAGCATGCCACCTAGTAAGATTCATCTCGACTTCTCTAGGACAAAACTACTTATCATCGGCACGAAAATGTATGTGGAAAATACACCATTTTCTAAACGAATGCTTTCGTACGTCAGGAAATAAAATAATTTGTTCTTAAAAATACACTCAGCCTAGCTGTTTCGTATTCATATTTCATTATGTGGCACCACGAATGCCAGAAAATACTTAGAAAATCGTTCTGAGATATCTAACTCCTAATACGAAAGCAATTTGCTATGAAAAGTGAACAGGACCTCTGGACTTTATCCAAACATTTATACACGTGCCGAAAATAGCCTTACCCAGTACTCGTCGTATATTGCCTTTACTCTCACACCACAGGTAAACTAGCTGGAGATGTGACGATAAAAATCATAAAGTATCTGCAAATTACTCGCAATACATTACATAAATACAGGAAACAATTTACCAGCCTGATAGCCGAGAAGTAAATAAATCAGGAGACGATCTACCACCTTTCAGATCAGACAAAACATTGTGCTCTTGTTATACTGCAGAGACAGAGATGCATCATGACCAGCCACCAGTTACAAGCAAGCAATGTGACATTACTCGAAGCAATTATATCATTATTAAATTCATTTCATCAGTGTTCCTAGCGACCTGTCTAGAAAAATTACAGGGTGGTCGAGGTAAAAGAAGGGGAAATGGACTAAGGTAATAATATTGTTTTATTGGTACTTATTCAGTTAATGATATCAAAGTATTTTCCGCTGTAGTTTCAAAGTTTTATTTCCAGTTTATTGAATTATTTCGAATTTCATTTTACACGAGAATATTTTTGGTGGAAAATATGAAATACAAAATGAATTATATAATTATTTCAAAACTATATTTGAAATTTATATATATATTAGTGTTTTGAAATGTAATCGATATTCATTTCCTCTCGCTTTGACTCCTCGAAAACAAAAGAGAATAGCAGAAGTTCAGACATCATTACCTTCTGGGGCCGCAGTGGTTGAGCGGTTAGCCTGCTCGCCTTCCACCAAGGTGAACTGGGTTCAATACCCGGCTGGGTCACTCTGGGATTTTCGTAAGTGGAAATCGCGTTGGACGATGTCGCTGGTCGGCGGGTTTTCTCGGGATCTTCCGTTTCCCCCGCCCCTTCATTCTTCCGCTGCTTCATACTCACTTCAATGAACCTCGCCGGCTATCAAGACCTTGCTGTTAAAAGCCGCCAAATCTGTTCGCTCACTTGCCATTACCTTCTACCACATCATGAACGCCTGATACCTAGTTTCACAGAACTGGCTGAGTGAGTGTTTCAGGCTCGGTAATAAAGAAAGTTACCATTCACAAAACAATAACAAATAAAATAAAACAATTAGTGTTGACAATTTAACTATCGAAAGTAAATATTGTATTAGCAAGGTGGAATAATAGGGCGAGCCGAATTGAGGGGGTAGGAGAAGCGAAGGGGAACTATCCGTTGCCGTGTTCAGTTTGTTAAATTGTTCTCTTCCTGATATTAAAGTCATTTTTAATGCATTTGGTAGAGTATTCTACGATTAATGCATTTGGTAGAATATTCTATGAGTAATGCAGATGCGTGGCACATCCGTGGAATGCGAATCAACCCACAGACATTTTACAGGTATACTTTGTAGCTGTTTTAAAATTCATCCGCCTGAACCAGAGAAATTGTACTACTGCCTTCATGGGGAAAAACACTTAAAATAAATTTAGCGTAAATACAGAAATAAAGCTAGAATGGCACGAGTGGCAGAATTTGCATATAGGGGCTAGAATGAGATCTGAGGTCCACAGCTTGAATAATGTATGTTGTACTATACAAGACTGTTACCTATGCGATAGCACAACACGTGAATAAAAAACGTCATGGAATATCCTATAGTATAAGGCAAATTTTTTTCAATGTCCAGTATACACCGTGAATAGGCAGTAAAGTGAGGATTTTGGAGTGTTTTCAAAGTGCCGAGACATCTGTGAACTGCCTTTCCAGCTGTTCAAGTGCCAAACTTCTTTTCTTTTTTTTTGCGATACAATATCAATCAATATTTGATAAACATGCCAAATCAGTTCCAAAGTAACTCTCGCATAGGTATTTCTTTACTATAATTATCGCCATTTCAACCCATAAATTTTCGTCAAACAAATTTAAAAAAAAAAATACATACAAACACAAAGTTTGATTTCAGTTAAAGCGTTTTTCGAAGATACAGGAACTCCAGGAAGTAATTTCTATGAAATCTAGTGGTATCTTTTTCGCCTGCGTTTAACGTTTAACTTCTGGCTATTCTGGATTTCAATTTTATTGTAAACCTTAAAATAAAATTATGGCCGAAACACTGGAAGAAATTCCATGAAATTTCTCCATATTATTCTAACGACATTAAGAATTATTTTTAAGTGTAGCCAATTATGATACCTAAGCAAATGTCTAAATTTGTATGCCAGTAGATATAAATTATAACTTGTATTTCTGTCATTAAGTTTTTGTAAATAAATTTTCCATTGTAATCGATACTACTCTCAATATATTATTTCTATGTAATAAAACAGAATTTAGAAATATTCTAAAAATATCGAAAATCATTTTCTTCACTGGCACACACATAATGGGCTGTAATACACGTAGTATGTAGGATCTGCATAAAGGTAACGCCATTCTGCCACGCTAAATTTAGAACATGTCACGAGGGTCCCAAAACCGCCCCACGAAGCTAGTTAAAATCCGAGCCATAGAGTATGTTCCAGTCGTTTCCGAGCCTTATTCATAAAGGAAACTTGTGTTGCCCTTGTACTTTTCTGAGCTCATTGTGTGTAATTAACACTAATACACAAGTGGGTACCATAAAACATTATTTCTGACCCCAGGTATTTTGAGAGCGCGTGGTATGTGAACCAACACTAAACATATTTATACACATGTAGCCTACGGCATTTTGGTAGCGAATATGAAAAACATGACAATCCCACATAGTATTTTCCACTAACTCTGTGAGCAAATCATTTTCCAGCGAGGTATATTACCGTGAAGCTGTATTTTAAGTTTTAAAATTACACGTTCCTGCGTATCTAATTTGAGTACTTTTGAAACAATAAGCTATATTTGGAAGAGTTAAGGTTACGTCATGAAAGGTTAGGTGAGTTTGTAATAGGTCAGGTATGTTTGTAATATGTTAGACGATTTTGTAATAGTATAGGTGAGTTTCAATAGGTTAGGTGAGTTTGTAATATTTTAGGTGATCTTGTAATAGGTTAGGTGAGTTTGTATTAGGTTAGGTGTATTTGCAATACGTTCGGTGAGTTGGTAATAGATTAGGTGAATTTGTAATATGTTAGGTGAGTTTGTAATAAGTAAGGTGAGTTTGTAATAGGTTCGTTTACAATCAACGATACGTGAATCAACGTAACATGGGTGGCATAACGTTTAACTAAAACATCTACAATTGGCATTAAAATAAACGTGAGCAGTTTTGTATAATCAATTATCGTAAAAAATGTTATTTCTGCGAGAAGATATATTTTAGTATTTTTTGTTAGCTGCATTGAATTACAGCGATTTAATTGTTTGGTTATTTTGTTTGCACATTCCGCATTCAAATTAAAGTCGCCTTGGGGATACTGGTAGGTTATATTTATGGCCACCTGTTATTCGCGAAAAGATTTACGCGGAGGCTAGACTTCAATATCCTATGTGCACACTTGCAGTCTTCATTTGACTATTGGTCGCTTGTCTTTGTATGAAGACAGTCTGTTTCATGAGTGAGCCAATCAGAATTAATTTTCCCCGGTACTGAACGCCTGTGGTTCACGTAACAGTTCGAACTCAACTTGTCCTGAAATCCTTCCGCGAAAAAAAGTACCCCTAGTAATATTTTAACAACATTGTTTCTATACATCCTTATGGCCCTGTCGTTCAACAAAACCATTATTTAGACCACTGCGATAACACAATAATCTACGTTATCGCTGCCGTTTCCATACAATTAACCGATTAGTAGATACGTGTGCACAAACGATAGATAATTGTTATGGCAGGAAAGGCATTCGAACTTCATCTGGAGTCAATTAGCTATTTATTTTAATGTTATTATAATATAGTAACAAAAAACACTCCGTTCCTGCATGGCGAGCAACGAAATTCCCCGATGAAAGATACAAGGGGACAATGTTTACGCCAAGTGACGTTCTACCATACCGGCCCACAAACTAGCTGCACACGCTGGTATTTAACACTCCGGTGTTCACTTCATGTGCGACGCATCGAGTTTAAGGACCCGCCTAAGCGGCCATCGAACAGCGCGCAGAGCGCTTGAAACGCATGCTTGTCCACCAAACCTATAAACTTGCGTACTATGTGCTCATCTACGATACACTTCACACTACAGACAATAGGATTTAAGTACTTTCAAGACGTCAACCACAGTAAAAACATCATTTCAGATTACTCCAAAATGACTAAATATCGTTTTTTTTTTTTTAAGCCCTGTCTCACAAAATATACGCTTCAGATACACAAGCATATAATCAATGGCATTGCATTGAACCTCCCTGTAGACTCTTTATGAATAAAATGCCAGGGTCGCCTCTGAAAAATCCAAAGGTGCACTCGCAGCATGGCAATAACGCTGCGTGCCAATTGAGGGCATTGTGCATAGCGGCGACAATGTCGCCCTTATCGCTTCCCCGCTCCTCGGCTTCAATTTAGGAACAAAAGCTACAGGTCGGCAGGAACACAAATACCAAGCAGATCGCGTGCGAGCCCTTCCTTAGGTCGCCGTGGGAAAAATTACCTCGGGATGGATCTACTTCCTGAAAACAATTAAGTTCAGTGTGGCGAAGAGAAACGTAGCGCAAATATGGACGATCCAGCTACTGGAAGATTCAGTACACAGCCACTTCGTCAAGGTTTCAATCGCCAGTTTTACGCATTTAAGCCGTTTCGACGGATTTAGATATTTAAATTCTAGATTTTGTGTTTTGCGTAATACTGCTAGGGACTGATAAGACGAGAGGCGAACAAGTAAGAGGTGATGCGGATAGAGCAGCAGGGAGAGGCCTTTTGCACCTGTTGTGGACACGAGATGTACCACTGAAATGCTAATATATATATACTGTAAAGGACACATTTTGTACCCATTTAAACATATGGTGCAGAAACATATACAGTGGACAAGAAGGTGGAATGAAAGAGAGAGAGGCAATGGGCATAGCATTTGAAAAGCAACATGATGGCGGTAACGAAGAAGAAGAAGAATATCTGGGAATGAAGTGGAAGAATAGAAAGGTGAGACACAAGGGCAGGCAGAGATCACAGAGGCAAGACTTAGGTTGTATGGACATGTCAAAGCATGGGAGGCAGAGAGCACAGAGGCAAGACTTGTTGCTCCGATAGTAAGGTAACAGCCGAGGAAACAAAAGTAAAAGTGATTTTAGAACGAGCAAGACTTAAAAAGCAATATGTGTTTAAAATTTGTACGGATTAAGCAACTAATGTCAATCGCAAATATATATTCTCCTCTTTACTCAAATTATTTCTTATTTAAAATATTAATTATATAAATAAACAACTTTGAGTGGGATAAATGAACCATAGTCATTACGTCTAAAATTATAACCTTTATAAAACTAAACTTTGAAGTAAAAATACGTATTTTTTACTTGTCTTATGTAATTTTAGCTCGTGTGGCTGCATTTTCTTTTAATTTGTTTAGTTATAGTAAACTTTCCGCCATGTTCGGTTTACCCTTCGTTACACGCTGAAATAGTGCGCGTAAATATTTCACTCTGGAAAGACGCTCAGAGTAATTACTCTGCAGTTTTGGGACACTGCCGAGAACGAGTAAACATTTACTCAAAGTGTTTTCGGGCAGCCAGAGATAAACATTTACTCGCATAGTAACGTTCTGCAACGCCGCCAAGAATATCGGAGGTGAAGTACAGTGGAAGATGGCCGCTAGAAACACCAAAGAAGAGATGGGAGGAACAAGTGATCTACGAAGGTGACAAGAAGGTGTGAGGACGGGGAATAAATTGGAGAGAAAGGTTCGGGGAGAGACAGATGAAGACGCAGGCATTTAACCAATATTACCTGGTCATGGAGTGGAAACAGCTTAATATGATAATGGTGATGATACTAAGGGAGATCTTGCCATTGATACTTATTTTCGACACTAAGCTGCAAGCCTCCTTCAATGCAATAATAATCTGTAGATCTCCAGGAGTTTTGTTGGTCTGCAGCTTACAGCTTAATGACTTTGCCTTGGTTTATTGGAAACATGGGACTACGTTTACTAATCCGTCGCATTGTGATAACTCCAGCCACTGCTAAGGAGAGTGACTTATTTCAAACGTTCATATCAAATAAAATATCTACTACATATTTGAGTTAATTTCCTCATTATCTTTTCTACAAGAGTTGTGTATTGTACTTTACAAGGAAATTGAAACTTTTTCACTATATTATGCTTGTAAACATACTTGTGTAACTGCATTTATCAGCATCCCATAGGAATACACGTATATCCACAAAATTGTCACTCGAAAATAAAGAGGTGGCATATGGGTCTGATCGAACCATAAAGTTCGTGAGACGTACAGCACATTAAAGAAACACATTATATCAGACGCCTTAATGTGTGTGAACACACCAAACGGTCACACATGCAGCAGTTATGGCATTTATAGTACATTCACAGTCACGTTCTACTTTTCTGAAGCCTTGCGAAAGTCCTACTTTCTGTCTGTTCCTTCGGGACAACGAATCACATTCATGCGCACTCAAAACAATAATATTTTGCATAAGAACTATTTCTTATTATTCTTTAACAATACGCGTTATTACTCTTCGCTTTTATTAATATAAATTATAATTGAAATGTTTAAATTTATCGATTCAATATTAGTAGAAAATCAATTTTAGCAAACATAAGACACTTTAATGCAAACAGAAGAATAAAATACTTGTGATTACATGACAAATTTGGGAAACAACCAGACACGTCATTGAAGGGTGATTTTTCAAAGTTCTGATTTAAAAAGCGTGAAAATATCGCGAATGCACATGAACTTGTACAAATGCCAAAGGTCTCTCTGGGTTACAGTGTTCCACGCTCGCTCTATTTCTTGGATTAGTTGGGCGATGGTCGTTACCTGGGCGGCTGGGCTATATGTCAAGAGCAGGTCCATCACATGATCGATGAGTCTGAAGTCTGAAGATTCAGGCCAGGGTAGCATACTTACACAGTGTAGCGTACGATGTATTGCCCTAGTAACATAAGGATGATAGGTATAGTGCTGAAAGGTTGGTTACAGTAGTGTGTCGAGATATGGTCGGGAGTACAGGATGCAATATACATAAATAATGCTAGCCTTAATGAATACCACATGCGATCGAGATGTTCAGCTTATGACTACCGCTGTCATTACTCCCAGGTGTGGGTCCGATATGGCAGGTGCGAATACACGATGGATTGTTTCGCTGACCCGTTCGTCTACGAACGTGAACAAGTCCAAGTAAGACGCAACACTCTTCGCCATTATTCCTCGTATGCTTCTTAAACACACTCTGTACCGACACCACCGAAAACGTTCACAGCAGTGAGCATGCGTGAGGAGAAATGTCCCGTAGGAGCACGGGAGCGTAAACCTGCGTCCAACAATCAAGTGGTTATCGTTTGCAAAGACACGTGGTTCTGAACGCACAAGCAGTTGCTGTTCCGTCAGTCAGGGCGGCTCGGATAATGTTCCTGTCCAGACGCTCATCAGTGTAGCGAGGTTGCTCTGGTGGGGCTAGGCATCTGTGGGTACCATCTGTCACCCATCTTGTCCACAACCGATGGACCACTGACACGTCGCACACTAAGTGAGTGGCAATTCTGCGGAACATCCAGTTACCCTCTCGCAGTCCCACTATGCGTCCACGCTCAATGTCGCTTAAATTTTCAACTCTGGATGTAGCCGTCGTCTTACGGTCATTGCAGACACATTCTGTAACACTGGCGCAATGTAATCGCACAGCCAACTGCACTCATCGTGTTGTCAGATGACCTGTGACATGACTTTGGTCTAGTGGTTGCAGACCGGAGCAGGCGAGATGTGACCCACCAGCGATCAGTTTGCCGTCTGTACTCCACCATTTTGTCGCTTCGATGAGTGTAGCAACATCGCCTAAACCAGCAGTCAATAACTGCGCGTCATTTAGGCCGTAAAATTCGCAACAACTCCAGGTCATTTGCCCAGTAACTGCAAGTCTTTGATCGTATACCAAGGTCCAATGGCCGGTTTTAGTACGTTATTTATTCGCACGTCAATTTAATACACTTGATCGCCGCAAAATGTTAGGTATACTACATTTACAGTTATTTCCAACTTTTAAAGGCACTGCTAAATTTCTACTTCCAAGCTAATCCTCCGCCATATAAAACCAAAGCTTAACCGTCTCTGGAAACATACACCGAATGGACAACGCACCGCATTCGTGCGAACTCAACGTAAAAATATCTTGCGTAAGAACTATTTCTTACTAGGCATTACCCACTCACGTATGTTCTCTCTGTTTTAAATCATATTATTTACGAAGGAAATATCATCATTTAATCATACAATACATACGTAAAAATGTTTATTTCAATCAAAAGTATAAAACACTTATTACATGTGGTAAATTTGGGAAACAACCGGAAATGTTGGGGTGTTTTTTTCACAGTTTTAATTCTAGAATTGCGAATAAACAGCGAACAGAATATACCTATATTACGTCAGCAAATATCTAATCTCAGAAAAGAATCACGGTACATCAATGTCCCGCTATGTTTTTAATCGTGCCAAAAAAAAAAAAACGACAGATAACGAAAACAACATTTTCCGTTTACTTTCGGCAATCACGTCGTTCACCAGAATCGTCCCCAAAGTGCCTCGACGGTATTGCAAATTTTAAGATTCAAGCATTATGTCGCCACTCGCTGCATCTTCACTGAGTCATGTCACTGATATTACCGCGTGTGCTCAAGGCAGACATTGCAAGCCCCGTCACAAGATTACAACTGACACTCCGCGAGAAAAACCTGCACCCACCTCCCCCCCCCCCCCCGCCTCCACGAGGGGAGTACCATCGCCCAACTAAAATCCAACCAACTCGAAAATTCCCCCACTCCCCCTACCCATCGCGTAGAACCGGTTGAAATTCAGTTACGGATGTTGTTATAAAACTCATTAAGCAGTACACTAGTTACCATAATTAATAGAATGAACAACAATTTCACACAACTCTGTGTAAAACGCTAGTATGAGCAAGTTGTCACAAAGCAAGTAATACTGAAGATGTGTAACAACATGGCCCACTGATCGAAGTGTAGAATGCATTTTTTCAATTTGGAATGACCGTCATTAACCGATAAATAAACTTATTTATAATCCCATCCAGGGAATACAAGTTTACGTACGTCAGTATGTTGTTTCTGGTCCCATAACAAAATGTATCATTTTAAAGGTAAGCAGATAGAATGCTCAAAATAAAAGAATTTGAATGCAGTTCTCTTAAAACTGCTTCAGTTGAATCAACAAAATCCTACTGAATATATTAATTTTTGGTATTTACCGATTAAGCAGTGATTTCAAGGAATTTCTTGAAAATTTCACTGGCCTGGCAATAAATATCAGCGAAATTCACTGGTTCACAATATATAAAGACTCATTAACTGATAATCCAGAAAAGTTATTCGCCAGATGGAAATCCTGATTCAGAACTAGAGTGTTTACTATACAGCAAATAATCGTCTTAATGTGAGCGGAGGAAATTTATACAAGGCCTCACAGTTTTACACAATTAACTTGAAACCAGAATTTTGTTCATATTATTTCACACACTATTCGGACTTATATATAAACTCATATTATAATTTCATAGTTATAATACAAATCAGTTATGATTCATGTGAATCAATTATGTATGTAAAAATACATCTGATGAGCAAAATTCTTATACATATATATTGCGAGCTTTATGATTACAGGGAAATTTTATATATATATATATATATATATATAGTTTCAAAATAAAGTATTCAAAATCTTTGATAGCTTATTTGTGACCTCTGCGATAATTAAACCAAAAAGGCAAAATTATTTTTCTTGTAGTAAATAATAGATAAAATACAGACATTATTAGAAAAATTTATATTTATATATATACACACACACACAGCACTTATAAAACATGAAATAAACACAACTGGCAATATTCGAAGAGAACATTGCAAGTAGATTGTTATGTGCTATGGGAATATACATCGATAATATGAGAAAGTTGAATAGAATTTCAGAAAATTTTCTGTGTATTTTGCAAATCATAAAATTATGTTAATTTTCACTTTACCAGTGTATGGAATTCGCATTGGTGTTCAAACGTGCTGAAAGCACACAAGTTAACGATAATAAATATATTAAATTACTATCGATCTTGAAGAACTGTAAATATTTAGACACTAGATATCAAAATATTGTAAAGTAAGTGATTGAGTCTAGCAGTTTATTTGCACATTTAGTTAATACATATGAGTGGTGAGAGAAAATATATATAATGTTTTACTTTGATATTAGTTTAGCTATTGGTAAATATATAAAAGTGTTTGTACAAAATCAACTTATAACTAAATACTAAACAAAATTTCAGTTACATTTTCGCTCGAGCAATCTAGGTATAGAATGTTTTAACATGTCTTCCAAGGAAACTTAAATGATAACATTGAGTGAATCCCTTCGTTAACTAAATAGGCAAGAAATGAATTTTGTAGCTGTTGTTATTTTAAAAAATGGATTTCGAGTCCATTGTGGAGTATTCTAGGCCAAGTTGACCTATGCAATAGAAAATAGTTGAAAGTTTTCTGTGAAAGTTGCTTGCAGTAAAAATCTAGGTAATTATGGCAAGTCGCACACATCAAGAAGATAAGTTACCAGGATGTTTTCCGATATTTCAGTATGCGTCACAGGTAAGAAACTTCATCGATCAATTCAACAGGCATAAAAGAAAACATTCTGAATGCTCCTCACAATAAAGTGATTTTAGTGAGTTTTCACTGATTACACTGTAGATTGCACATGCCCAAAAGGAAACATTTTGGGGATGATTCATAAGAAAGGTTTAGGCCAGTTACGGGAGAATTACTCTATCAGCAGCATAAGTTAAGCTTTGATGTATTTAGCTAGTTTAATTAGAAAATATTTAAGGTCAAAGATTTGAAGATATATTGTCTACCATGTTCACACAAGAACAGAGTTACAGGGGTGATTATCATGGTAGAGAACGTGCGAAAAAATTTGGAAATTTCCTGATTATAATGCTTACATTTAAGGGGAAGGTTTATCCGAGAATTTTATGCCAGAATTTTGGTGGTCAGTCATTCAAATCCACATGACGTATTTTGAACAGAGCTCTGTGGCAAAGGTTTTGGCTTAGAGAAGTATGAATTTCTGGGTTATGTATGAATGTCCAAGAGAAAATTTCTTAGAAGTTTGCTTCTACAAGTGTTTCAGCAGTATGAGTTGCAGAAACAGGTGTCTAGTTTCACTGGTTGAGTATGTCCTAAAATGTTGGAACCGCATCTAAGACACTTTCTAAAACAAATATCTACCGATCGATCAAAAGTGGGGATGAGTCAGAAGGACAGGAAGTGTGTAATGACTACACTGTTCCAGGATGTACCAGTAGAGGTCGGTGGATGATTGAGGGGTGTCAGAAGTATGTATGGGTAGATATTCCAGGGGTTTAACAGACACAAAGATGGCAGAAGGGTGTTAATAGTGTGTGCTTGTAAGGGGAGGGGGGTGGTATCAGGAGAGATCAGAGATGAACAGGGTTATATAAAGTGTGTGCGGGAATGGCTGTGCTAAAAGGTCAGCAAGTACTAAGATCGCAGAAAAGAGTGTAGGAAGTATGTGTGAGGATGGATGTGCCAGGAGTGATCAGCGATGACTTGGATAGTGGAGGGGTTTCGTAAGTGTATGTGTGAGTGTGTGCAGAACTAGTTCAGTGAATATCAAGACACAGGAATGATGTTGGAAGTATCTGAGGGTGTACGAGCCATGAGGTCAGCAGAGACCAAGATGGTGGATGGGTGTCGGAAGTGTCTGAAGATTGTTTATCAGAACATCAGGGTTAACATGATGGTATAGTGGTGTAGGAATTTTCTCAGGGTACACATATCAGGAGATCGGCAAAGACCAGGGCATGAAAGGTAGTATCTGAGTGTGGAAATACCAGGTCAGCGGAGTTGAGGACGATGGAGTGTGACGACAGCCGCACCGGTGATTGCAGGAGCAGCTGGCCAGGGAGAGGCAGGTGAGCGGCAGAGTACAGCTGCAGGTCTTCTATCACGACGAGAAGCACGAGCTGGTCGTGTCTGTGCTGGCTGCGGACGACCTCGCCTCGCGGGAGGACTCTGGCTACGGCACCCAGCCTGAGGCCTTCCTCAAGCTGCGGCTCCTGCCCGACACGTGAGCATCTCATTCTCCCATCGCTATGTCTCCCTAACTCTCATGTGGTGGACATTCACGAGCATCTGCACTCTCCAATTGGAACTCTGATGTGTGTCCATTCACCTAAGGGCCTCATGCCCATGTGGTGAGGAGGTCCAAGAGTCGGTTTTTCATGTCCATATTCCCGCACGACTCAATCTTTCAGAACCATGTAATTAATAATGTGGTTTGGAACACACTGTAATTATGGTGGCCTTATCATCACCGATGTCTTCGTGACTGGTCACGAAATATTCACAAATATTCTCATCCGATAAATTATTGTTTTGGACCAGAGTGAAAGCTTCACTCCGAAATTTAAGTTGCTGCGGTCTTAGAAAGAGAAAATAAATAATTCTGTAATTATTGCCTGTGACAGTGCATTTCACAAATAATCAGTTCGGTTTAAACACACTTTGTGGACATTTTGTAACCGAGGTATCATGTTGGTTGACGTTAATCGTAATCTAAAACTTTTATCACGTTGGCTGTAAAATCCCTTTTATTTCTTTTCGATTAATTTTATTATCAATGATTATTATTTAATAATTTCACCGAACGAACATTTACAGTTTACCGAAAGTGGTAGTCACATTTTTATATCAGGTTTAGAATGGGCATCTACTTTATAGAAAGGATACACAGTCACATCAACCATGGAAATCACTTTATTAAAATTTGTCTTCAAGTGGTTTTTTTGAAAATTAATACATTTCTACACTCACTGTGATGTAGATTCGACTTAAAATTGTGTCATCCCACAGTTAATTAGAATGTTATATCAAGCACCTTATATAATATAATGAAAATCCTGATACTTCACCATGAGTTAGCGCTTAGTGCTTTTGGATGGATTTTTCCTTCGCTCCATGTCTGGGTATCTCGGCCACAGGCACCATAAATAAATATGGAAACTTTGGAGTGGCCAAACATTTTGATGCAGGTTTACTTACTTTGCCGTTGGCAGTTTGTAATTAAGAGCTATCAACGACTGGAGAAAATTCAATTGAATTTCACGAATTTAATACCAATCCTGTAATTAGTAGACAGCAAAGCTACACACTATGCAACGGACATTGTTCTAGTTCTCAGATGAGCACTAAAAAATTATATAAGTCATTTGTTTTACTACCGAGAATTTTTACACAGAAAGTAAGGAATTTTTCAAACTCACTACCATAGTAAAAAAATGCTATCAAATATTCATTATATCAGTCTTCTTCAAAGAAAACCAATTCTCCTGTCGGAAATCTTGGGTGGGAATGTTATTTTATGATAGGGTTTAGGAACCAAAATTATCTCTTACCTGTGCAAAAATTAAACGCCCTTCCTTTCTTTCAATTCATATTTGGTTAAGAAAATTTCCTTTGCAAATAGTTACAATTTGCAGAATTAACAAGATCACAATTATGTAGGTGCAAGTCTGTATATGCCCCACACAAAATTGTCGACCTGTATAATCGAAATTTTACAACTAGAAACTGTGGGTAAGAAACTCAATTTTCGCTTATAAAGTAGTCAGAATGAAAAGTACAGTATTTTAAAATGACATTAATGATAGTTTTCCCGATTCCAATATACCTATTTTTATTAAAATTAAATGCTTACTGCAATCTAAAAACATTTTCGTGGTATCTATAAAAAAAAACTCTGTACATGAGTAATAACCCCATTCGGTTTAATATTGGAAGAGAGTTAAGCTCTGCAGTTGAGTTTTTCAGTTGGTCTTAAATTTAAATTTTACGTTTTGATAACTCATGCGGTTAATAAAAATAGATAAAGTTTTGTAAATTATCGATATTTCCCAAAAAATGTACTTGTTTGCCAAATTTGCAATATGTGTGTGATATTTGAAGTATGAAATACTTTCACTTCATATTCGAATCTATTGACGTATTGAAATCCGTTGCCACTAACATAATGCATTGAAACTGCTCTATTTTATTTACAGGAAAATCCCAGGTTCACTAACTGTGTGTTGGGTAGTACGAGACAACTTTAGCAAAGGAATATGTACAATTACAGTAAATGCACCTAATGAATTTCTGTTTTCTCATCAGTCGCTGAGACTAACTTTGAGTCCCCAATAAAATAAAAATAGCGAATAGATGCCCAAGAAAACCAGTTTTAGCATCAGCAAGATATCTCAGGTTTCCTGTATAATTATTTGGAGCAACGTATATTCTCCTCAGCGATAAGGGAATTCGTTCTTGAAGCATTTTTTTCAGGAAACCATAGTTAGGTTAATACTGTTATTTAAATATAATATTCACTTTCTAAATTTCTAAATGATTTAACACATTGTGTTGCAGCGGAGAAAATTGTACAGCGAAGTCTGAAGTTGCTGAACCTACTCAAAACCCCATATGGAATGCCACATTTGATTTCCCCAATGTAAATGGAGAATCTTTAATGGAAAGAACTATCGAAGTAACTCTTTGGGATTACTGTCCAGACAGGGAAAGTGTCTTTCTTGGTAAGTGCTGACCACATAAATTTTTTATAAAAATGATTTATATAATTTTAAAGAGGGCAATTGTTACAAGATAAAGCATATTTGTTTGCCGAATTCTGTTAATCAGTCTGGCTGTACTGTATCTGCATGTGTATATTAAAATATGACCAAAAGAGAATTGAATGGTCTTTATTGTCTTACGGCGCCAAGTATTTGAGCGTTTAACATGTCTAGTACATATTTAATTTATTTCATATAATATGATGTATTTTCAGGGCCGCCTGATTTTCACGAAAATTTTACCCAAAAATTTGACTTCGTTATATCGTAAGCACACTTTCAATTTTTCTTTTTATTTTGGCCTTTTCTAAATGTGAGATTACAGCTTTTTCTCTGATTGGGCCAGCCCAAGACGATGCTGAAGGTGTATGATTCGCGAAGACGCACATAAGCCATATGACAATCAATCATTCAGTAGCGACAGTATATCTAAAGTGTTTCAAAGTACAACCAGTCGCGGAATTATTTCGCGAATATCAGGCACCAACATCTATTTATTATGAAACTATAGCCTGTCTCAGGAACGAACGTACTATTTATGACAGTACTATTTATGACAGTTCTGAAAGTAGACTTGTACACGGTTACTTTTGCACGTAAAACTATTTTATGTGGACATACTGGACAGATTGATTTTCAGCTGAGTGTATTTATGCAAACATCATCTTTGGCGGGGGTTGACGATGCCGTATCCGTGGACACTGCTGTAATCAGGCCTGCATTCAGAACTGTCAAATGGTTTACTCGTTCTTGAGACGGACTATATGTAAGCAAATTTATATCAACTGTTCATTACTTCCTTCGGTACAAAAATATCGAGAAAGTGGCATTAGAAGCTCATAAAGTTTCCTTGGCGACGAGTGAGTGAGTGAGTGAGTGAGTGAGTGGGAGTTTGTGTGAACTGCAGGCGAGTGCACGGTGGAGCTGAAGAAGGCGTTCCTGGAGGACAGGCCGACGTGGTATCGACTCGAAGATCCTCGTCAACTGCGAATGGGGAAGTCACCTCACGCATCGCCTCGAGGCTCCTTAGCCACTGAACTCGCGCAACGGCTCGTCCGAAGGTCAGACTTCGGCCTACAGAGGTCCTTCTCAGGTATGTGTGCCTAGGGCCCGCAGTCTATTTGCCGTTTAATTTTAAGCCTGAGAAAAATATTCAAATTATTGAACTACCACACAAGTTCATAAGATTAATTAAATAATTACCTTAGTAAAGTATGGGAACTAAGAAAGAGTCGAGATATGAGGATGTAGAATCATTATTGAAACCTTTTCTCACCTACAACCGTGTAAATCAAAATGTTTTATGAACAGTAAAGAAAATTAAATAATTGAACATTTTCAAATTTTGTATTGTCCTATGTTAGCTAGGAAACTTAAGGTTATTAAACTGTGTTTATATATGAAAGTGCGGCATGCAATCCTTTCAAAACACACGTGAACATATATATGAAATATTAATATTGACTTATTAAATCAGGTTATTTTTCCGAAGTTCGACACCCATTTATCTACCGTACTTCCTGTAAATGTATATGGAACTTTATAACGGTCCTCCAGTGCCAAGTTATAGACACTATCGTCTCTTCAACAGAAAACTTAAAAAAAAAAAAAAAAAACCTTGAGAAACGGTTGTCTTGCATGCATAGCGCGGGGTTAACAGTGTCATTATTGCCAGGCGAGGGTACAGTAAGTGTGTTTGGTGTCGGCAGACGACAAGGACAGCGATGAGAAGTCTAACAGCCCGGAGCTGTGCTTCCTGCATCCCGACCACGCGTACGTGAGCGGCTCCAGGCGAGGCTCCAGCCAGTCGGAGGTGCTGGAGGTGGAGACCTACCAGCTCAACAGGGACTACTCGCGCTCGCTTCCAGGCTCCAGGCGCAGCTCCTTCCAGTCAGCACAGGGCAACTCCGAGAAGGGTGAGGCCATCCTACTCTAGTATCATTCACGGTGCTTGCATGTAGCCCAGTGAGACCCTCCTCATCTCATACATCCATTGCAGAGGGCACACTATTACCACGAAAAGATTAATTCATGACAAGTTGTATTTTGTAACACTTTTGCTCACATCCACTTTCTAGATTGGATGATTTACCTACATGTTTCACATTTTATGTGTCTGCTTTCGAATCACAGATGCTGACCACACGAGTAACATAATTCTGATTGGCCAGCTTAGTAAGAACATGTTTTCCAGTCTTATTAAGAAAGTGTTTTGCTCACAAAGAGACCCGACCAATAAGCAAAATATAACTACTGATATATCCGTAAGATATTGAAATATAACATTTGCCCAAAGTGTCTCTAGCCATTGATTGGCTGAGGCCCAGTGAGATAATCTTGCTAACATTCTGTACAAAATGTCTACATGTAGAATACTGAGACCCTCCTCATCACATTAAGCTATTGCTTGCCTCAATTTCTGTGAGGTCCACTTCCACACCTTGTGAGTCTAATGATTATGTGCAGCTTTGTTAGACCCTACTCATTTAGTCTAGTCACTGCTTATTTCAGGTCCCTTGAAAGCTTCTTTCCCACCTTATATAGGCCTACGTACTGTTTGCATGTATCACAGTGAGACATTTCTCATCTTACATAGCCATTGCTTGATTGAGGTCCAGTGAGATCCTCTTTCTCACCTGTATGCCAACTACTTACTTGTAGCCCTGTGAGACATTTCTCATTCTAAGTTATATAGCCATTGCTTTCTTGATACCCATTGAGGTCCACTACCACTTTTTATATATAGTGATTACATGTAGCCCTGTCAGAACCATCTCATATAGAGTAAGCCTCTGCTTACTTGAGGTTCACTGAGAACCTCTTTCCCACCTTGTATTCCTAAGTACTGGTTATATGTAGCCCAGTGAAACATATCTTATACTATATAGTCATTGCTTGCCTGAGACCTAGTGAGTTCTTAAGAAAGTGTTTTTTTATCAATACAGCAAAACCAAAAGGATATCATACCTGCCGCCATCTTGTTATTTACCTGACATTGTTTTGGTAGTTTCATCATGAAAACAGCTCTTAATATATTTTATACGAAGTTTTTTTACAAATGCTGGTTTTTGACAATTATTATAAGACCCAGAATATTTCACGTAGAGAACAATATCTGTAGTGAATTATTTTGTTTTCGTTTTTTTTTTTTTGCTGTAATCTACCAAGGCTGAACCTACAAGAACTGTTTATCATTAGGACTTCTTTGGCTCATTTTGAACTTATTTGTCGTAATACTGTCTCTAACAGCATCATTCAAAAATATACATATATTTATACGTGTGTAACAGAACGGTTTAAAGAACCAGCAACATTCACTCTGCCCTGTAAGCATCTTGTTACAGATTCAGTAATTGTTTATGGATCCAAAACAATTTTTTTGGCTTGTCGCATAACATTATCTAAGAACTTACACCTCTTGACTCAGCCAACTTATTACTTTGTCTCTCCACTTACTATTACATGTAGTTCAACCAAATCCACTATCTGGTTTGGCTGGGAACTACAAGTGCGGCATTATGTATTGCAGCCAGCTTCATTTTAGCGCTACATGAAGATGGCAAAATGTATAAACGTTTTATATACACAAAATGTAACAAAATTATTTTAAGTGCTATGTACATATTGCTGAGATCTAGAGGTTGGAATCTGTTATGAGGCTGCATATTTTCCAAATATCTTTTTATGAAACACTGTTCGCATTACGTCATTCAATTTATTGGTCGCTTTGGTGAAGAGTATCATTTTAGCTGCCATCATCATAGAACACTGCAGTACACACGAGAAAACAGAAGATTGCGCCACTGCATAACAGAAGTCTGGTATTTTTGCCTGTCGCAGAATGTGATAGGAGTCATAGCATCTAAGTGTTGTATATATGCATTACATAAAACTCGGGTAGAGTATTAGAATAATTTTAATAATAACTCGAATATGAAGGGTGGCTTATCTGTGAATTTCCTTGCTAGAGAATCTCTTATAAACCACTATTCACTTTATATGATAAATTTTATGGGTTGCTTTTTGTGTAAAATGCGACGAAAGCTTGTCATGAGCACATCACCCTACAAAATACGCCAGCAGTCTTTAATGGTGGTCTGGTGTCTCGTCTACTTTGTCGCCGAGTCTGGAAACGGTAAAGTATAATTTTTTTTATGTACAAATTGTAGAAAAATTCGTGTTCAAATATCTTCTAAATGATGCTGCCATTTCGAGAAAGAAACGTTAAAAACAGGACGTTTACAGGGTGATGTGATACATTTCCAGGGATGATGGAGAAGGTTACCAGCATCCATTCGAGACACAAAGCCCCGTTCCAGAAACGTCTCCATCGAAATTTACAACCAAAAGATTGTTATAATGTCCATTACAGTGGAATACGAGAACTTAGAGGAACTTAAGAATGTATTTAATGTACTGCATTCATGACCGGCAAACTATGAGGACCACAGTTCACAACTGACTGATCAAACGCACTCGTTCTGTTATAATACAGACTGCAATGTGGCCACACGCTTACCTCAGGACCCTCCACGTAGACATACCGCATGCCAACTACAGTGTATGTATAGTGTATGTTCTCCACACTTCATGCTGTTCTATGCCTACAGGACATGCTGGCCGACTCATGGCATTAGAGTTAGCATGTCAATCTGCCATCTTCCAAGTACCGATCTTTATTCCTGGGTTGGTTAAGAACGTTTCTCCTGGTTTGCAGGCTTCAAGGTAATGTTAGTACTTTATTTTGTCACATTAAATGAAGTAAATTCTTCCACAATTCCGAGACCTTTGTTGTATTCCACTGTTATAAGAATTCCAACACAGTTTTGGTTGTGGCGTTAAAAGGAAAAGTTTATTGATTGGGGTTTCCTGCCTCAAATGGACGCTGGAGCCCTTCCTCATCACACCTGAAAGTTTGTAACATCACACTGGGTTACTTCCTGTATGAGTGTGTACACTTGCTAGGACGGGGCCACGGTGGCTGAGCGGTTAGCATGCTCGCCTTCCATCAAGAGGAAACGGGTTCAATCCCCGGTCGGGCCACTCCCAGATTTTTGTATGTGGGAATCGTGCCGGACGATGCCACCGATCAGTGGGTTTCCTCGGGGATCTCCCGTCTCCATCGCCCCTTCATTTCGGCGCTGCTCCGTACTCACCTCAATCACCCCCATCTGCTCTCAAGAACTCTCGGGTTAAGAGCCGCCCAAATCTCTTCACTTGCTAGGACCCTGGGTTTCCTTTATGCGGAACGCCGCGACAGCGGTGGAGCGGAGCGTGTGTGTGAGAGAGGTGTGAAATTGTGTTGGCCACAGCGGAGCCCGAGGTGCCGCCGCCGTCCTACAACAAGGAGCGCCGGCGCAGCTCGTGCGCACGTGTCATGCGAGACCCAGACGAAATCTTGCGGAGTCTCAAGGCTGTCAAGGGTGAGCTGTCTCTCGGCAGGACCATGAGCCTGAGCGGAGAGAAGAGGGCCCACAGGCGTGAGTAGCCCGCCTCGATCCACCTTCACGTGGATCCACATTCAAGTTTACTGTGTGTTCTTATGTTTACGTATATATCGCGCTGAAAGGTATTGAGATTGCTGTTAAACCGAAGCGCTTTGCGTTATCTATACAAAGTCTTTTTGTTCAGCTTTAAAGAGAACAGTAAAGTATTCGCATTGAAGTTAACACGGAGTTAGTAGTGTTTACAACTTTAAATTGTTGTTTTTGTCAACTATAGATTGAGCAGTAGTGTATTAATTTTTAAGTTTAGGTTCGTTGCGTCAACTTTGCGTTATGTTCGCGTATTCGGAATGTTCGGAAATAAAACACCTAAACTGCGGGCAGGACACCATATACCTAAACAGAATACAAAAGGAGATATGAGACTGTGAAAATTGGGGTTCTAAAACTGATTTCACTGAATGCCTTGTACCTTCTGCCAGCGTTAGGAATGGGGGGCGATTTATCCACAGTACATCCCACACGGTAGAATAGTACACGCTCATGGGTGCGCTGTGGAGTGTGTACTAGCGCAGGGAATTTGCTGACGTATCAATTCCTCGAGGCAAACATTGCGCATAGACTGAGGACGGCCAGCATTACGCTTGCGTCTTTGCAACATGGAAGTCACCTTTTTACTGTGGATGTTGTAGGCATTGTAGAAAGCATTCGACAATAGAACAATTTCTAAACACAATTTCAATACGCTCATATCTCTTTTAATATTCAGTTTAGTTATATGGTGTCCTGTATATTGTCGACTTTATTATTTTTCACAAGGAATCGCCGCTCGTAGATAGGGCATCTAATTTATGAATATCCTGTTAGCTGAGTACTAGTGTATTCACAATGGAGTTAATGTGGAGGCACTTACATTGACTTTGCATTGTAGCTATGTTCAGGTATATATTCCGCAGTAGTGTATAGACATTAAAGTTAACGAGGAAATCATTAAGTTATCTTTACGTTGTCATTATGTTCATATATAGATAGTGTAGTACTGCAGTCAGAATGATAATTAATTATGCTCATTGCATTAACTGTGCATTGTAAGGAAGTTTCAGATGTATATAGTGCAGTAGAATTTTCATTGTATTAACGTTATTTGGAATTATTTGCACAACATTTCATTGTTGTTATGTCCACATATAAATCGCGCAGATGTGTATTAAGATTGAATAAAAAGCGAAGCAAAGTTAAAATTTTCACGCGAGGAGTTCACGGAACTTCAACATAACCTAAATTCAAATTACTTTTGGGCAATCAGATTTAATCGTTTATTCATTTATTTCGTTCTCTATATTCATTTCAATGAAACCATCACCTTGAAGTATGAGTATTTGAATGACGAACAAATCATCTATTGGAAAATTGCTATTTTGAAGTAGGTATTTAGGTGAATAATGCCGTCAGATAATGAAAGATTTTATGTGTCATTATTGACACATAGAATAACATATCTTTTATTATATAACAACTGCTCATGTATATGTTAAATTGAAAATATATACGTTAAGAAAGTTTTTTTGAAGACAGCAGATAAAACAAATTTAGTAGAACTGAATTTCAACATAACATAGACTAGCATTACTTAATTTCAGCGTAAACACATGTGCGATTTTATAGAACAATTGTCACAGAGATAAAACAAAGTAACTTCGCTATCTCTACGTAACCTTTTATGTTAACCTACTTCTAGCCAGACCCACGTGTTCGCAAACCATGTCGAAGTGACGGAGCGAGCTAAGCGGGTTTCACCGAAACCGATTCACAGGTCACCGGAACTTCCGCTTTATCTGTGATGTCCACAATTGCACGGTTTATTTGTCATGTCTGTAAGCTACAAGGAAGCGATGTTTAGGAGTTTAACTGTGTCAAGGAGGGGGGCGTCTGTAACCCGGCTCTTTGCCCCTAAGCTTGTAAAATTTAAATATTATTAAGAAGCTTTGAACTGCATTAAATATATAAATAAATAAATATTTATATGTTGGAAACTATAGTGCATTTAGTTATATTGTGAATAAATCGTTCTCCAAAAGTCTGTACTAATTTTAATTTCGTGCCAGCTATGTTAATGCAAGTGAAACATCCCTCTATTTATTTCTGTCAGTGGAACTTCACTTTAAAAACTTTCTGGGCTAGTTTTGTTCATTTTAAAGTAACCGCGCTGTAGGGTTGTTGAAATTCACCGTTGCTATATATATATATATATATATATAATATATATATATATATATATATATATATATATATCGTGCCTAATATTTTGTTTATTTTTGTCTGAAATATGGAACAAAAATTGTCTTTCCTTGACTAGATTTATTTGCCCTAACATTAAATCATCACATTCGATGGCACCATTTTAGTTGCCTTGCACACGAGGTACCGAATTGTGGGTAATATCGACGAATAGCGTAGAAGAAGCGAGAATATCTCTGACTGGGTATCTGTCCCTAGTGATCTGCGATCGTGTGAATCCACCTTTGCACTCTTTTTCAAACCTTCGCGCAACTTGTGCGCCACTTCTTCTGTATACTTTCTTCAACTAGATTAGCGGTGATCATCTGATCGTCAAGGCGTGAGAAGTTTCCAAGATTATTTGTCCATTTTCCTTTTCTCATTCGTTACAGTTTCCAACAGCAAGGAGAATTATCTGATCAACTAGAGACAGACAAGAGAATCTGGCCTTACACAGAGTGTGTCAATTTACGAGGGAAGTAACCTGAGCGTGGACAGTACATCTCAAAACAAAATAAAAAGTTCTTATGAAAATGTTATATGGTTTCTGAGTTACATGGATCAAGTGACTGTGTCCGCTGTTGGAAGTCGGCTCGTCCCGGCTTGTGTAAAAACAATGGTTCTTGCATGTAGAGGCACCACAATATTTCATTAGCGTGTCAAGAGCCTAACTGGATCAGCGGTTTCTGCATAGGTGTATGGGTCACGAATGACCAATATTCTAGCCTGCACGCTTCCTTGCTCTGCATCCATTGAATTATTACCTGTGGAGACATATCAATGCCATAAATTACGCAACTCCTATTTCGGACATTGCAATGTTTCGCCAGCATGCAGAAAAAAGTTTGTCAGCAGGTCCGGGTGTATGAACATGTCAGACACTCACTATTGCGATGTGTGTAGGTGTTCATTCCGATACAATGTGGATGTTTTGAGAACACTAGTTGAATCACAGCTGATACGCAGTGACACGAACAGGTGTATCATGTACGGTTATTAGCAGTCCCTGCAGAAATTCGGAATGTCTTACCTCGGAAACCATCAAACATAGGCTACAACATAATATGGTCTACTTGTTTTGTATAGAAGTGTATTGTCTATTTCCGTGACACTTCCCACATATACTGATACATTCTGTATAACGGATGTTAGAAGAAATTACTCCATATTTTGCGTGGAGGGAGTATGCACCACAACAAATAAAATATGTCTAATAAACCTGAGTCCTAAAACGCATACTGTTATAGCTATGATCACTTGTTCACCATCGCAACTGTGAACTCCTTATCTCCGTAACGTGAGCTCTTTGCTCACCTGCAATGTGGCAATCAAATGGGTACACACCACATTGTTCTGTTGTTCGCATGAGGCAGATGCGTACGCAGACTACAGTAAAAATTATAGTAATTCACAGTTCAGAGTAAGTACAGTGAATATCCTTATTACATTTAATCGAATCAGTGTGTGTTACGCAGGTAATATTATTGTCGTTTTACCTCTGCCCTTACAGCATAACGGAGGCCTATTATTCCACACGGGGAATGGCAGATATGATATTTTGTTACGGTCTGGCAAACGGAAGCAGCCGTCGATCCCGTGTCCTGTACGCTGAGAAGTTTCCACCACGAAGTGTACCATCCGCACAGTTATTCAGCCGCCTTATCCAGCGACTGGCAGACACTGGATCCATAGCACCAACAACGGCCGATCGCGACAGAGCTCGCACCATTCGTACACCCGATATGGATGAGCGAGTACTGCAATGGATGGAAGAAGATCCAGGAACTAGTTCACTGAGAATTGCAGCAGCTGTAGACGTCCGTCATCCTCTTGTCTGGGCAGCCCTTAATGAACAGTTGCTAAACCCCTACCATGTTCAGCAGGTCCAAGTCCTTCAGCCACAATATCAATCCGCCAGATTAGAGTTCTGCCAATGGCTCTTGCAAAGGTGTGGTGAAGATCCACTTTTCGCAGCAAAGATTTTGTTTACAAATGAGATTGATTTCACGAGAGGTGGGATTAATAATTTCAATAATACACATGTCTGAGCTCAAGAAAATCCTCACACAGTTGAAGAAGCAAGGCTAGAGATGTGGTTCATTGATGATGGATCACTGGTCTATTTCCCCCACGTGTGTGAGAACACCTAACAAAGAAATTTAATGGTCGATGGATTGGTCGGGAGGTCCATTATGTTGTCGTCCACGTTCCTCTGACCGTAATCCCTTGGATTTCTGGTTGTGGGCACACGTGAAGACTTTGGTGTATGCAACCTTCATCAATTATGTACACGCACTACAGGGACGCGTCATCAATGCCTGCCAGTACATCCAGGCCAACCAGGAGTGTTTCAAAGAATGCGGGATTCTCTACGATGTAAGACACAAGGATGGATTACTATGAATGGACGTCACATTGAGCACCTCGTGTAGTGATGGTGAGCATGTGCTCACAGCTCGTACGGTATAGGTTCGAACCCATGCTTATTAGACCTTTTTTTCCTTGTTTTGGTGCATACTATCTCTCCGCGAATTATGGAATGCCTTTTTTAAACATCCGGCATAAATAAATCCTTGGCGGGGCTCATACCCGGAATACGAGTAGATCTAGGGTGATTTGCCAAGAAGGGTGGCGACAAACTTGCTACAGGCTTCCAAAGTTGGCAATAGTTGGCATACAATTCTTGAAGTGTGGCATTATGTGAATCCCTACGATGAAGTGGATAGAGAAATAATGGGCTTAGGGAAGGTGGGTGTACCCCGGAAACCCACCAACCAAATCCACATGCGTAAAAGGAGTTGTGATCACATCAGAAATTTGGATCTCCTTCTTGGAAATCAAATATATCATCTCTGAACCACATACTCACTTCACATAATGGCAACTTCCTATCCATGACTCCAAATACTTTAACAGTAGCTCTAACTAGCATGTGATCAGGAAGAATATTTGATGTCTAGGATTTTTGTATAAATTTCAGTGCTTCAATTGGTGGTCTCTAAATCTACATATTATTGTTCTATACACGTTAATATTAAGCAGTTGTGAAGTATGAAAATGTTTAATAATAGTAATATGTTATATTTCACACTTGATTTTCTCTTGGGTGCCAGAAAAATTTAATTAAATATTTAATATTCACAATGAAAACTGAAAATCTGCAAAGTTTAATTGGAATTCAGCGAATGTGCTTAACTATATAAAATATTGAAAACTATATATCTTACTGCAGTGACTGATTTTTCACGAAGTAAGAGCGATTTGTAAAATTTCGAATATTTTCTAGCAAACTGGACACTGTTTCGCAATGTACTTCTCTGACTCGTTGACAGCTGTAAATAACTGCATTTTTTTTGTAGCATTCTACCGCTTATATGACTGTCTCATTATCATTGTGAATAACATATCTTGACGAGGTGGTCAAAAACAGTAAGAAAAGTTTTCAAATAAATTTTTTTAATTTCAGTTTTTATTTTATAGGATGATAAATAATTCCTAAAATTATAATAGTCAAACTCCACAACATTGTTTGTTCACCAATTGCAATACAAGTCTCTCAGTGTACTGCTCGTAACGGTAATATTAACTTCCCCAAATGGTACCGATTTTTGAGAACAACGCAAAATCTACTTTTAGAAAAGGCAAACATGTTTCATAAAAGCTTTAATCTTTTTGTTTTATAGTAATCAAAAACTATCTTTAAATATGCCTTTATTGTATATCTGTTGCCCTAAGACAAAGGTTTTAAGAGCCACAACTCTTTTTCTGCTATTGAAATCTTCCGTTGTAATTTAACATCGTAGTATCTCCACGTTTTGAAAAATCACACCTATAGAGGGAACTACACATATTAAACTTTTTTTTAATTGTTCAACTTTCCCATTAGAAAGGGTAGAGTTCAGTAAGCTCAAGAGGTAAAATTATTTCCCATTCTTAAACAATATGAAATTTCCAAAAACCATAAATATTATAGAGCAGTATTATCCCTTACGGTCCCTTGAAAGTGCGGTCACAAAATTGAGCTAAAAAGAACGCAATAATTGTTCCAATATTTGTCTATGTAAAATATATGTACAAAATATTTAATTTCTACCACATACTTATTTCTGCTTAAAACAAAGTGTTTTTTGGTTAACTTAAATATATTTTTTTAGTTTTCCACATAATTGCCAGTCCCTTTAATTAAAATATCAACACATATGTTTATATAATCCAAGAACCCAAAAGATCTTTCAATTTATAATTAGTGGCTTGACAAAGTCGTTTATTCGCAAGTTTTATCTTTGAAGGGGACCTAATGGCAGATCGAAGCTTAAAAATATATTTAATTGGATCACTTGAAGCTTTAAATTAAAATAGCAAGAAACTTATTCAACTGTTTATACGGACCTGTTTCAAGCCATATTTCACGATACTTTTTTATTTTATCATCTGAAAGAGATACTTATAATGACCACATAAATGTAAATATTTAATGCCGGTACATAGTTTTCAAAATATAGCACCAAAATGAAAAAAAATTTCGGAATATGGGAACCTGAGTTTTTATCCTCCTAATCAACTTTTCCAAATAATCTCATGTCATGAGATATATATCATATACACAACATATTAATTAAGAATCAAGATTATTTACAAATCGGTACTCGGGTATCGGCATCCTGTATCCATTTTATATTTGTAGTTTTTTTTTGCCAAAAGTATATTCTTCTGAGATAAAATAAGATTAATATTTTTTAGTTTCTCTTGGATGAATAAAAATGTTTTGACAAAAACATTAATACTTATTCTAAAAGAGACACAGGACATCAGTATCAGAGTACCGATTGTTATCGCTGATTCTTAATAAATACATAGTTAATATCCTTGACACTTGACTAATATGTTGAGTATGTTTTACAGATCACATGACGTGAGATTAGTTGGCAAAGTTGGAAGTCTAGAAACTTAGGCTCCCATTTTCCAAAATTTTCGACTTTTCGGTGTTATATTTTTGGAAAATATAATGATTTGACTTCAAGCATTTACATGTATGCGTGGTATTTATATAAATCTCTTTCAGATAATGAAATAAACATTATCGTGAAATATGGCCATAAAGGAGCTACTCGGGGTAAGTTTTCCCATATATTTGCAGTTGTTTTAGAGCAAACGAATAGTCGCAAAATGAAAAAAATTAACTTATTGCCAAATTTCTATGTTATTTTTTTCAGTTTCATTAAATGAATAAATTGTGTATTATTTTTAAAAAGACTGGAAGTAGCGTAGGACGCTCCCACCAAAAACAGGGCCATATTTATTTAGGACCTGCGAACGACCATCGACCTTAAAGTCTTGACCCAAAATCAGACCTTATGTGAAGAAGTGATGGAAATTATCTAAGGAGAGGAAGGCGGGAAGTAAACCCTAGAGAAGCTACGACTTTTCTGCGATGTTCGCCCCATTTCGACTGAGTCCAGCCACTGAGACTTGGGGAACAGGAGGGAAGACGGATTGAGAATTGCTCTTTGTAAATACTTTTCTTTTGCAAGTCAGATTTAAGACGGCCGTTTACCTCTTGTGAGAACTAGGTTGCTATGTGTTTGTAATACACGTTTTAAAAGCATGTGCCCAATTTGTTCGCATACGAAAAATAAAAACGCTTTCATACTAGGAAGCAACGTATCTTTCATACTAGGAAGCAACGTATCTTTGATACTAGGAAGCAACGTATCTCTGATACTAGGAAGCAACGTATATTTCATACTAGGCAGCAACGTATCTTTCATACTAGGAAGCAACGTATCTTTCATGCTAGGAAGCAACGTATCTTTCATACTAGGAAGCAGCGTATCTTTCATACTAGGAAGCAACGTATATTTCATACTAGGAAGTAACGTATCTTTCATACTAGGAAGCAACGTATATTTCATACTAGGAAGCAACGTATCTTTCATACTAGGAAGCAACGTATCTTTCATACTAGGAAGCAACGTATCTTTCATACTAGGAAGCAACGTATCTTTCAACAGATCAAGCGCACTGTTTTGAAGCTCTTCCACGTAGCCAGACGCTAAATTTTCGGACTGTTAAAGGTAAACGTATTCTGGGTTAATTCTTTCGAAGTATGCATTGGACATTGCTACAAAGTTTTCACCAATAAAAAGATAGAGCCAATGCGTAAGTCCCACAGCTACACGAAATACTATTAGAAAACTGGACACCAGTTCAAACAGAGCCATGAACGTAGTGTCGATGACAAACTTGATGCGCGTGGCAAATTCGCCCTTAACGTTACTCCAATTTGTTGTCTCAAACGCGGAAAACAAGTCCAATAAGAAGGACTCATTATTAAGCATTCTGCCTGCCTGCCTGTAGATATTACACGTGTTTCACGTATAAACATGCGCTTGCTTTAAGGCCAACTCTTGCTAACTTACCACAAGCCCTATCACCTATATGCAAAGGTAGCTCATCTGACGTACAGTTTTTCCAATAGCAGCTAGCCTAGACGTGGTTTTAATCGTTGTACTTATATTTTTCTGGCACTCTAATAAAGATAACATTATGATTTGTGTCTGAAGGAAACTAAAGTTCCTGTATAGACATCGTAGAAGCCTTAGACGAGTATGTACTGTAAAATATTTTATTCGAAATTGTTGTTTCCACAAGAATTTGCTTATTTCAGTAAATAAGTGTTCTGGAAACACGACTTTCTACCTGAGAAAAAGACCCCTTTTTAACATTCTTCATGTTAAGTGTATTTATGGATAAAAAAATTCATAGTAAATTGTTAAATATAGCAGTTTTATAGCTTGCCTATGCAGTTGCTTAAGCCGTAAGAGAAAAGTTCGAATATACGGGCGTAGTTTAATCTGTGGCCATTCATATAGTATAATCTATTCCCAGTACTCTATATCTAATTTCCACAGTACAGCAACACGATGGAAACACTGCACACTTTGCACGTAGGAGCGATGACACGCCAGGGTTGCGTGTTAGTTTCACCCGTATCGCTCCTTCGCTTATTGACCTTGAACGTGTAGCTTCATTCCCGACTTACACTAATAACGAAGACGCCCATTTTAGCCAGCTCCACGCACGAGACAGTAGTACTTGGAGTTTAGATGTGAACTTGAAACATGTCTCTGTACACGGGATGGTTCTCAAGGGCTTTTTGTGTACTAAGTATGCAGCCGTGTTATAATCAGGCCTATTTTACCGAACCTCTGCAACCAATTTTGTGCGCTAGGCAGGTCGAGTCCTTAAGGGTGTATGTCACCAACACATGCATTATTTTATCAAGCTACGAAATGCCACTTCACATGTAGACATTCCATACTTCCTGAATCAAACCTTTGAAAAATCCCACCATGTATAACGTGTTTGGTTGTTTTCTAAATGTGTCATGTATCACAACTTTTGTACTTGCGTTAACATTAAAATTACTTACTTTTGGTAAAACTGAACTTCTGGGTATATTTAATCTATAATTATAACATTTCAGTGATGATAGCTATGAATAAAAACTGGAAGGAAATAGGTGTTTTGGTAATGCCTAGTAATAAATAGCTCTTTACCAAAATATTATTACGTTGAGTGCACACTAATGCAGTGAGTTGTCCCTCTGGTGTTATTTTCTAGGCTTTACTTTCGCTTTGTTTGCATTCGGGGGAAAAAATATTCAGGAAACAGTACTTCAGCAGTGCTTCAGAAAGTTGAAAGTAACTATGAGTGGACCATAAGTATACTTCCCTCGCATCAAATTTTTTTTAGATAGCATAGTTTTTGCTTAAAGGCATGGCAAAATCTGAACTTTAGTGTTTTTGGAACATACAAATGCTGACAAAAACCTTTACAGCTAAGCATCAATTTTAACTTATGCTTAGCAAAATATATTTAACAAAAAACTGCTAAAAGTAACAAATGCAAAATATTTTCTTATTTTGAGTAATTTTTTTTTAAACTATGGTTATTTTTCATAGCATGGAATAAAATATTATTTGGGGAAATACATGGTATCTTATATCCAATTTAGTTTAAATAATAGCTACTTCCGAAAACTTTTAAATTGTGAATCTAACATACCATTATGCAAAAAGTATGCAGTGTAAAACTATCAATGAAAGGAAATAATACTGTTAATTAAAGTCTTATTAACGAACAGTATTTCATAGGAATATAAAATAATGAAACTTTTCTTTGCCAACTTCCTTAAAACACAATACGAATTGGAAACACATGGAGGGTGGGTAGCTGAGACTTCTTACCTGCTGCAAGACAGTTCCTGCTTGCGCGTGATGCAACTCGCAAGTATGCAGTGTTGGTTTGCACGGAGATGTGTGAGCAGACTGCGGGGAGATGTGATGATGAGAGTGTGTGTTACCCGCCAGGTGGTAGCGTGGACAGCATCGTGATTGGTCAGGCGAAGCCACGCCCACAGAGGACGAACAGCCGCGATGTGCTGTTGGCTTCTCCGCTACTCGCCCGTAAGTTGTCGTGCCAGCAGCCCGCTCCTAGACTGACGTAAACCACCGCACAGTAGGACAGCTCCTTAGATCACTCAAGCAGTCTCCAAATATTATCATACCTAACTAACTCGTGCACTCTGTTCCTAGGATGGACTAGATTTCTCTGAATCACTTATCACTACGGACTCCCAATTTGCCGTGAAACGAGTTATTGCCGTACTGTCCTTCAAAACACTTCATAAGGAATACACTTTAAAAGAATATCATGCACAATAGCAATTTTATCTTATATCCTATTAAGTGAATTCCATGAGAGTAAAACGGGGTAAAACGACTTATAACATAGTTTATCGATGTTTGGAAAGCAGTTAGCATAAAGTAAAGGAAAGTTAGTGTAAAGCGCCAACTGTAGTAATATCGAATGGCTTTCATAGAGTGTAATAATATCATTTCATCACAGATCTTACTTGTGAGATATTCAGCTTGCCGAGAATGCACAGTGCAGACTTGGGAGAGTTTACCGTAATGCTTCTTTATAACCAGACATGACCTTGAGTCGTTGAAAATTGTTTACCAGGGAACCATGTTGAAATGGCTTGCTGGTTCCTCTGATGTGGGAATACGGGTTCGCGGATTGGCTGCACGAAACTCAGTCTTGCGTCTGACTAGCCACTGCGTGCTGTGAGTAGTTTCCTATAGGCTCGGGCTGCCTCCTGACAAGTAGAACACCGGACACTGTTTGGCGAGCGGCGTTCCGATATGTTGCTAGTCTTGGATGCTAATTTAGTGTTGTGTATACTCGGAGTTGGCAGATACCCGGTTTCCGCGCTAGAAATAGTTCCTGTAAAGTTGTTTTTAAGAACAGTTCATTTCATACCCAATCTCATGATTTCAAACTGAAAAAAAAAGTATAGTTGAAGTAAACACATGTATTTACTCATAGCCCATTATGGCTGATAGTATCATAGACTAAAGATGAGGTAGACCACTTATTCGCCATCTGCGCATATAACAAACGTTGACTTATCCCTATCATTCACAACTGTCAAAGTCACATGGTCAACGATTAACATATTTGTTTACATTGTGGCCAATGGTCACAAATGAAAGGTACAAAGCACAAGAAACTTTGACTCATATATTTTCCAAAACGCCCCAGTTACATAAAACGATATTAAGTCAAAATATAGGTTTTCAACAAATCACGAAGTTCATGATCACTCGCCAAAGCTCAAAATTATTAAACAATTAATAACAACACGTGAAAACTTAATATAATAAAGAACCATATAAAAGCATCCAAATAATACAGTTGCGTTTATCGCAGCTCACAGCTGACTCAATTCAATAACCTTAAAGGCTTTTGCAAAATCCACTAGAACACAATCACACATAACAAAGGAACTTGGCATAAAATATCATTACCTTCAACACTGACTTCATAAATATGCTTACCCATAAATGAATAGAGGATTCTAAAAACTTGCACGCAATACTGACGTGGTAAGTGGTTGACATTAGTTAACATTTATTAAAACATATACAATGATTAAAATTCAAATAATACTGACATGACAGATTAATAACTTTTTAAAGCAGGAACGAAGCAACGAAAACAAATTCAGCAACAAGTAAAGGCAGCCAAGCACAGCCATTTAATTCATTCCTCGAAATAAAAGAATCTACTATAAACGTTATTAAAATACAATTAAAACCTAATGAACTGAGTGGCAGTTCACGAAGAACCCTACTAGAGCAACCAATTTTAAAATTATCGGCACCACATTATAAAAATGCCTGAACCCGAGAAAATCATGAATGAAAACTTACAAGAAAATATACCAAGACTGGGCAAGCCAAATGGGGCTGCAGACGAACACAACACTACGCGTTAAAAACTCACAAACGAGACACACAGAAACCTGGTTTAGTAAATGCAAGACAAAAAGGGAAACTGAATTTCGAAAAACCCTATCATTACTGCATGCCCTGTAAACATGAGCACACACTACAAACACAGCAAACTAAAAACACTAAAACACAAAATTACAATAAAATTACAATCATTTTAATGTCGTTCAAAGATTGCAGAGAAAGATTCACTAGGTACATAGTGCTGCATGCAATCAGCTATCAGCTGTGGAAATCCATCAGAAGCGTAGCTTCGACGTGCCTTCTACCAGCAATGCCAGGAGAATAGAAGGAGGGAAAGGTGTGCAAGCAAATTTATTAACACTGACACGTAACAAAATATGTGGATGTGCTAAGAGGGGTATGATAAGTAGTAGACCGAAGGGAGGAAAGAGGAGGAAATACCGAGCACCACCAATGTATTCATCAGGCTCTGCATAAGAGGAGATTGTTAATGGTACTAGGCTTTGGGGGGGGGGGCGCACCTCCATTACAAACCCCTTCCCTAAAGGATAGTCACTCTGGAAACCCTGACTCAAGTCAGGACGAAATCACATAATAATCTCACTGTAGAGTAGATACAAACAGTAGAGAGATGGAAAACGAAGAACTGGGAAAGTCTCCCAAAGTACAAGTACAGTAATACGTATAAAGAATTCTTGATTGACAAACATTGGCAAAATATTTATGTCTTCTTCTCTTGAATAAAGTATCGATGAAGAAAGAATATCATGCCTAGGGATGTTCATGGCGTATAGTTGGGTGAAGAATCACCAAGCGCCAGAGTCGGAATGCTTCACGAGTGTCTATGGGCCTCCACTACTCTATGGGAGTTGACAACGATGATCCAAGAACTCCAAGGTTGTACTTCCAAACAGCGCTGCAGATGAAGAGGGTGCTTGGCTAGGTGGGAAATAAACCCTAAGGAACCAGCAGTACATATCTGCACATACACATTTCATTGGCACACACCTGCCTTCCTATAGGAGAGGCCAGAGGAGGGGTAAACCTGCCGCACAGTGTTTGGAACAAGAATTTCGAAAGTCCTGAAGTGACCCACACATTTTGGAAGGAATTTGCTCATTAAGTCTCTACTCAAGTTCGCGAAAGTATAACTATTGCAAAGGATCAGGTCTCCTATCAAAAACTTTGTGGGAGATCTTACCTGGATAATTATATCAAGAACTTGCTGCTTGACTTCGGCGAGCAGCCTGTGTATCTCCCAAAGCAGGTGGTCCCGGTCAACATCGCATGGCGGAGAGGGAAAAGGTGGGACATTTCAAATATTAAGAAGCAGTTGACTCGAAGGGCGACCAAGGAAAGGAAGAGGAGGAATGTCGCTAGATCCATGCAAGGTATTATTCAAATATACATTTTTGAAATCAAGATCTTGGTCCAATAATGTATGATCACTGTTATAAAAGATGGTGGGACATGGCTTGAGGTTTTTATAAGACCTCTCAACTGGGTTACCCTTTGGGTAATATGACATGAAGGGAAATTCGTTATGGCGCACCTGAAACACATTTGCTTTAGCACATTGGATGTAAGCTATCCAGTAAAATGGGAACACAAACATTGCCATGTTTAGAATGAATCCATGGGCCGAAATTATTAAGATGGCCAGTGTCCTAAGCAGCCTCTGGAAGTTGCATGATGGCTTGCCCTACAGTGGCCTGACGCACTTGCTTGCACTTTGCACTTTTGGCAGGTATCACAAGAGTGAACTAATCAGAGATATCGCTCTTAAGTGTAGGCTAAGCAAAATAGATGGCAATATTTATGAAAAGTGTTGATCATTCTCTGGTGTCCCCAAAACACAGAATCGTGAAAATAGGTCAAAACCATGGGCCACAAAGACAATGGCACAACTTCTACAAAAATACATTTCCTTCGCTAAGATGCAGTGAAGTAAAATACCCTCATTCAAATCACCATCATAAACCATCATAAACTTTTGGCTTTTGCAGCTTCACAAAAAATTCAGGAAAACCATTAATAAGGTTTATGGATGCGACCGGAGCCAATGCCTCTTTCATTTCAAAGTCTTCCGCATCAAACATGCCAGACAATGCATCGGCAACTGGATTTTCTGTGACATGGACATGATTCATTAGAAAATGAAAGCACAATAAGCGTAAAACACAATTGCCAAATTTACCTAGCTTCTGTGGAAGGTTCAACTCCAAGCTTAAAGCCTGATTGTCCATGAATAAGTCGCATTCCTCGTTCTCAATATATGAGGCAAATTTTTCCAAGCAAAATACACAAGCTAGGATCTCCTTCTTGTATATTCCGAGCTTACGCTCAGCCTCAGACAAGCTGTGGCTGGCGAATGGTATGGGAGCTAAACCATGCTCTGTCCGCTGGCTCAGGACCACATCCAAGGCCTGGAGGAAGCATCTACCTGAACCACAAACCTCTTGGAAAAATCACGCAGATGGAGAGCCGGTGGCAACTGTATCTTTTCCTTCAAAACGGAGAAGGCTGTTTCCTGCTCTGTTTTCCAATAAAACTTGACACCTTTCTTCAAAAGATTCAAAGCGGCTGCAATCTTGGAATAATGATCCATGAAATGGGAATAATAATCCATCATCCTTAAGAACTTTTGAACACCCTTAAGTGTCTTGGGATAAAGAAAATCCAATATAGGAGCAACACGATCAGGATCAATGAGTAAATGTCCATCACAGAGCAAGGAAAACCAAAATTTCACCTTATTGGACTCTACAGTAACCTTCTCTGGGTTCACTGTTAAGGCCAACTTCTCGCATTTTGAGAAAGACTCGACATGAATGCGACAAGTGAGACTCAAGGTTGTCATTGTAAACTATTATATTGTCAATATAGTTAAATACAAATTTGTATTTAAAATCTGTTATAACATAATCGAGAACACGGGACAAAGCCTAGCTTCCATAATTCGTTCCCATGGATATATGAGTGAACTCGTACTGGCTCCCCTGTGTACTAAATGCTGTATAAATTCTGCATGCAGGGTCTAACAGACACTGGTGTGAACTATAATTTAGGTCGAGGACCGAAAACACCTGGGCAATACCCAAATGCTGAAGGGCACAATGCTTTATTTGTTCACTAAAGAACGATTTACGACTAGCCTATGTTTATCACTATACCTTTCCCTCACCAAAATTACTGGAGAACTGTAGTCAGGGGTGGATGGGACAATACCACCTGCAGCTAAGATTTTCTCTATATTGTTCCGAAACACCTAGAGCTTGGGGAGAGGACACCTGAAGTGGCGGTCTCACATGGGTATATCTTCCATCAATGCGAATTTATAAGGGAGGACATCACATATCCCAATGCGAGGCATGATGATGTCGCCGAACTGTTCTCTTAAATGTTCAAGATGAAGCTTGAAATCAGCACCGGGAATATAACCCTCAACTATACGTGTGAACACCTCTAGAATCGAGTAACCCTATGCAGATATTAGGAGTGAAACTGAAAGAAAGATAAAAAGAGTTCAAATAGACCAGAGCCCCCGTCTTACCCAAAAACTCCAATACTAAAATCAACTCTTGCTGGAGATGCGGGAAAACCAAAAAAGAAAGGTCCAAGAAAACCTACTGATGGTACAGTGTATGTTAACAACCACATCTGACTTCACAATATTGCCATTAGCGATATAAAGACGTTTCCTCGGGACAACACTAACACGCCCTTGAGAAATTATTTTCAACTCAATAAGAAATTTAAGGAACACCTGACTCATCATGCAATACATCGCCCCAGTATCAATTAAGGCAGGAAAGTCGTGTTCAGTATGTGTAACAATGACAGTATATTTGTTTACAGTGCGCAGGGATTTCCTACATGAATGACTGGCAGGACTACGTCCCACACCAGTCACTGGTCGATTCCCAACTTTATAGATGAGCGACGAAGATGGCCAAGCTCGCCGCAGCGAAATCAATTTCTATCGTTCAAGCTATGCCTGTCCAATTTGTGTTCTTTAGCCCCATGCCCCACAACAGCACAGATGACACAACACACCAACGACCTACTTTGTTCCACACTCTCTATATGCAGTGCATGGCCAAGCGCACCCGAACTCATGTCGCCGCGCACAGGCATGGGAGGTGGAAATTGTGCCTGGTATTGACCGGACGCAGGTAAACGACCTTGCAATTCAACTGCAAGATGTCGCAGCTTACCAAATCGCTGCGGAAAAGAAGGGGGAAAGTATTTTGCAATTATCACGCACATTATGAACGATAATGCTCGTCAACTCCTGTTCGGTTAACGACAAACAAAGGACGCCATAAAAGGGGCACACTGAATCGATAAATTCACATGTAGGTTCCCCTGGCATTTAAAGTCGATATACAAAATCCCTCTTCCACTGTCGCTTGACACATGCGGGAAAAAGGGCTTTCCAAACACGTTGCTTAATCTCTAAAAATGTGCCCCCTTCTAAAGATGTTAATTCCTCATGAAGTAGTTGCAAAATGAAACTCTCGCACTTAACCGAAATGGCCTTCAACAGGCTATCCTCGCAGAAATTACTTAAACAGGCCAATTTACTAACGGCTATAGGAAATTTAAGTATCTGGGCCTGATATAAGAAAATGAGCAGTGCAATATGCTCCAAAGCCAGGAAGAAAAGTTTGTCAAGTGAATGATTGCCAACACTCACCCCAGGAACGTGCTGCCTGTGGAGGGACTGCGCCATGGTTCCTTCTTACTCGCGCTATCCTGTACTGCGACACAGCATTGCTGAGTGGCCATCACACCGTCTTCGATGAGATCTTCGAAGCCTTGTATAAAGGCAATCAACTCCTCACTTCGTAATGAGTTGATAAATCCAATGTTGCTAATGATGACATACAACAAACAAAGAAAAGACGTTAGTACAGACCTAGCATAGTCGTAGAAGATTTTATGTGTGGCGAATGGCCAAATATAAAGGGTACAAGGCACAACAAAGTTTAACTCATATATTTTCCAAACGCTCAAGATACACGAAATTATATTAAAAGTAAACACATAGGTTTTCAACAAATCACAAAGTTCCTGATAACTCACTATAGCTAGAAATTAATAACCAATTAATAACAACAGGTGTACACCTAATATTATAATGAGTAATATAAAAGAACACTGATTATTACAGTTATGTTAATCGCAGCTGACAGCTGACTCAATTCCATAACCTTAACTGTTCTTGCAAAATCCACTCGAACACATTCACACATAACAAAGGTGCCTGGCATAAAATATAATTACCTTTAACACTGACTTCGCTAAAAGGCTTACTCATAAATAAATCGAGGTGTGTTAAAACCGACAAGCAATATTGACTTGGTGAGTAGTTGCCATTTGCTAACATTTATTAAAGCATAAACAATGATTAAAATTCAGTTTTATTAAAGTTTGCAAATAATACTGGCATGGCGATTGAATAACATTTTAAAGCAGGAACGATGCAACGTAAAACAAACTCATCAACGAGGAATGGCAGCGAGGCACGGCCCATAAAGGCATTACCTCGAAATTAAAGATTCGACTACAAAATTTATTAAAATATAATTAATACTCAATGAACTGGGTGAAAGTTCACGAAGAACCCTACCAGAGCACCCAACTCAAAAATTATCGGAAGCACATTATAAAAAGACGTAAACCCGAGAGTGTCGTAGATGAAAACATACATGAACAAAATACCAATACTGGGCAAGCCAAATGGGGCTGCAGACGAATACAACTTTATACGTCAGATACTCACAAACGAGTCACAGAGTAACCCGGTTTAAATAAGGCAAGACAACATTTAGAAAGTGCTAGAGAAACTGAATTTAGAAAACCCTAAATTACTGCATGCCCCGCAAACACTAGTACACACTACAAAACACAACATACTAAAACTCTAAAAGCCGAAAATTACAATGAGATGGGGATCGAGGGGGGAAATAGGAGGGGATGCCGAGATAATCATGAGGCGCTGCAGCTAAGGCGATCGGTGATGAAAATATTATATTAATAAGATACCTTTACCAATTCGAATGTATTCAAACTGCAATTAGTTAGAGAAAGTATAAAACATCTTTTAGCACTTGTTTACATATCATTTCCATGCCGTTTTCACTAGACGTGTTGGCAGAAAAGCTGTTCAATGTTGGACCACGGAGAAAGTATATTTATATTAACGTAAGCTACTTATTAGAATATAATATTTGGAGACTGCTGATAGGTAATAGCGTAATTTCAGGCTTGTAGAACAGAGTGTAAAAATGCAAATTCCCAAAATACATTAAAAATATTTTAATTGTTTTTTTTTAAATACAATAGTAGTAGTTAGAAGAATGGAGTTCATTAGTAAAGCAATTTATTTGTGAATGCTGTTAGGTAAAAAATAATTCTGTTCTGTTGGTTTAGCTCTAGTCTCCAAGTATTGCCGCCTGCAAGACTGCATAGAGGAGGAGAGGTCAGGTTCGAGAGTGTGATTCGTAATGGTGTAGGCACTAGCACCTTAAACATGTGTTGCGCACTGCCTAATCTTCACTGCGCGACCGCGAGTGTATAATTCACGTACAAAAGCACTGAATCATTTCCCTTCTGTTTTACCGTGCAGGTTTCTCTTCATATTTGATCATCATTTTCTACAAATCACTATCCTTCTGAAAATAACAAGTGTTGATTTAAATTATTTTCATTTGTCCCCAAAATACGCGAGGTTTCAAACTTCAGTCCATAAGTGCGTGTCTGGAGAGGTCCCGCTTGTTCCTTTACACTTTATTATCACAAGAAACTACTAACGGAATTAAAGATTTTAATTACCTAATGATAAGTTGGCCGTATATTTGTAAAGTTAAAACAATTGATCTCCAGATGCATTGTGACATGGTTCGTTATTGCAAATGAGGCAAAAACAAACTATGACAATAATCTTGCGTATGTAATAAGGAAGTGACAAAACCTGGAAAATTGGGAATTAAAATTAGTTTCTTGGAAAATGTCAGAAATTGCATGAGATAATGTAATAAATTCGTGATAACTGTTACGGGGTACCTCGTCTATACCAACATTTTTATTATCCGGGAGTGTTTATCGATTGTTTTGACACAATAATCATGTCTACTTTAAATAAACGCAAATCGTCGCCCTGTTAGAACGGGCTAAGGCGAATGAATTTCTAGCAAATATGCAACGTTTGAAAGAGAGGCGTAGATTACCATATAGGTATGCAGCCTAATGACGAGCAATGCTGTTAATCGTCAAGTGCCCATGTATGGCAGATATCAAATCAGGCCGACACTTATTATGAGTCATTTCGTTTCATCTCACACAGATTCTGACATTCGAAAACTAACTAATTTGTTAGTGCCCAGTTTTCAAGTGTTTGTATTTCCTTTTACAATCACGTCAATTCATAGATTATGTTATGTTTTCTATTCCGATTTCCATAAGGAACCATCTCACAAAATATATACATGCAGTTCTCAGTAAAGGTTAATACACACTGAGAGAAATGTTTACTTCCTCCTACGAAATATTTGTTTTTGTAGTGAGAAAGAATTTTTTTGCTGCCTAAACCAAATAATTTGCTTTCTCCAAACAAACATATGTTTGGCTCTGCATTATTTAAATAATTTCGGTTAACATCCAAAACTTGGTATCCGACAGACAACCGAACCTAGGACATCTGCAGCCAGGCGCCACTCCATAGCAAACTCAGCTACAGTGACAACTGATAATTCGGCAAAGTTTATATATACGCACATTTCAAACACTGGAAAAATTACGCAATTATAGATTTCAAATTTTACAGCTTTATTTTTTTGTGTCATGTTGAACTTGTTTTTGTTAAAACGTTTATATCATTATTTTATATCATTATTCAATATCATTATTCAATATCATTATTCAATATCAATAAATGCACTAACAAACGTTGCTACTATCCCAATTGGCACAAAAAATACAAACATACTCTTGAGATTTATTTTCGCTTAGTTTCCGAATAATCGGAGTTCATTACCAAGAGATTTCCTAATAAAATTTTGACGAATTAGGAAAAAACCTAAACTTATTCCCCTATAATATTCTCGCTAACTACATTTCGACGCTGAAACCTAAAACTTGCGTACTTAAATCATTGCAATATTTCTAATCCCTCAGTCACTTTGTAATGAACGATCGTCAACATCACAAAGTGCGTCTATTTCCGTAAGAGCAGATTCAGCTTGTTACATCGCGTGTCAGCTGGTGTGAGGTAGATTTAGAAGAACTGCATGTGCAATTAAGCAGGGGATGCGCCACTCGTGCTGCGCCTTCAGTATATGTTCCCCAGGAGCGCACCGCTTAGCCAGCACTCGCAGCACTTACCGTGTCAACTTGCACCGCGCACCTTGTACTGTAATCTCTGTTAAGTGATTTCAGTGGAACACCTGTTGTAAAATTAATAAATAAACAGCAAGGGTAAAAAAATTCTATGATAACAAATTATAAATTTTGTTTAGCGTTTAATATTCTTGTTGTGTTTTTTAAGTCTCATTGAACAATGGACAGTCTTAGTATTCGAACACAGGAAATGGGGAAGGAAACTGCCAGTGTCTGTATTAAGAAGCCCTCCTTAGCACTGTCCTGGTCTTATTTCGTATAACACTATTGAACTGAGATCAGGATGGCTGATCCCACATACTTCTGAATGCTATTCGAAGGATTTACCACTGTGTTAACTTGTGGTGCTATGTTACCTCGCTCGTTATACAGAATGCTCAGAAACTCAGTGCCCAAACTCTAGATATAGTTTCTTTGAACCAATAGTATCACAAAGCCCTGTACACATAAATCCGGAAACGTATTTCTGAATAAAATAATTGTGTTCAATATTGCGGCGTTCAATGCCTGATGCAATCATGTGTGTAGGGCAAGTTTCATAGCGTAGCAGGAGGAGCATTTTCCTGTATAATTCTTTACAAGTTAAAATGTCATGTTAAATTTTCTTTGAAGTACCTTCAAAGTAATATTCAAGTTCGCTATTTAAATCATTTAATAGTTGCAAAGTCATGTAACACATACGTAGTTACGACCTCAATAGAAGTTGATGGCCCACGACAGCATACCGCAAGCGACTATCAAGTCAACCGCGAGGAAGGCTTTGTACACCCCATACTACAAGTCAAGTTCAGGGCCACCACCTCATTCACCAAAACGCACAGTTCGCCCATATAGGTCAAAAGCCGTTCAATTCAAGAGAGAAGGCAAGGCAGTACCTTTCCACGGTTATTACGTGAATCAAATTCTCCTTCCACACAGTCCTTCTGTATTGAAGAGGACTTACACCTTACCATATTCCTGCTGTCAAGAAGCAGACGAAGCACCTTAATGATCGAATGTTGCTGTCACTATACCACATTACCACAGTCCATCACACGAGATGAGGGCTTCTCGCTTATCAGAAGAGGAGGGTAATGTTACGGGAGAAGTAGTACTAATGCGCTAATCAGGCAATGAGTCGCGGGCGGGTTAGTAACAAGCACAGTGTTTAGGAAAGGCGGCGCGCAATTGAAGGCCGGCGGAGAAATGTGCGAGTGTCTTACCACAGCCAGCCACCGTCGGGTCAAGATGGGACGACGATATGGGCACCGACCGCCTTAGCCGCAGAGATGATCAGCCTTCGAAGGTGACGACGTTCCATACAGACTTTAAGACTATTTAGAGAAGTGTGGCTTACATTTAATAAAACTAAAATGAAGTTATTACGAAAGTAATTGTATATAAATAATAATAATATCTCTAGTCATGCTCCCCAGAAGTAATTGAAGTTAACATAATGTAAAACGTATTGTAATTCACAATCTAACAGTTAAATGATTATATATTTTAAATATTGATGTAGTAAATAAACGCTGAATTCATTCACTGAGAATGCTTCCCCCACACTATTTTAACGGCTCCTCATATGGGACCGTTACAATAGGAAGTAGGCGCGCGACTCTGCATATGTAATAATTTATTGTCAGTCTCCTACAACCTATGCAAATTATCGTGCTTGTATGATCGCACGTCTTGCTCTGCAGGCATTGCACTCTGCAGTTTTTTGACGTTCCAGTTATTTGATATGAAAATATGTGTACGGATATAAGTGCGTAAGGCTTTTGTGTTAATATTGGTCCAGGAAAACTATGTCTGGGGTCTGGGAGCTGAGTTTCTGAATATATAACAGCAACATCGTTTGCAGTTACTAGTAAATATAAATAACAAATAACTACAAATTATTCTAATAAATAATCAAGAATTCCTGACAGTTGTGTTCTTTGACAGTACAAGAGCAGTTCTGAATTAGCCATCTAAATATTTCTTTTTCGCTAACATTAGGTACATTAAAACTCGTTAATATATTAAAAAAATTGTAGCGGCACTGAAATTTGTTTTCTACTTCTAAGTCGTATGAAAAGGGATACCATTAAAACTGATAGCCACTGAACATTGATTTATTTACATTTGGCTTGCTAGACGGGAAAAATGGTATAGTTTTATCATATATTTACTAATCATTTTACATTGTCAGTATATGAATACCGCTAATAACCATACATATTTAAATATAACTTGTTACGATGGGAATAATGCCATTTAGTAAATGAAAAGAAGCATAAAAACAGTGTTTTTTAATGGTAAGAGACAAGTATATGTTACGGCATCACTGATGAGAATTAAACTCTTTTTAAAATGGCATTGTTGGTGGCTTTCCAATATCTGGCTGTGAACGTTCTGTGTCTGATTTGTGGAGTAAACTTTTATGGTTTATCATATAACTACGATAAGAAACTAATGCTTTCAACATCGTTGGGATATACATATGTACATAAATGCCCGCATTAGTTTGCAAAGACTCAAAAGGTGGACGATAATTGTCGGCAATTCGGAGCTGAAACGTAATCATATAAATGTAAAACTAGATATTTAGAATCATTCGTCACTAATTTCCCTCAGCTATCAATAATGAATAACCATGAATAAAATTATTAAAAAATACTTCTAATTACCGAAGTTTTCGATCGTACCCTAGCAGTTATATCTTAAGGGCAACACATCATGTAATAATACCACTCTATATTATAGTATCGCTACGCTTTAGAAGTTGTGGTCTTTGTAAGTGTATGTTTTTGTTGGACGTTATGTTAAGCAATACCGAAAAATATTCCTTGGTATATGATTAAATGGAGTTTGTGAACTTAGTAAGTGTGTGTACTTTGTTGGATGTTATATTCAGCAATACCGAAAAATATTCCTTGGTATATGATTAAATGGAGTTTGTGAACTTAGTAAGTGTGTGTACTTTGTTGGATGTTATATTCAGCAATACCGAAAAAATATTCCTTGGTATATGATTAAATGGAGTTTGTGAACTTAGTAAGTGTGTGTACTTTGTTGGATGTTATATTCAGCAATACCGGAAAATATTTCTTGGTACATTGCTAATGACTCACTGCATGACCTCTCCAAAACTTGTTATGAATTATAGTAAAATTGTAATAGAGCAGTAGCTTAAATATTAATTAGTTCCCGCACATTATTTTACAGGGTTTTAGGAGTATTCTTAGAGGATTTTACTTTATGACTGTTTTTCTTAGTGCTTCAATAGTGGTTTAGGAATTAGTATTAGGCTACTCATAGAAAGTTATTAGATAATATATGGCTAAGTAACATCTAAGTGAGTTAGTAAAATTATTAATAAACAAAGAGGAATGGATACACTTACATGACACTAAGTAATGTGCAAAGTATTGTGAACCAAACGAGAAACACTTCAAAATGTTTAGATATAGCAGCTATCTATCGCTAAATATCTATTTCTCATTTGGATTTTGTAAGTTTTAGTTACAAGTTAATTTATATGTTTTATAAAAAGGGAAACCCTATTAATTAAAACAAAAAAAATACTTTTCAAAACAAAACACGCCATAAATGTAAAAATTGTAAGAACTTCGTATAGTTAAATCAACACAAAAGTGATAATTTATTTTATTTACAATCTTCAATGTGTCACTTAAATCTTTATGGACAGTACATAATAAATTGCATTTATATATTAAAGAATTAGCTAACTCAAAATGCGTCACTTTTAACAACTAAGCAAGGAAATACAACTCTTTGTTTACGGTTTCTTCAACCAAATTCTTAGGCTTAACTTGGGGGGTGTTTGGCAGTACTAGGCTTAAATTGGAGGGTGTTTGGCAGTACTAGGCTTAACTTGGAGGGTGTTTGGAAGTACTAGGCTTAACTTAGAGGGTGTTTGGGCTTAACTTGGAGGGTGTTTGGCAGTACTAGGCTTAACTTGGAGGGTGTTTGGCAGTGCTAGGCTTAACTTGGAGGGTGTTTGGCAGTACTAGGCTCGACTTGGAGGGTGTTTGGCAGTACTAGGCTAGACTTGGAGGGTGTTTGGCAGTGCTAGGCTTAACTTAGAGGGTGTTTGGGCTTAACTTGGAGGGTGTTTGGCAGTACTAGGCTCGACTTGGAGGGTGTTTGGCAGTACTAGGCTAGACTTGGAGGGTGTTTGGCAGTGCTAGGCTCGACTTGGAGGGTGTTTGGCAGTACTAGGCTCGATTTGGAGGGTGTTTGGCAGTACTAGGCTCGATTTGGAGGGTGTTTGGCAGTACTAGGCTCGACTTGGAGGGTGCTAGACGCTCTATTCAGCTGGTATACACTATACATGTCACGATTTATGTAATGTAGAATAATAATTTTTCACTGTTTATCAGCCAGTGGATTTACGCGATAACTGCTTCAAATTCAATGTCTTCTCTATTTAGATTGGGTTTTAATATAATTGAGTTCTAAAAACATTGATTAAAAATATTATTTTATTATTTGATGTATGGTGTTAATTTTGTACAACGTACTAATGAATCAATGAGAATACATGGGTTCGTGTTAAGCTTTTAAGAACAAACTAATTGTTATTAGGACAAGCCAGTCCGAGCTAGACTCCAATTGAGACACCATGCCTCAATTATTTTCTTTCCTTCAAACTGCTGTATTTAAAAATTGCAATTAGTATGGCTTTCCTTGTTCTGCAGGGAGAAAATAACAAAGTAAAGTTTTTTACCTGCTAGCAGTACGACACGAGCCCTATGAAATTATTTATGTCATTTTATTAAAACACCATTTACTTCGGAGTATAAAGCATGCTATAGAAACGGTGAATACAGATTTTAAGTCCTTATTATTATTTTATTCACAAATATTTAACGGTTATGAAAATATATTGTATGGGATAGCAGTGTTTATTTTAATAAAAATGTTGTTCGTTTTATCATATATGCTGGAAACAACCCAATATATTATTCTGGTCACATGTTCACAGCTATTATGTATTCTAAGATATTAGTCCTCTAATTTTATTGTCACTAGATCTGTTTCTTAATATAATTACCCTAATCCTACAGGGATAGTTGTGGCTGGAATGCTGTTTACGCCCTCTGTAGTTCATCCTGGATTTCCTGTACGCGCCAATTTCTCTGTTTTTACCCCGAAAATAGTATTTCAGTCATTCTTGGCTTATCCCACTTGCCCTCCTCTACAACATTCTTTCCACGCCATTTGTGTACTAACCTCGACCCCTACTTGTGATGTAATTTGCTTTAGTCATATATGGATATAGATATTATGATATAACTTAAATTCCTTTTATTTTTGTCATAGTTATTAAAAAACCTGTAGCAATAATTACTATCACTTTGCCTTAGTGAAATATATTTAATACATAAACAAACACAAATACCTTCGAAAAAATTAAATAATAAATAAGTACTAGCTGTCTCGGCATCGACGTTCTAGGCATGCACACTTTCCGACACAATTTAATTTAAAATTTTCACGTGTTGTGTATAAGAAATATTTGATGAGTGATGTACTTTAATATGTCATAGCCTTTGTTTCGTTCTCACAACCTGTTAGCTAAAGACATTTTGTTCGCTTGAAGACAAAGAAACTTTTATGTTCTAGAACAATAGCATGGTTTTCGAATCGCTTATCCATTGCGAAGATGATTGAGTATACCCTACTTATTATAAATATTACAATATGAGTACTCAATATACATGATTTATCCGGAACGATGTTACAAACTCTCAGGGATGATGATTAAGGGCACCAGCATCCACCTGAGAAAGGAAGAAATAATCCGGAAAAATCTCAGTCGAATGTTACAATCAAAGCAGTTTTGGGATGCATGTCACAGTTGAATGCGACAACGGTTGAGGCGTTGTAGAAGAATATACTACTATTTATACCATAAGGTGTAGTACCAACGTTTCCTTGAAACCTACAGACTAGGATAAACTTCTCTGCCCTAGTCGGGAATCGAACTCGTCGCCTAGAGGGTGGCAACTAAGCCTGATAACTCCAATGCTATAAGTCGGCCATGTTCTGTAGACCTAGTACAGCACAACGGGAGGGGAACATACTTTCATATAATGCACGGAAGATGGCGTGCGGTGTCTTGACCGGATGCGACAGAGCTTCGTGCGACGTTGTCATGCCTGCATCGATGCTGGAGGATGTACTTTTCGACACATGTTGTGAACTGCGGTCTTCATAGCTTGGCAGTCCTACACGCAGTGCCCTAGTGCATCGAACGGTTCACAAAGTCCCGCAGGTTGAGATATTCCACTGTAATAGGCGCCCCAACATTGTTTTGGTTGTAACATTCGACCCTCCCTACTCTGTGCATTCGACGAAGGCGTTTCCAGACCAAGGCACCCTATAAGTAATTCATGCATATACCCTTCTTTAGTATTCTTAAAAGTTTGTAACATCACTGTGTATATACCCTGTATTAATATTGTGCAGTGTACAGTACCTTCCAAAATAACTTTTTACTGAACTTTATGTAGGCAATTGTATACATTGGCTCCGAAAGTGTAAAATTGAGATAGGAAGCTCCACTATTTGATTTAAGATCACCAGTTTCGCAGCCTCAGAATCAACTGAATCGAATAACATCAGAGATACAAATAAGCTTGATCTCTTCAGCAAAATGGTGCTTCGTCATTATCTTCGAAACAGGAAATATTCACACAAAATTATCATCCATGCCTTACACAAACTGTCTCGGAGATAGAATTGGCATGTAATTTCTTGTTTCGAAATTCGCACAAAGTGCTAATTTCTAAATTTGAATGTAGGTTTGTAAGGTGCCATTCTGTCCGTGCTGGAGTAAACACTTCGCTGCATTGAGTTATTCTCTTTTATTCGAGTCTAAAATAATGTGTCGCCTGTTTGGGCGCTACGTGAATCCATTTACCAGAACGTGGTCCACTTCTTAACACAAAAGTCCAGTTAAATTCTTCATCATAAGTGCCTCGAAACGGATGTGTGTCGAATGATGGACATTGTTATAGTCCATTATCAACAAATTGATATTTGCATTGTGTAACCCTTTTAGCATGTCCCATTTTCAGACTGACCGACACTCGTACTTCGGACAAAATATAACAAATAGCTTTTGTAACTTATATCGTATTCTTCACCTTTACTCGTTTGGCCTAAGTGGAATTCAAGTAAAAGTAGGTAGATCATTAATGGTTAGCATATTATATTTACAGGTAGTTATTTCAGTAGAACATGAAATGTAATCTTGATCAGCTCTGTCTGATATAGATCCTTTATTCCGAGGATTATGGGTATTTACCGGAGGGGTTGGCATTTTGCAGTTATATGCATTTTTCGGACTGTTCCCAACCATATCGTTGCATGGGACATGTCTCGGCCTACTAAACATCTCGTTCTGATCGTCTGAGAATACACAATTTATGATTTTGTCGTTTTATATTTTTGCTATACCTTCACCGCTCTTCACTACCAGTTGCAATAATGTTGGTGTTGCTGCAATCTTAGTTCTTACGAGCTCCGCAAACAGGATCCTGGTCTTATGAGCTCCGCAAACAGGATCCTGGTCTTATGAGCTCCGCAATCAGGATCCTGGTCTTATGACTATAAGAAACCAGTCGTTAAGTGTCAATGCACATGTGCGTAATGCGACGATGCGCACGTATGCCTGAGAGATGGTCCTTAGCAGTAGTGTAGTTGAGAGATTGGGACATTAGTAACATCGAGGTCTTGAGAGCCGATGAGGGTGAAGTGAGGTGAGTATGTAGCAGCGCCGGAATGTAAGGGCAGGGGAAATGAGATATCCCCGAGTAAACACGCCGGCCAGCGCCATCGCCCTGCACGATTCCCAGGTGCGAAAATCCCGGAGCGACCCCGCCGGGAATCGAACCCTATTCGCTTTGGCGAGAGGCGAGTTATCTAGAACTATGGGTAATTTCACCGTGCGTTTGTAGTCAAGCTTACTTCAAGCGTCAAGAGTCTGCCACCACAGTGCAGAGGATATATCAGCGCCATTTTGTTCTGCAACGTCATGGCAGATAGGTGCATGATCGTTGCTCTATCGTCAGAGGGTTGAATCATTTCTGCCACACCGGATCATACCTCAACACAAGAGGTTGGTTGTCCGCGTCGACAACACATGCTACAGGATTTCGCTCACCACTTGGAGGAATGTGTTACCTGTGATAGTAACCATGCCTGGCTGGCATGAAGTTTTCTTTGTTTAACCTGAGACGTGGAGGTGATATAGGCTCCGTACACATTCCGCTATCACTCGCGTTTTATAGGTGTGTCGAATTCCTCTTGCTTATCCTCCTCAACCATGTGCAAGGCATTGGAAAATTCGGTAGTTTGTATAATACAGTATAACGAGTTCTGCATTTTGTACAGTAGGGGTGTTATCTGAAAGGAAATTCACTGTACTTTAAACTTAATAGGCAAGTTCGCTGGGAGCAGAAGTATCTCCCGTTAATCCTGTCTACATATTGTAGGTTAATGTGCAGTTTTAAGATTACCCCTCATGATGGTGATCGTAATTATTTTACTTGTCTTAATTCCCGAGTAAAAACAAACCCCAAACAGACTAAGAGATTTTTACTAGGATAAATTAGTATCCAAAAGCGAATAAAACGCAAGGAAATTATAACAGAAACTGACCGAAGTTTACTGCTCGTTAACTTACGTAATTATTTTTATCCAGTCTCGATAAACTCTTAAAGGTATATTCCAAACAAATGTACATCACTGTTAACTATGATTTACTGCTGAGCGAATAGCAGCCGTTCAAAACAAAATTTATTTTCACAACGCGAATTTTGATTCCAATTTACATGTGTATATTTTTTTTTTTGTTTACCCAATTGAAATATTTTTTATTCAATACAGTTTTCTTTGTACAGTTTAAGGTCTTTTAACTACGAATGTTTGATAACAATTTTTTAAGTTATAGTGGATAACATGTGTGTACACTTCACATTAAGGTTTAAAAATTTCATATACTAATTTTATTCACAAAGGTTTTATGAATGTACTTTAACAGTTAAAATAATGAAGAAATTCTCTTTTAACATAATATAGCAATAATGTATTTGATTAGGTTTATTTATATTTCAATACTTGGTAGTGGATGTACAAGATTGACAGCTAACTGTAATATATATCTTCTTGCGTCTTATGTAAATATGTACAGCTTTTCAGTAAGAATGATCTATTGCTAGTTGCTGTTGGTAATTATATCCCCCACTCACATACTTCTCTTTCACAGTGCAGTGCGTGCTGTATATACACTATCGAGCATGGCATAATGCACGATGCATGCTTACGTGTAGAAACTGAAATGTTATTTCCACGTGTCATCATATCTACACTTGTAGCCTCTTTCTCATGGCTTCACTTTCTCTGTATTTCTTACACTAACATAATCGCATAAAAATAACGCTTAAAAATGCTTTAATAAATACCTCATAATGTGATTTGAATAATTGTAAAGTATTTTGTGTTTACACAAGCCTTTGGGAAATGCAGTTTTTGCAAGGTCTGTTTCCAGTATATGCGATTTCTAAGTGTATATATATTTTAGTACCTTTAATTGCTTCTCGAGAATCTAGACAATAACAATATTCTGGTTTTCTGAAAACCAGAAAACAATAATGTGAATTCGTTGAGTGTTATAATCTACTATATTAATTCGTACTAAAAATTTTCATGTGATCTCTTAGATATATCATCAATCTGAAACATGATGCGTAATTTGTACTCCCCAAGTACGTCTACTTAAGTATATGATTAGGAGATACGTTGTTTACAAATAATTACAAACTACATTTTTTTTGTAGAAACAGGAAAAAATTGTTAGTAATTTTAAAAGATACCTAAAAGTGTACGTGGTCATTTTTTTCACAATCACATGTAAAATAACGTTATCACAAATACATTTTGCAGAAATTGAGAGCTTACAGCACCAATAGGCGTGGAGGTGTTTGGTGGAATAATTTAAACCAGATCAAGCCGAGTTATATTCTCGACTGTACCAGACTCTGTACTTCTCTCCCTACTTTATATTCTCTGACCAATAGCATTCAACCAGAAATCGAAATTGTCAAGGAAGATTCTAACATTTTTTTTATCGCAAAATGGTATCAGTGTTGTCTTAATAATAACATACTATCGTAAAAAAAAGTTAACGATGAGTTACAATTCACTCTTTTGAATGTTATGTACGTAATTTGCACACAGTTTTAGCACACTCGTAAAAAAAAATCCTTCGCTAAGTTATTGGAAACCAAGTGATTACCTAGGATGTGTAAAGTTATTGAAAATTATATTGTTTCAGAAATTCACTCAATTAATACAACATTCGGAAATATTCACAAACTGTGAGAAAACTATAAATTACGGTATACCATAATGTGTGATAGAACAGTTATGAGGCATAAAATTAGCGAGTGTAAATTGTTATTGCTTGAGTGAGCTGAACAATTCTAACTACTGTTACTTCCCATTGTAATTGTTTCCAGATTTATCAGTACGTTTAGGAATATTTATTGATTATGTTCACTGAAACTCCTTTCAATAAGCAATGAAATTCTAACAACTTGAGTTGTATAGTATCTTATGTCTATGTTTTAATACCCATAGAATATAACTTGTTGAAAGGCATGGGCATACTGAAATTCGAATGCCAAGTTTAATTATTTACAGAAAATTTTTCGTAATTACAGTTATAACCAAAGCGATTAAATTTTAATGTACTACGAAAAGTGAACATAAACGTAATTTCATTCAAACAGTTGAAATGGAATAATAAAATATTACGGTACAGTTAAGTTATCTCTTATAAGCAAGGCACTTATTATGGGTAAAGTAGTACAATAAGGTTGAAAAACATGCATATTAAAAAAATTACCTAAATATTATAATGAATAAGCTATTTGTTTCACGGCTTTGTTCTAAGTATGCCTTTTTCTCACTCTACTGCTAAGTATAGTCCACTGCATGCTTATGCTACCTCACGCTCAGTGACAATGACTGTGAATGCAACACGTCTGCGTAATGTGTCTTAGTAACAAGCAACTCGAAAATAATATGCACGTCTGATTTCATTATATGTTTAAATGATTGTAATAGCTTCCATTTGAGCACAGTCACCTAGACTGGAAATAAGAGCAAATACTCTTAACTAATTAATGCTTACATGTGCATTATAAATATTAAAATTCTTTTAAATACAATAGTCTTTTATTACAAACTGGCGAGTGGTTACTGATTCTGAAAACACGGATCAAAATATAACAAGCATTAAAATGAACAGGCAAGTACAATATTTTTACTATTGTTAGTGCAATATTTTTACTATTGTTAGTGCAATATTTTTACTATTGTTAGTGCAATATTTTTACTATTGTTAGTGCAGGGGATAGAAAACAAAATTGTATTACGTGTTGCACGCACAGGTAAATGTGTGTTGCTTTTCACAAATCTTTTTTACCTTCACTTTACAGCTTCTGGATTGTATAATTCAAATCTCTTTTTTTTCTTTTTTTGTTTTTCCGCCTTTCTTTCTCTTCCCAGCGGACAAAGTATAAAGAGTTGCGACGTCATGGTAAGACAACATCACGTTTTCATTTTCTATATCTTTCTCCTCTTGTCTTGTCCGTCTGTCCGTCCATCCCTGTGAGTGGCTGATTGTCTGTCTTTGTTACGTTCTGTGTTTACGACACCTGACTGCCTCATGGACTGCGAAGTTAGTAACATTACCAGAGGAAATACCGGGCAGAGAGCTCAGCCAAGCTGCACCATAACCTCAATCCGTGATCCGACGATAAACTGCGCTCCAGCACTGTAAAAACCTACATGGATAGGTTTTGATTAGATTGGAAAGTGCTTACTTACGTAGCCCAGTGTCATGTCTGTAGGCTTATAAAGGGAGGGCTTACATATTAACTTACGAGCTACTTAAACTAACACCCATGTCTTACCTGGGATTCAAACCCAGAACCTCCCGCACCCCAGACCAGCGGCGCGCCAACTGACAGCCACAGGAGGTTGGCGATAGAATCTGAGCGCGGGATACATTTTATTGAAGCAAGTGCTTTAAAATATTTGCGCTATTCCTCTAATCTAATCTTAATGCGTCTACCATGTATTTAAGTTAGTCAAAGCACTTCGATTACATAAAAGGACGGGTATTTTGAAAGTTCCCATGTAAACATAGACGTCTGTCACTGTTGGCCATGCGCCTTCGAAAATCGCATTGGTGATAGGTGAGTCAATATTACGGGCATGTACAGAAAGCTATAAATGTGTTAAGATTAACTTTAGTCCACGCCCTAGAGGTAACACATCGCCAAGAGATCTCCTTGAAATATTTTTAGTCAAACTAAATTCATACGCTTTCGTGAACGCGTACGCGTACGCAGTGACTTGGCTGAAAAAATTACATGCAATTTAAATAACTATTTTTTTATAACCACATAATGCTCAGGAGTCATGTCTTTATGATGTGCTCAGGCCATATACTGAATGAAGTGTGGACATGTATTTTCCGAACGACTGTTAATGAAACCCGTTACATTTTTCGTTCGTTCACATAAATAAGCGTTTCAGAATGTACGCGTGTTAATAACGCGACAAAATAAACATGACATTTAACACCAGAAAATGGAGGAACCCGACTGCTTCAGCTTAGCGAGTACTTGTATTTATATCTCTACGCAGGTCGATTGCTTTGTTCCTTTTCAGATATAAGACTCGTATTTGTATGAAACAAAAAAGTTTCGGAATATCTGACAATGCGTTTACATAACTACATAAAGAAAATATGATTTTGAGTAACCTACTTGATTTCGAGTTTCTAAAAATTAAGCATAATTTCTTATGTAAATACACTATCCGTAAAACTGACGAAAAAACCAGAAAAAAAAGTATCTTTAACTATTATTTCCTGTCTACTGCTATTAAAACAGTAGAAACAATTTTTGTTATATTGACTTTATTTTTGCTATAGGTCTACATAAATACGTAAATCGGTTTTTTGACAGTCCTATGATAGGAACGTTTTATAACACTAGCTTATTTACAAGGTACATACTTCTGTGTCATTTATAGTAAATTATTTTTATTTACTGGATACGAATTTTGAAGGTATGGCGGAATGAAATTAAAAAAAAAATGTAGGTATAATACTCTAAAAATTGTAATTGTACAAAATGGGGCAGTCAGGTATATATGTGTTAGAAATATATGCTGTATGTTTCGTATGACACAAGTATAAATATTTCTGTAAAAGTTTGTAGATTGCTGCTTTTTGTAAATACACTAGAGTTTTGGCGCTCACTTGTGCATACACAGCATCTGCGACGGTGGCATGTGTAGAGAGAGTGGGCGTGTGTAGTGGGAGAGTTAGTGCGGGCAAGTGGGCGTGGCTAAGTGTGATCCTGCCCGGTTACAGGCGAGAGAAAGGAGAGAAAGGACTCCATCATGGATCTGCCGGAGAAGCCAGTGGGGTGCAGTAGTCCTTCCGACGATGAGGATCGTGGCAGGTGAGTCCTTACGACGATTGCAGGCCGATATCACGCAGTGGTATAGGCTGTTCACGGTAAAGTGAGACCTTCTTGAGGTTCTAGTGGCTTTATCCTTGCAGTCACATGTTATACTTTAACCACACTTGAAAAAATATGTTTTCATGTAAGTAACAAATACAGTACTGTATGTGCATTCCCTATGCACCCGGAGGTTAACGTCTAAGGATAAAATAAAATAAATTTATTTTCTAATATTCCAAATGAGAGGGTTTTTAAAAGTGCTCAAATTACCGTGAGTAGCCTATAACTAGGTATAAGTAGGAATGTTTCGCGAGTTTAATGACCTGCAGATTAGACTCCACAATCCTTTATACAGTTGAGACTCAGATGTTGGTTAAGTGACTGCTGCACTAGTGTTACCCTAAACTTGGAAGTATGGGATTCCCTTATTGTTCCCTTGCAAGTCTACTATTGGCTTAGTTTCCTCAAGGGCATACATAATAATACACAATAGCAATACTGACTTCCGTGTACAAGAGTTTGAAATCAATCTTGTCCTGAAATGAATTCGCGAAATTTACCTATCCCTACCTAAAACACACTGGACACATACAATGGAAGTCTTGTATTCGATCCCTGGTCCTGCCATTCTGACTTGTATTCTCCGCGGTTTCCTGGAGTCGTTCCAGGTGAAAGCTAGGATGTCTCTCCGCTAGAGGCCGCGGCAGACTCCTCCCCAACTCCTGCATCACTGAGCAATGATGATGCGTTTCTAATGACCTCGCTGTCAACGAGACATTATAGGCGCTCACGAAAAGTCGACCGGGTTAAATCGATCCTCTACTCGGTCGACTCTGGGCTAACCCTGCTCGACAGCAGAGTAACTTGGTTCTAGCAGACGACTCACGTGAAATGGCGTAAATATGTAAAAATTGCAGCAACAAAAACAAAATAAGCAAATGTAAATAAGTTTTGAAATCTAGAAAGATCAAAATATGTAAAATTATTAATATTTAGCTGCTTTGGCCAACCATTGCAGCCCGGATATTAAATTTTATACTTAACTCAGACTGAATACAAAGGTATTGTATTATCGCAGCACTGCTTAATATAATCTTTTTCTTTACGTTGTTTGTTCATAACATAATTTAACAAAAACTCTTCATAGCTGTCATCACTATCGTCATCTAGCTCAGTATTTAATAACTGCACTATTTCTTGTCAGGTCGTCAATCAACAGGATTTCACGAGAAAGGAATGATTTCATAATTTTTGCCCGTATTAAAATTTGACATTTACTTTCGAAGAGAAATCTTATATTATTATTCAACTGCAAATTTTTATTATAAATACTTTGTAATTTAATTCATAATTGATTACTACACCGAAATGAAGTAAACCAAGGGACGCGCGCGATGGGTTGAACATCACTATATTTTTGTTTAGTTGTACGTCAGATGCATCTTACGTACACGAAATTGATCGAAGCTTCCACTCGCTCTAGTTTCTGCAAATTTCGCTAATTTCGCAAACTCAAATGTCAGGTGGACTGTCCAGGGATTCAAAGATGACAACAGGAATGGATTTCTCCAGCGAGAATTAAAAATTGAAGGAGTCGTATTTTCGTTCCTTGAACATTTATCTCTGATTTGTCGGAAGTACTGTCACTACAATGCAATCGAACTGTGACGTGACAAGTAAATATACCACAAGGACTGGATGTGTTTTCAAAACGTGAAAAGGAATATTTCCTGCGCAGAAACCAGTATCAGATTCGCAACGATGAACAGACTTTATGCTGGTGGGTTTGTTCGATATGTACATCAATGTTGTGAGGTATATTTAGGAGTCACGTCACATTGTGATATCGTGAAATCGACAGTACTACTAAGATGTCTGGGGTAAAAAATTCGTATATATTCTGGAGACGAAAATCTATTTTGCTTATTTTTAAATCCATGGGTAATTAACTCTCTTTAATACTCTTTAAAACTTAGGAAGTCAAAACGAAATTTAAGTTAGATAAATGAGCGAAAATGTTTTAAGTTAGAGTGAGTAGCAGCGTAATATTTATTACAGATGCTGGAGTTCCCTACTTTATTGACGTTTCCCGCTGTAATTGGGAGATATATTTTCCTATAGAGCACAGGTTTCCAGTTCGCTGGATTTAGTTTTTCTTTTAAGATTGCAGCAATTACTTAACTGACTTTAATGTAATTTAGAGTCACTTATTTGGTTTTAAAGCGCCGAGATTCACAGGTAAACGTATTCTGCTGCTGGAAATATGATTTACATTGTATTTACAACACGTTCTATGCCATTATATTTCATGTGCGGTCATTATTTCAGTAGAATATAGCAATTTTAACAATAATTTCTGTAATAAAAAGGATATTAATATACTTTTTATGTTGTGAGCAATTGCACTTATTTACAGTTTTGCGTCCAGATTTACTGAAATTGATTAATTTTTTTTTTCAAAATTGAAAATAAAGATTTTTTCCTTTACCTGAAGTTTTCGTAGCTAAACCATTTGAGATCCGCAATTTATATCAAGGGAACACAGCATGTTTTACGAGATGAGCAATGAAATATGAGAATAATATGGAGAGGACATGGCACCAACCAGAGAATAAAGAGGGGCAGATAGATCGATATATACTAAATTGTTGTCGTTGCACATGCAATGAGCAGAGGAGGCCAAACTGTTCGAGTTCTGCCGTTGATTAGAGAGAACCTGAAGATGGACAATGCGCATTACTTTCAAGATCCTGGCATACACGATGTTTCAGTAAAAGCGTGCAAAATGAGACTGGGAATATAGATTGCACAACGGAACGTTACGAGTTTGGTACGTGTGGACTGCGAGGCCTGTGTAAGGAGATGTGTGCATAAACATGCGTGCGACCCAAGATACTTGTGTTGTTCACATATTGTCCACGAGTTGCCTGTCGTCCTTACGTTGCCATAGTCCCTGCGCGTATCAACGACATATGCCTTCCGCCTATTGCCTGAGCTGTTGCAGGACGAAATATGGCCTGTTCGTGAGAACAAATGGCCGCAGTATGGCTGCGAACCAAAGCTTGGCTCACAACCATCCGTCTCGTACGTCAGTCGCCTGTCGGTCAGTCAGCCTTCCGTTGGTTTTACCGTCCGTCGGCGGAAAGCGACTTACAACAGTCCGTCTTCCGTCTGTCCGTCGGACCAGAAAATTTTCTGTGTTACCAGCCAACAACATTGTCTTTCTCGCGCACAGACAAATGATTTCAATGAATGTAATAAATGTATTCTCCTTCCTTAACGTAATTCATCATCATTTCCTCCGAAAATCTACAAGTCGTCTTCAGTCCAGTTCAAAGGTGAAACGTAAAAAATTAAACAACTTCACTGCCTTGTGAATTTAAAAAAAATATATATCCAGACAAATAAACAAGTGACTGTTTTCCGACAGCCATGTTCAAGGAACGATATTACAAGGCGGTGGCACATCCATCCGTCGAAAGTTAAAGTTTAAATATATATTTGACGGATTGACGAATAGAAAATAAGTTGTCCTGAGATTGGTTAAAGATCACGTGACCGACGAAAGGATTGGCGACTGACGGATGAAACGGATGACTGCGAGTCCAGCTTTAAGCGTGGCCATCCGCAACCATTACGATGCTACACTCCATGGTCGCTTGATTGGCCTGGGAGACGCTGTACTGTAGCCTGTGAGGTCACCTGACCTAAATCAACTCGACTCTTTCTTATGGGGAAATCTGAAATAATGAGAGACCCCTGTGAGCAAGACTGTGGACCAGGTTCCCAGGAATCTAGTCGCCTATTATGTGATACTCAACACGAATGGGATATTTTAATGGGTGCCGCAGAACTTCGTAAGCCTTTGCAAAGCTTGGTTTGAGATTTGTGGCCGTCACTTTGAGCAACTCTTGTGAGATACGAACTGATACGTTAATACTGGTCCGTCAATGGAACGTTCCTGTACATTACTACCTGCCTGTAGTGTTCACACGCAATGACGATAATTCCTGTAACCAACCCGAACACCTTATGTCAGCGCCCATAACTCTTCCACCGGTCTAGAGGACCTAATGTTCCTGATCTCAGTAAGTTATATCGTGTGACCCCTATTCCCAGTTTCATTTTGTAATGCTTTTACAGAAATACCATGCATATATGACATAACTATCTGTAGTCGGCAACTGGAAACATCCACGGATGTTCCTGGATCAGAACGTAAATATTTTCAAAACGCGGAGGGATTTTGAGAAATTACATAGGTTGGTCATTTTCTCTCATTTATGTTATTTTATTAGTAGAGACGGTTATTATTCGCCAGCATATTTCACGCCGATATAAATCACCCAACCTGTAGGGTTCCCTAATACTGTATCGATGTTATCACAAACTCGCAGCTTATTGAATATAAATCTTACAACTTCAGAGTCGAAGCAACTTGAGTCTTATTGGACCAGCCAGTGAGGAAAGATACATTGCATATGTGTGCATAGGTCATTGAAAACTAACGTGCTGTACAGCAGTTGTGTTATAAATCACGATGTCTATTAATTAGTAATATTAGTCATTTGTACGAATGTTATTTTATTACGAATATAAATCATAAATATTTTTGTGTTCTTCATAACAGGCTACTGTAACTTTTTCTGACTTACAAGATCATCTGATAATATTATTTTACTCAGTAGAGTTATTTGCAGACAGGGGGGCCGAATGTTCACTGATACAGTCAAATGGGGGAAAAACCTCAACATTTGGCAGGAAATTACACGTCAGAAAAAGAGCAGATATTAACATACATTTTATGAAACCTGCAAACATGATTTGTATTTCACGAAAAATCACGTTTTTAACATTTCCCTCTCAAAATAAGTTTATGCGTTCAAGTCCAAAATTGAATTTAAAAGTGTTGACTGCCTGGAAATCACTGAATAAATGTTCTACAGTGCCTGTAGAACTGTATCTAGAGTAGTAATACCCATATAGAATAGCATGTTTGCTATGTTTTATTTAGTGCAGAGAGGAACCAGTTTAAAGTAGTATAAAAACAGAAAGAAAAATATTGTGTTTCTGGGAACCGCTTGGTAAAAATGGAATAACAGCATATCATAATATTATTCGTACATTTTTCGCAGAGGTGAATCAAGGTAGACACTATTTTAAGTGTGGCCTGGTAGGCACAGACTGCAGATTAAATGGACAGCTGAGTATTTTGCGTACAAAGCAAAAACACATTTAAAGAGTGTGCTGGGTTTTTTTGGCACAGATAAAAGGTATACTTGAGAATATGCTGGGTTTATATTGCGCAGACATGAAGTAGATGAGGCCATTTCAGTGTATATATTACTTTTCGGCTCAGATAGACAGCAGAGTTTAGTGTATGCAAAATGCTGTTTGGCGAGGAGAAGAAGCATATTTTATTGTATGATTTATGATTTTAGCGCAGAAAGGATGCAGATTTGGTTTCTTGGAGCAGAGAGGAAGCACAGTACGGAGCATGTTGGGTATTTCATTGCGCAGGGAGGAAGCATAGTGTTGTGCAAGCTGGGTGTTTCATTGCGCAGGGAGGAAGCATAGTGTTGTGCAAGCTGGGTGTTTTATGATGCAGGTATGAATCATAGTGTTGTGCAAGCTGGGTGTTTCATGATACAGGTATGAAGCATAGTATTGTGCAAGCTGGGTGTTTCATGATGCAGGTATGAAGCATAGTGTTGTGCAAGCTGGGTGTTTCATGATGCAGGTATGCAGCAGAGTAATGTGCATGCTGGGTGTTTCGTAATGCAGAAAGGAAGCAAAGTATTGTGCAATCTCGGTATTTCTTGGTGCAAAGTGGGCGCAGAGTACTGCGCTTGCTGTACATTTCTTGGCGGAGAGTGTAAGAATGTGAGACAGTGCTGGACGCTGTGTGTTGCAGAGAGGAGGTGGAGGAGGGTGTGAGCCTGGGACCAGGTCAGATCCATCCGCGGGGCTACCGGCTCACCTGTAGTCAAGGTCAGCTGAGGATCCGGCTGCTTATGACCAAAGGCCAGCTGGAGGTGGATGTTGTGTGCGCTCTCGGTATACCCGGGGAGGGGCGAGATACCCTGCCAGGTGGGTACCTCCTGCCCACCCAGCCATTCAAACTCATTACGACTTGTCATGCAGTAGCACGGTTGACTCTCACTCGCGATATAGTGGGTATATATTATCGGCTTTCACTAGAGGTGGTTTATACTATTTGTCATTTTATATCCCATTGTACTGGATTGCTCGAGCAGTTTTATAACATGTTATTTCCCAAAGCCTTAACATCCTACATAATAAGTCTGTCTGTCTTTCTGTCTATCCATATGTCTGTCTGCCCGACTTTATTACCTCTAAGTCCCTTGAAACTCAACGGAAGTGCTTCAAATTTTGCAGAGCGAATCCTCAAGGTCAAGTTCGAATTTCAGCAAGATCAGATTACGCAATCATTGACTTACCGTAAAAACTAAATTTTTAATTACTTTTTCCTTATAAACAGTTTTGTATTAATGCATAGATAATATTGAATAGATATATCAAGGTAATGAAATACGATTTTTGTTTACTTTAAATATCTCGCTTCAATGTTGAGTTAATTAAGTGGGGCCACAGTGGCTCAGTGATTCCAAGTGTGGTCACAGTGGCTCAGTGGATAGAACTATATCAAGTGGGGCCGCAGTGTCTAAGTGGATAGAGACATATCAAATGGCACCGCAGTCGCTTCAATGTTGAATTAATTTCACAGCATTTCATTATTACCTACATATATCTATGCAAATATTTTTTTCAGTCTTTCTATGATAACCAAACTTTTTAACATGTCAATACAAATAAAAATAGTCACGGGCTGGGTCCCCTAGTATAGAATAATCTCATGACCACGGTGTGTATATGAAAATTAAAATAGTTTTTATAGTACTTCAGCTACTATTCGCTGCCATGTTTGCTAAATTATTGATCTGTTATAGCAAGGAGGCTGAAACAAAGATCGCTGTAAACCTATTGTGTATTCAGTTATAGACCAGTGGTCAAAGCTCAGGTGTACACCGCTGTACACATGAGGAGAAAATATTGGAAGAACATTATGTTTACATATTTTTTCGTTACGGATACAATGAAATAATTCATACATGCAAAATATTATTAAAACAGAGGAAAACGAGGTTAAACACTGCGATAAAATATTTTCCAATATATGTTATCTTCATTTTTAAAATAATAAACAAGACTCGCATTTATCTGTAGCGTTTGTACACATTTCAAGCACAATATTTTCAAGTTACATTTAAACCTGGCCCTTTTTCTTTCTTTGTATTTACCGTTCACAAGTACTTTATGTATGTATTATGAGAGAATGTGCTCTACATTACATCCACTGATGCTCTAGTGCACTTCCCTCGTATCACCGACATGCCAGAAAGATTTAACTGGTGGATACATCGATTAAACTGAACTCGACCAAAATAGCAATTCCCGAACATCCCGTCGATTAATTTTCAAAAACCCAGCTGCCCATTAAAACTGTGTATGGGATATCATGCTTACCACATTCTATTAATACTGGCAGGCACTGAAGATACCAATAATTAGTCAGTGTTTGTCAGCTGTGACGCAGCTGTCTGCAGTAAACAGTATGTAATTTTCTTCATTAGTATGCTGAGTGCGTGTGTGCCAGTATATTGCGAGGACAGAAAATGGTACATATCAAGTGAAACGATAGTAAATAGATTTCGTATAATCATTTGCAACGCATATTGGTTAATGCAGATATAGTGCAATATTAAAATTAAGTTATTAATATGTCTAAAGCAAATAGACTTTATTTAACCCAATTAAAATATGTTTTAACATTCGAAATGTTGATTAAGTGTAATGTATAATGTTATTAGTAGCAAACATTTCTATTTTAAAGAAACAGTGACTTGTGTGGCATCATTAACTGCCTCCAATTTATTATAGTTAATGTAAGGGATAGGCAAAATATACTAAAATCAAATAAACATTTTCCATAGGCATAAATAAACGAGGGAAATGAGATAAGGCAATCGCTTTCGCAAATTATTTTCACCCAATACAACTGACAAATTTGTGGTCCGATTCACAGTCGCTTGTGAAATTTTAAGATAAAATAATTGACTACTACTCCTGCTTATGATGTTATGTCTCAAGTCCACATATAACTCCGACGTCAGTTTGTTACAATAAGTTCCATACATGCATCATAATAACCTACTTACCCGCTAGAACTCAATCAGTCTCAAATAATTCTAAATTCGTTGCTTTGTTGATAACTATGTGCATGCCATGATTTACAATATATATATATATATATATATATATATATATATATATATATATATATATATATAACTCTACGATTATTATAATAACCCCACCCTCGACTCCAAGTTAAATGACCAAGAATACATAATATCTAATTAATAATAACTACAGGATATATAACGTAACAGAAACATAAGTAGATACTTACGAGAATGGCTGCAATATGGTAATTCACGGTAGGTTCTTTTATTGTTACTTGCAATGGAAGTAAGATGTTAAGTGGAAAATTACTCCTGACATTGACCACTGCAGATATATGTTTTTTGCCAAGAAAAAACTCAAAGGAAAAGATAGAAATGTAAAAGAAACTAAGCCAAGACAATATTTCAACAAATACTTAAACATAACAATGATTCTACAAGTACTTTAGTAAAGGGTTCAACAAAATTGAACTCAACAAATCAAGATGAGAAACAACCGGAATAACAGAAAATACAAGGAAATACATACAAACACAGGCATATAGATGACCTAACAAAGACAAAACAGACGAAAATTGGAAAAATGGTAGGCTTAATTAAGTATATTCATTTATATAATAGTACTGATAAAGGACTCTGTGCCATTGCATATGTTAGAGATATTGTTTACTTCTCTTATCTCTTGCTTTGTATTATAATAAAACAGTGGTTACACGCATATTTGCTTCTGTGTAGCGTATAAAATATTGTGACATTGAAAATTCGAGCAGTCGTATTTTCATGTAGAATGAAGATAATGACCCGCTGTAAAATAATATTGTTTCTTCGGACGACTGGAATATTGATGAGGATATATATATATATATATATATATATATATATATATATATATATATATATATATATATATATATATATATGCTGTATTACTTGTATTACATACATAAAAGTATAAAAACATTTGCAATATTTCAAGACGTTTGCATGGCCCATAAGATAGAGTTTTGTACCGAATATAATGTTCATTATTATAAAAAAATTAATCCTCGAACAAGATGCTTACATAATTATTATCATGCGAGTTGTGGATTTTTATCCCAACTCACTTCTATAACTTGATACTACTCTGGAATTATTACCTGAAGTAAAAATAACTCTAATATTTCACTATAATATAAACAATGTTACTGTGGGAACAAATAAGCTTAATATAACGAAGCGTTGTTTATGTAATTAAATAAGCACAAATTATTGTAGTTGCCAATCGTGACACTTGTAAACATTACTGCATTATTGATGACATACCAAAGCATTATACCTTATTATTGTTTGGTGTCAATAGTACCTAATGTAGTTGGCTCTGAGAGTGGTGGAGGGTCATGACTTTCCCAGCACAAGACTCGTAATATATTCATCACTCTTCATCGGGGACGAATATAGTAGGAGTACTGAGAAGGATGAATGATAGGAGAAAGCACGATACTAGCAGACGAGTGTTGGGTGGATGAACGTAACGGAACAGTACGAAAGTGCATTGTTTGTGTGCAGACACGTACGTGAAGACTTATCTGCGTGATGGCGACCGCTGGCTGCAGAAACGCAAGACGCGGGTGGTGCGTCACAGCTGTGAGCCGCAGTTCAGGCAGACACTGCGCTACTCCGCCTGCGATGTGCTGGGACGCGCCCTGCTCGTCATGCTGTGGCAGAGCCAGAAGGGCTGGGAGCACAACACGGGGCTGGGTGGCGCCGAGATAGCCCTCGACCGCCTGCAGCTGACCCAGCCCACCGAGGGCTGGTACCCGCTCTTCCCCATACACAGCCTCGGCTCCGACTCCAACGACTCACCATGACACCTTCTGCCTTCTGCCTCCAACCTTCTCACTGGGCTCCTGATTGACATGACATCCACCATAATCATTAGTTACCTCTTCCTGAATGTGCAGTTTATAATCCACGGAGGACTAGTACCCGCTCTTCCCCATACACAGCCTCGGCTCCGACTCCAACGACTCACCATGACACCTTCTGCCTTCTGCCTCCAACCTTCTCACTGGGCTCCTGATTGACATGACATCCACCATAATCATCAGTTACCTCTTCCTGAATGTGCAGTTTATAATCCACGGAGGACTAGTACCCGCTCTTCCCCATACACAGCCTCGGCTCCGACTCCAACGACTCACCATGACACCTTCTGCCTTCTGCCTCCAACCTTCTCACTGGGCTCCTGATTGACATGACATCCACCATAATCATTAGTTACCTCTTCCTGAATGTGCAGTTTATAATCCACGGAGGACTAGTACCCGCTCTTCCCCATACACAGCCTCGGCTCCGACTCCAACGACTCACCATGACACCTTCTGCCTTCTGCCTCCAACCTTCTCACTGGGCTCCTGATTGACATGACATCCACCATAATCATCAGTTACCTCTTCCTGAATGTGCAGTTTATAATCCACGGAGGACTAGTACCCGCTCTTCCCCATACACAGCCTCGGCTCCGACTCCAACGACTCACCATGACACCTTCTGCCTTCTGCCTCCAACCTTCTCACTGGGCTCCTGATTGACATGACATCCACCATAATCATCAGTTACCTCTTCCTGAATGTGCAGTTTATAATCCATGGAGGACTAGTACCCGCTCTTCCCCATACACAGCCTCGACCCCGACTCCAACGACTTGCCATGACATAACCTGCCTTCTAGTTCCCAACTTCTCACTAGGATCCTGCTTGACATTACAACAACAATCCACATCTTTGACTTCATACTTCATGTGCAGTTCATAATCCATGAAGGGCTGGTTCCCTATCTTCCAACTAAAGATCCTCGACTCCTTCTCCAATGGCACCTACTGTGTACCTCCGCGAACCTTCTCCTATTTTAGCTAACATCACTCCCCTTTTCCTAACAAACGGGAATTTCTTCATTGCACATATTTGCTTATAATCATTCCACAAATATGCTTTTTTTCATAATATTATATTGATTTTGATTCTTCATAATTTATCATGTACTTGTACATTATGGATGGAAGCTTCATTATTTTTTACTCTATTTTTAGTCGTGTAGATTGTATTTGTCACTTACATCTTGTAAACACGTTTATCTGTTCAATTTTTTATAGCGATTTCGGGTAACAGAGGCAGCACGTAAATATAACTTATCGTTTTTAGTTAGCGCTGTGTTTCATATTTTTAATTTATTTTAGAAAACATGGGAACATTTATAAATAACTTTTACATAAAACGTTTAAAGATAAAATTCTTACGAAATAATCGACTATATTAAAATTGATCATGCACATGAAATTGGCCTCTGCCATGTTTCATGAATGACAACACCATGCTTGAAATACTAGAGTATTGAATTATATCTTTATTGCAAAAATAATTTCAAAATTAAGTGTCAATATTTAAAAAAAAAATCAAATAATTTCGATGAATACATCTAAACTGCATATTGGGCAAGATTTTTAACGGCATTGAAGAAATTAACTCGCCCAGGCTGAACATTTGTCACGTTCGACGTCTATTTTATACTGAAATGTAAGTTCATTCCTTTTCTCTTATCAAAAAAAGATCAATTTTCTAAATTTAAAAATTCAAAATACCCTTAACAAGAGTGTTGTTTATTGATAGCTGATATAACTAAATAAATAAATATTTTACCTTAACAATTTTAAACAATGATATCTAAACTCGTTTTCAGAACATTGTTGCATAACTTAATAAGGAATTACATAATATCTTGGATCATATTCCTAAGAATGAAATATAATATTGTTAAGAAAAACAATTTTATATATTTTGATGCTTATTAATAAATATTTTAGCTGGTATTAGGGGAATCAAATTAGGGTATTTAGGACTGTTGCCAATATTATGTATCACAACTTAGAGAACTAAACGTGAAAATAGGATCACGTTGGCTTCTTTTGTGTTTCCTCTGTGTTTTGTCTGCGCTTATTATCTTGGATTTAATCTGTTTCACGAACGAGTAAACTTCTTAGACAGTTCGAAAGTTAATCCTGTATACAGTGGTTTCCACGGCAAACCTGTGTCTCGACCAGACACAGATGATCATTACGAAAACACATTGCGTTGATCGTCAACCTGACTATTTGTCAAAAGGAAATATTTTGCCATGGGAGCATTAATATACAGCACTACCTTTAGAACTGTCAAAAATGTGCAGTTTATGCTCGAGCATTTTTGTTGCGTTTTCTATGGAATTTCTAACGGGATACTTTGGTGCGGTGTTTGTTACAGTGTAAACATTTTTTTGTGTCGCATATTGCTGTTTGCTATGGATTTCTATCATCGATCGTGCTAAGAATAATATACGGCGTATATCTGTCATGTTCAACCGTTATCATTGTAAAGAAAGAAATATGTTTATTTTGTAACGTGTAGTTATTGGCAATGTCGCGTTACCAAGGTACGGTGAAGATTGTTTATCATTATCAACATCCTGCTGTCTGGATTTCTTAGATCTTATACCCAGTTATATTCAATTATGAATGAAACAAGGAGGCTTAAATGCTACTCAGTATTTTCCACTGAAAGGAATTGAAATAGCGCTGCGTTAGGTGAAATTTTATTCTGTGTTTTATTAACAAACCAAAGACGTTATACATGACGTGATTATTGAAAAGATTTATTCGAGAAATGTGATAATTCTGCGAATAGACTATATTCGTGCCGTTATGAAATGAATCGTATGTTAATTCATACATGAAAGAGTCTATAGAGTGGTAGAAAATTTTACAACTCATAGTTATGTAGAGCACAACAGTATAATTAAGAGGTTTTTATTAGACAATAGACGTTTTACAATTCATAAACTACAAGTAAAATGGGGTGGGTTATTAAATGAAATAACATGGTTTTAGCTAATTTCACGTAAGTGTGAGTGAAGAAATTTGGATGGCACTTAACATAGAGATCTTGAGAGCCGATGAGGGTGAAACGAGGTGAGAATGGAGCGGCATCGGATTGCAAGGGCAGGGGAAAGGGGAGATCTCCGGGAAAACCCGCTAATCTGAGCCAACGTCCGTCACGACTCGCACATGCGAAAATCGTGGGGCGACCCGACCGGGAATCGAACCCGATTCGCCTAGCTGTGATACGAGCAGTCTAGCCACTAAACCACCGCGGCTCCTTCTACCAAGGAATATAACTACACCACTTTCTAGCTGACACCTGACTGGAGAATCACCACCTTGTCCGTGTATCCGTAGGCTGATTTAGGTTGCGGTTAGCGTTGGCCGGACATACCCATCTCCAGCATTCTCTTGGCCGGATGTTCATATTAAAAAAGACACCGCCCGTGGTGTTACACTCGTAGACTAAAGATGAGGTAGACCGATATCGCTGGCTGCGTACAACCAATCCACGTGTCCCAGCATTGAACTGCTCGCCTGCCTACACGTCTAGCAAAAATGGCGTGGATTGGGTTTTGCGGTTAGAACACTGTTTAGTAAAAATTTGCTTTTTAGAGTTTTTTTTTTTATAATTCCTGCAATCAATTTGTAATGCTTTTTGATTACTTTCAAACTGGTAAAATTATTTTATTATTATAATAGTTCTAGTCATTTAAAAATTAAGATGTAGACAAACCCGGTCCATCACTGTTGACCATGTGACTTTGATAGTTGTGTAGGATTGGAGTAGATCAACGTTGGGTACATGCGCAGAAGACGAATAAGCGGTCTACCTTATCTTTAGTCTATGGTTACACTTGCTATAGGGATCGTTGTGTAAGTGTTAGGCCTCGGTTACAAGTCGGTGGAGAGTGTATTTGCTGTTTCCTCTCGTCACGTGTCGTAGAAATCAAGGCTCGTGTCCTGCCTTCATGTCTGAAGATGCGTTCAGGAAGACCGTCCATCTAAGACCTGATTACAGTTCATAACAGCGCTCTGCCAGTTCACGTATGCAGTGCTGTGGTAACATTGCGAACATTTCTCATATTGTAGTACCATCCAGCTTGATTCTACCATCCTGTGAACTCCCAAGAACAACTCAACTGGTAATATTCTGTCATATCATTAAGAAAATCAGCCCTCTCCTTGCCTTAAATGTTTCAGATCAGATACGATAAGTGTGTTAAATGACGGCCCAGTTATCGATTTTCTATGAGCGTGTCAAATCAACAACATGCCATTCGCACATTGAATGTAAATACTCTATACGAAGCCTTTGCAGAACCACAAAATATAACCGGATAATGACGGGATCGTAGATGTCTGTTTGCGGTATATACGCACTCTTTTAATGCAGTCCTTTTAAAATTACACCAAGTATGAAATTTTTGGCCTATTTTAAAAAATAAATCACATTTTATCATGCGTTTTATATTTTCAGTTATTAAGTATATTTTGTCTGAAAACTATAATAATTATAATCACTATAATAATACTCATGATAATTATAATTTCACACAGAGAGAAAATATGCACGTATGTAATAGCTAATAAAAAAGGTTTGATACAAAATAATTTTAACTAATTTTTTTAACGTAATATAATAGGAAACATTCCTTAAGATTCATGTTTATGTTCTCAGGACTGCAATGCCACAGTAAATGTGAATTTAAACATAGAGAAAATCAGAATTTCTTTATTGGCAATAAGAAATTATTTGTATACAAAATATATTAAAGTGTTTTTTTACGTCATTTGTAAGTAACATTTCATACCTTCATAATTATATTCACAGGAATGCAATTTTGAAAACACATTCCATTACTGCTTGTAAAAATATGTTATATATTTTTAATTGTCTGTCAAGTGCAGCTCCAGCACATTTGTTTCTCTTTACCCTTTTCGTCCATACTTGCTTGCATGTGGAGGAAGTATGCGTACTGAGCAGCCTGCACATAGAATTTTATCAGAGCTTCACAGAAATTTGAGGACCTTATACATAACATAACATCCTAAAATCGCACGTTGCCTATCCCCGTAGGATACAGACCAATATAACGACTTGCCTCTAATTCGTGGACAGCAGGATATTGCCAGCAAGTGATCAATTTTCGTTTTGCTGTTAAAAGAATATAAAATATTTCAAACGCACATAATATAAAGCATGGTTTATGATCTTCGAGTATGAATATGCAAAATGAGATAAACATATTTCCTAGCTGTGTTAAATATTTTAACTCTTAGTCTTTGTGTTTTTTCTAAAGTAAGCCTGCCAGTAGTCGGTTTTAAATTCGACTTTAAATGTACCACGTTAATTTAAAACGAGCCATGATACAAAAAGTTATGGGGACTGGAAACATCTAGGATGTGAGTTGGACCTTTCTCTGCCTTGGAAGATTTCGCAGCTGGAAGACTGATATTGCTGCGCTCGCACATCGGATAAGAAAATATCGAACAGTATTTGTCTAAACCTTCAGTTCTGTGATAATACAAACTATGTTATTTACGAAAAGTAGAAAGTATTATTCTCATCTTCGAAATATGCTTGTGTGAGCAATTAAAGGAAAGAATCTAACCTATTAGATGTTTTCCTTGGTGAGATTACACTCGTCACCAACTTATCTGTTACTCCTATTATAGACATTTAACATTTTCACTATTGGCGTGTTTATGTCTAACTAGCTTTAGTTGATGTAATTGCTTCAATAACAATGAACTGTACACAGTATAAACTAATACAAATTATCTTATAAATTTTAATACACAGAGTTTTTAAAAGTGACTTAAATATCATCAGATCTGTAGCAATGAGGCGAGCATTTACTGATTTGAGTTAATTTGCCGTCTAGTAAAAATATGTTCTTAGGCTTGCATTAGTAAATAAAGCTATAATCTAATGGAATAAGTTTATAACATAGCAGTGGTTCTCAAACTATGTACTATCTGGCCCAATTTTGATCTTAGTTAATGATCTCTTCTAGCATTTTTTTTTTTTTTTGTTTTATAGTGGCTTATATGAGACATTCGTAATTCATTTTTCTTTTCAAACACAGATTTCTGTAATATTTTGTTAAACAATTTGGAAAAGAAATACGGGATCAATATTTAAAGTCTATAAATTAATTTTAAATTTTTTCGATTAATTAACAGTATTTTTAAAAATGTACCTATTTTAATTAATTTTTAGACAGTTTTTATATATTAACGTTAGTGTTCCTACCAAAATGTTATGTATGGGTGGACTTATTTTAACACGAATGTAGCTTAATATATAACAGAACATTGTATATTTTAGATCACTCTCACCAAATTTATTTGTAAACGGAATTTTGGTTTTGTAATTGCGCTTACACAGACAATATACAACGTAAGCACGTACTTGGAAAAAATCAGAATCAGCGTTATTTATTAAATTATAATTGGTTATCGGTTATTAAAATTTATCCCCAACCAGTTATATTTATATATAAACAAACAGAGATTTATGTTATTTTTCAATTTAATTTCTTAACCATATGTCATTGGTGAGATAGATTGCTTGTTCTCAGTTATCGATTCTCAGTGTCAATTGTTTAACTTCTTAAAACATAACCTTGAATAATATCTGTGTGGTCAAACATGTTGAAAGGGGCAATCTGTGAGTGAAAGAATATTTTCTGAGTTCATTTAAGAAGAACGTAGGTCTCAAACACTTATAAGTTTCATTTACTCCTGCAATTGGTTCGCAGTTTGATAGTCACGTATATTCGAACTCCCGGTGAATATAATAACTGCAAGGAAACTATACCCGCAGCCATTGATACCCGATTTGGAATCTTAGTAGCAACAATGGACACATAGCTAAGATTACAGAACACAGAACACTGTGTGTTGTGGCTTGTATGTCATTCAACGTGCGAAAAAAAAAAGTTTTCTTTTCCATTTCCAAAGAAATTTTTCACATTGGAATACTGTTTCGTGTGTTTTTGCCTTGCAGAATAGCAATACTCGCAGACTGCTCGCGTCAGGATGATAAACTTGTAGTAAAATGAGCATTGTTACGTATTGCTGTGAAAGTCGGTAAAGTAAAGCATCGTATTTAATTTCCGAAAACAGAATAATTTTATTCAGATATTATTGACAAATTTTTCAGGTTTCATACTATCTGCAAATATATCAACTGTGAAGTCTTCATCATTGATGGTGAATTTTGCAAAGATTAATAGAGATTTATAATGCTTTAACTTTGCAAAGTTTCTTCTATATCACTGAGTAAAGAAGCATGTCTAGCTTCATTGTCATTTATCTTCAGGAAATACTTCACAATTAAATTTTTATGACGATAACTTCAAAACCACAATAAAAAAAATCGAACATCCATAATGTAAGATAACCCACTTAATATAGAGTATGACTGCCTCATTTCCACAAAGTGTAAACAACGTGACTTTAGTCCACAGTTCTAATAGTACACTGCTGCTTGTTATGGAATGCAGCTTAAACTGATTTACAAAATGTATTTCTAATCTAAACATTATATTCAGGCTAGGTGAATGGCTTGTATTTAAAGAGTGTTATTGATAAGTTATATTAGTATAGTAAAGAGGAATGTTGATAAGTTATATTAGTATAGTAAAGAGTGATATTGATAAGTTACATTAGTATAGTAAAGATTTATTGATAAGTTACATTAGTATAGTAAAGAGTTATTGATAAGTTACATTAGAATAGTTTATGTTATTTCGCATTAACACGGTTTTTTAAGATGATAGTTACGTTATAGTTTTTACTCTGACGTAAACACATACAAATATTGGAACATATTAATTCAGCAAAAATTTGCCTTCAAAAACCCAACATGTCTATCGTGTCTAGTACCATTTCTTCATTGTTTATGTCACACCAAAGTTGCTGGTTTCCGTACTAGCTACTTCCCAAAGAACATCTTGTATTACGAGACATTCCACTGTTATTGACAGCGTAGAAAATTATAGAAAATGATATTCCAAGCATAACACATGACGTTCACAGAATTTCAGGTAAGTCGCGAATACGGACAGCGCCACACAAATCTGTGATGAAAACTAAATAGAAAATACTCCTTGGTAAAAATGCATAAGACCCTTCGTTTACGAGAAAAACCACATGAAAAGTGTAAAAATCATTATAGCAAACATGTGGTGTTCCAGTTAGATAAAGGTGAGGTGATGTGGCAGTGCTGCGAATAATGTGCTGGTGGTAATAAATACGGCAAATGAACGTGTCGAGCTCGGTATTAAGGAGACCATGGATTCACGTGCAGTGAATACTGGGACATGACAATGCTCATGAGTGCATCCTGCGGCCAAGCTCTGTGCATGCAGCATGCATCTAACGTGCAGAAAAGTGCATTACTATGGGCATAGCAAATTGCTACGACGTTTCAGTTTTTTTGTATGCTGATGTTATACGCTGTGCTTATCGTGAAATAAAATAATTTTATCTGCTTTTACATTGTTTTCCTTGTAAACTAAGGGCTTCCCGCTGTTCTCCCAAAGAGTATTTAGAACTTGTACTTAAGTACATGTACTTGGTTTCGAACACAGATTCGTGTGGTGCAGTCCATATCCGGAAATTGCCTGACATTCTGCAGTATATCGATTATCAACGTGCCAGAAATGTTTGTGTTAGTAGCGAAGAGGTCAAGACGGTTGGTGTGTTCGAATAATGTTTTATTCAAGATAATTTTTCGCTGACGCGAAATTGCGCCCCGCAGTTCGAGAACCACTGCATTTCAGGATGAAAGCTGTTCTGTATATATTTGAAGAGAGCGTACTTATAAAATATCACCAGTACTCCTGCAGTACTGAAGAGTACAATCAGCATGTTGGATACGGCATTATCTGAACAATATATATATACATAAATGTACATAGTTAAGGAAGTCTCTAGCCCGGGATATTTGTCTAGGATTTGGTTCCCTCCAGTATCTTCATATCAACTGAGTGATGATATCAGGGATTTTATTTAGAGAATTCTGACCCTTCAAAGATGAGCCTGGCAGTTCCTGTGCCCTTCATATCGTTACTGTCATAGGTGTTTTTTTTTGTGAATATTAAAGTTATATGTATAATTGTTCGGCAGTGAACTGGGAAATGCATGTTCCATATCTTAAACAAATGTACATTTTTACAAGTTGTTGTGCACTTCTTAAGTGAATTATTTTTGTAGCGGTATTTTAAATAGCTATAATTCATCTTGAATTTTCACAAATTTTTTTTTTCCAAACTTCACCAGAGGTGAAATTATATACTTCAGTGTAGTGAGTTTCACGAAGGTGAAAAAGGCCTACTTCTTAGGAACGATGATGTAGTATAGTTAGATATACTCTGCGCGTTGTGTGGTTTTCATGTCAATATTTTCCACCGTACAGAAGTTATGTGTGTGCATTAGAATTTACATTAATGAAAAAACTTGCAGAATTATATCTGTCAGTTATTTCAATACAACAAAATTGTAATAAACAGTTGTTTTAATGTATAACGTAAACGGAAATGTTAGTGAGATAAATGCCACAAATTATATTGTCAGCTATGATGTGACATAAAATATTTATGTAAGCAAGGATTTGCAAAGATCTCAAAACAACGTTTGTTTGAAGATTACACTCGACATGGCCTAGACACGTGAAGCGAACATTTATCGATTTCAACCGATCACTGACTAAACCAGGCGCCATCATTGGTCAATGGACTGTTTCTCCTCCTGGTCACCTTGATCTCACTCTGCTCTATTTGAGAACTGTTTCACACTACTCTATTTGAGAACTGTTTCACTCTACTCTATTTGAAAACTTTCTTCGTTCTGTTCTGGAACGTTTACTTATAACTCACTTTTCTCCTGGGCGTGTGGGTGAGTTTAATTAAATACTTCATTTCAATTGCATTTTTTTTTTTACAATTAAGAAACACTAGAATTTTTTTTTAATGCACCTATGCTGTATTTTAGTGACTTCGTTCAAGTAATATCTTGTACTAAATAAAATCTCAATATCGCTGTGATATTTATGGGTTTTCTCAAAAGTGATATTTAAAAAATATTAATACACTTCATTAAAACTTAATGTTGAAATGCTCTTATATTTACCTAATAATGACAAACTCAATAGTTACCACACGTTTTTCGAGTATAACATTATGTTTTCCAAATATTTCTCTATCGTGAAAGTGCTTGCTCGTGATTTGGAATATTACGCGTTGTACTCTAGTGAGGGGATAATAATTCTCTAACATCTCGTTTACTTTAGTGAAAATGCTTTAAAAGTTTCAATTATTTGATTTTTTTTTCTTAAAGACTTCAAAATTTTCCACAGCAAGCGAGATATGTAGTTGAATTTTATTACTGAATAATTTTGTCTCCTCACAACAAAACGGGGTTTGTTCTTCGACCTGTATCCTGCCAAACGATAACTGAAAGATAATTCCGAAACTATCCCTTCAGGTTAAACCTCCCAACGAAATATCGCCCTTATCACTATGTCCAAACTTACTTGTCATCTCATCATGGCTGACAGTAGAAACTTTTTCTGTTTTGCAAATCCAGACGTAACAAGTCTGAAACAGAAGCGTTATTTTCATGAAACTAAGCTGAACGCTTGATAACATGTTCTTACTTAGATTTCATCCAATTTATATGTTACCTAGTAATGAAAAATATAACAATAGTTCAGTGAGCCCTTTTAAACCATAGGACGAGCCCATTTTCCTGCCCCAAAGTTGATGACGTATATCAATTAATATATTCTAAAAATTAAAAAATCATAGGTCTATATTCTGTGTAAAAATTAAATGTAAAGTGTTTCGTGTAAGGTACGGAACTTAATGTCTGGATTTGCTCTGCGTTACGAAATAACCATTATGATTCGTACATGGAATGTTAGGAAAGACATCTTTGTACGATATAGAATGTGTATCTAAATACATGATTAAGATTTATGACAAATATTAACAAATGACAATCGTGATTACTATATTATTGTAAGTAGGTATCTATGTACTAGTAAAAGTTAATTTCGTTCCAAAATTTCAATTAAATTTGAAGAAATATAGAAAATTAAGAAATATTTTAGTGTAGTTTACAAGGTGTTTGTAAGTATAGAAAATACACATATATATTGTACTTATGACACCAATGTTCACTGTGGGATGTTGTTTGGAGCAGACAAAAAATGGTTCCTTCCTAGTACATAAATAATTCAACTGTCAAACAAGTTACTGTTTATTGATGTAAGTATTGCTTTCGAAATATTTTTCCCACATAAACAAACTAATAGCCACCTCAAAATTTGAATCTGTGTGAGTAAAATCTATTTAATACTTTAAGTAACACCATTCATATTTTTTGTTTTTCAACTCTTGGACAATGCACACCTCTGTTGGTCACTCGCTGTGATCGTTTAAATCTTTTTTAACATTGGCTATTTAATAGTAAACTGACACGAGGAAAAAAAGCGTAGCTTTAAAATATGTACGAATTTAAAGTGAATGGTGTAATATCACAAAATATTGCCTCATATAGCGTAACTTATTTAAACAGATATCTACCAATAGTCAACTCTATACTGGTGATGTACTAAGATGGGACCGTATATCCTCTGAAAGTAATTATGTCGTCTTTCCTTAGGGATAGAGCGCTGGCCTGGAGAATTTACATTGTAGTGAGTGTTTGTGTGTGGTTTAAATGTCCAAAATTTATATTTTATTAATTTTTAGTACATTTACCATCCCATAAAGCCCTTGTATAGGATTACAAGGACGACCAATGGGAAAGCATGAAACGCTTAAACAACTCTATGTTTCTCTCAAAACCATTCACCGAGGGGTGTCCGCTGATGGTTCTTAAAAGTGTTTATTTTTTTCACTACTAATCCACCAAATGAAAAGTGGTTCTTTTCGTTACCATTCTACACAAACTGCCTCGGAATAAATTGTAAGTATAATGCTGCAAGAGAAAATCCTTTAGGGTCAATTGTGCTGGTTACTTACTTCCGTTTATCCTTAAAAGGAAAAGCGCAAAAATATTTTGCGTAAACTAAAAAAAAATAAAAATTTCGTTAAATTGAAATATATAATTCTCTTAACAAAGCATATGCATTAAATGACGTTAAATTATAAGCTATCGTTAACATGATGACTAAAGTAAACACGGTGTTATGTCGGATTTCTGCATAATTACATTACGTATGCGTAAAAAAATGAATTCTGAATTACTCTACCCGCTGTAAGAATTCCAGACCGACAAAGCAGCAAGAAAATAAGTACTTTGTATAGTACAATTGCGGTTTTCTTGTCATACATATAGATATTTGGCATACATTCAATGTCAGGCATGACAAAGTGAAAACTTTTCAAATTTGTAGCTCTTAAACTACAGGGACCAACAAGACACCCTTCGGTGTCAAAGACAAATCTACTGTGTGCAAAGACTGATGGAAGGTTTTGCCAACAATATATAAGAATATTCTAATGTAAATATAGTAAAAACTTTGGACAATGCACATAATACGGCCTATTTCTTCTACTGTGGTATCACAAAATCTGTCCTGTGATTTTCTGTGTTTAATGTGTGATCTCCGTGTTTTTCCCAGTGACTGTTTCTTTGTTTAGCTGAGTCTAATCGATGTCAAACTCAATGTATCCATGTATGTTTAAAGTTTACTGTCATGGAAAGCTGAGCTGGAAATTAAATATTTTGAGGTGTTTTTGAAAACTTTAAAATACGGTTAATTTATTTATTTATCGTTATACCACACATAGTGAAAAATGTTCAGGCTTAAGATAAAATTATATGTGTTCCCAAAAATTATGATTCTATAAGTGTATAAATGTGCATACACACATATCAGTTGTGTTTTTCAATTTCCTAAGAGAGGCGTATAAATTTAACGGTGCTTAAGTTGTAAAACTGTAAAGTGATAGCATGGAAAATTTTAAATCTAAGTGTTAGAGTAACTGCCACCAAGTTGAAACGTTATAGCCCGTTGCATTACAAATGATAATGACATTTTAAATCCTAAACTTCCCACTTAAAATTTTCAAATCTGACTTCGAACAGATGAAAATGCGTACTATTTTGTTGATATTTTCACACCACAAATTTCGAATTGGCATCACTTATATATGCAGATAATACAAGTTAGCATACAAACAATAAATTTATATACCGACACATAAAATGAACAAGCTGTAAAAATAATTTTACTATCAGTTAGTTCAAATAAGAGTAAATTATTCAGCAAATTGTGGCTTTAAAGAATAAGATTTTTTTTATATTTTTTTTTTATATAGAAATCCGGTGGTTTCAAATAGACAAAACTTGAATTCTCCTGCCAGAAAGCTGATTAGCCGCAGCTTTCGTGCAAATAGCGATCCTGTAGATTTCCCGATAAAATTAAGAAAAATATGATAACAACTGCAATGTAATAATGATAACAACTGCAATGTAATAATGATGGGAAATTATTTAGGTATAGAATAACAAGTTGTAAGTTTCTCCAAATGGATGACCGAAAATAAATCATCACACAAATAATATAACATATTTTTAATTTATCAGGCAAGTTAAAAAGCCGACATCTGAATAGTAAATAAATGTTCACACTATTAAATAGCTCGGAGAAGTGAACACACAGTACTTAGCTACATCATATGTAATATATTTTTCACTTTCGGTAAGTCAAATTTGTTTTTCATAGCAGAGCAGCCACGTTAAAATTGTAATTGATACACTATTTACATCCAGTACAGAAGAATTTAAAGTTTAATTTACAGATGTACTTTTAAATGATTACATCTTAACAATGAAATGCAGAGACACAGATATCAAACAATGTTACCCTGCATTGATAAACTATCCCTAATGATCTTACATTGATAAACTATCACTAATGATCTTACATTGCAAATGGAATCTCGCCCTAAACGAGGGAACAATAGACTACAATAAAACAAGATTTGTATTATATCAGTAACTGGCAGTGTCAAAAACTTCTCATATTACCTTATTTCAAGGGAGACATATTCTTCAGAATTCATAGCGAGAAAAGGAGAATCATAATTTTCACGAAACCCTTTTTATGTGTAAGCGTTACATGATATTTTATTTATACTCTCTACTGTCCTAGATATAAAAGCATGGCCATACATACTCTTTCAACCTAGTGATGAAAATAGTCAACTAATTATTAATTCCATACAGACGCTGTAAGTTACGTATATAAATAGGTATTGTTGAAATCATTTTTTTTTTTTTAACACATGGCTATTTTCACTGCTTCTGTGGTTAATAGGACAATTCTATATTTATTAGAATTATACCAAACATACAGTTAAGCTGTTGCAACATGATCCAAATTTTCTGTGCATTTAGCAAAATTATTTGACAAACAACGTTATCGCCTAGTGTTATATGAAAAATATTTAATTTTCCCTATATGATAAGTAGTTTATACAGAATGTTCTTCCCATTTCCGCATATACACGTCAGTAAAAATATGATAGAAAAGAGATATTAGAGGCAGAACAATTAAATTGCTGTTTACCAAACGGCTTCACCTAAAAAATTGTAACGATTAAGCTACATGGGCCAATTTTTCGTTTCTTTGTATGTTCGAACTCAAAGGACAGAAGGATACCTGTTTCTTTTTATTAAGTAAGGAATATTCACCGTCAAAATTAAGAAGTTGGATAAATTAGTTAATTCACTGCAAAATATTCTCCAAATCTAAATCTTGTTCTGCAGATCGGAGTCCATAGAGGTAATATTTAAAGAAATCTGGCACCGTTGCATAATCAAATAGTGGCAATTTACATATATTTATTGTATAGGAAATTTATTTGCTTCGCTTAGTACTCTACAGGTAGATATATTCTTGTCTTGCAAGCGTGTTAAAAAAACATGTCAAATATACTACTGTCTTTTTTAATTTATTTCCCAATTTCTTTCTACTGCATTTCACTACTAAATTTGGTGTACAATATTTTACGTGGAAATTTATTTTATTTACTCAGAATTGCCTGATGTAATGGGTTTCGTAAACAACAGGCAAATTAACATTCGAACCGGAAATCTGGTGTTAATAAAGGAATGTTTACTTTACATACACAGACTAAACCCTTCCTCGTATCACTGGAATATGCTGCTTACCTTTCATGACCAAAAAATCTGGTTCTCCGTAAGTTTTCTATTTATTTGAGGCATAAGTGGTTCTGGCCATTTATATGTATCCCAGATCATGAAGTCAAATTCCAGGAGACATTTTGGCGGTTCCCTTTTTTAAAGCAGTTACTAAATATCATTGCCTCATCCTGAAGGCAAGAAAAGTATTATTGGTAAACGAGTTATTTCTAAAAGCTAAGAAGCTCCTCCACCCGTGTATTTACCACACTTCATCTTGTTGGCAGTTGAAAGTCGTGAGATAAGAATTTATGTGATTTGTTATATTGGCAAGCCCGAAAGCCACACCAACGAGAGGACAATATTGTATATCAATTTCCTGGTAATTTTTAAGGTCACGTGATGCGCGATTTGTCTGGGATAAGAAATGTAAACAGAATATTTATATGTAATAAATGATATCAGATGTGTATCTAAAGAATCTATTTATCAAATTATGTATATAAGAATATAATTTATGTTCCCATAAAATAAATGGAGTGGCTCAATTTCAAATTGAAATTTTTATTGACCGTTTTCCCCGTTTCGTACAGTCCATCTTTCCCTACCATGCTTTCATTTCAGCACGACTTTAACACAATTATTTACACTCAAGCTCATTTTTAAACACTCACAAGTAAAGTAAACAATTAAGTTAAACAAAACATTGTATATCAGTATTTTCCATCTCAATTGTAACTATAATTCCTGGTGGGATAAAATTGATTGTAATGTCGGTGCCATGGTCTTCATAGAGCTCTGGATAGCGACTGTCATTTTTTTCCAATTGGATATTATAAAACTCCTGGCTATATTGGCCGCCGTGGCCAGAGTTAAAAATACGACTATTTAGAGCCTTCTCGCAATGAGCAGAGTCCGTAAGAAAGGACAAAATAATGAATTTGAAAGTTTATGTTTACATACCAGATGTAAAAAAAATGGCAATACTCAAAGTTCGAGTTACAATAGAAGAGACCACATAAAACGTTTCTATTACATAACTATCAATAATACAATCTGTTATACACGCTATGACGTCGGAATTCAATGTCCATCCTGCGATTAAGTATTTTTTTAATTGAGATGTAATAATTTTATTTACACCACCAATACCTGTGGGTAAATAACATTCACACCGTTTTCGTCCGTTCCCACCAAAAAGAATTTGCTGTCAACATGTTGGCATGTATGTTTGTGGATCATATGTCTGGGCCGTAGATGCTGCCGTGGTTTCTCAATACCAACTTTTACCTGTGGTTCGTGGAGAACACATTACATGATCTTTTCGAAGACGTTCATCTCGAAATTCGACGTTGGTACTGGTTTCAACAAGACGGTGAAAATCCCCACATCTCTCGCGACGTCCGAAATATTTGAATCTCCCACAACAATTTATTGGAAGCGGTGGACACGTTGCATGGCCTGCTCGTTCCCCCGACCTCTCAACACTTTACTGTTTAGTGTGGGGGCAGTTTAAGAGCCTGGTGTGTGAGACTGCAGTTGAACCTGAGGAAGATGTCATGACTCAGCTGGTTGCAGCAGCTTACTATTCGGCACAAGCCTGGAGTCTTTGAACGTGTACGACGAGAAGCAACAGCAGAAATCGAATGGCTGCAGGAGTCCGCACATTTAAATAGTTTTTGTAGACGATTGCAATTAAATTGCAATGCAACAGCTTAATTCTCAATCACGTTAAAATGTACCTCGATTATAGAGTTCTAACCTATG